>JAJGRW010001168.1:1944707-2014524 GCA_025461045.1 Carex parvula | reverse complement strand
AAAATTTCCCATCCAAATCTGTAATCCAAATCTTTAACTCCGCTAAATAGGAAAAAAATCTTGGACGGGATAGATTATCTCGTCCAACACTGTAACATTTTTTTTTGGGTTTGATTTCAAATAAGAGAATGAAAGAAAACCAAAAAAAAATATTTTGCTACAGTGCTGGACGGAATGGTCTATCCTGTCCAGGGTCTTTTTTTTTAGTTAGATCGCTAATTAGAATCAAGATTAATAGGACGGGATGGTTTATCCCGTCCAGCTACAGTGTCTGAGCGGAATAAACTATCCCGTTTTTCCTATATTTCAATTTTCCGACAAAACAATTCTGTTTCGATATTTTTATTTTTGATTAAAAAAATCGGAGTATGTCAGATGTCATTTGTGCTACAAACGAAAAATTTACTAAGAAAATTTTATAGTTATCACAGAAGCATCCTCAAGCATACAAGAAACTTCTTCTAGTAAACAAGAGCGTCATTGTTGATGTCTTTTTTTTTTTAAAATTAAATATTTGAACAATTTGTATGTTGTGAATTGCTTTTATTTGAACTACTTTAATTTGTCTGCTACTTTATTTAATATTTAATATGTTGCTACTGCATTTAATAATATGTTGTGAACTATTTAATTTGTATTTATTTAAACAATTAAAAAGTTGAACAAATTAAGTCACTTGAAATCCTTTTATAAATATTAGAAAGTTATAACATACATAATTAAAAGTTATCTACTACATAACTGCAAACTAAAATCCTATCTTTCTCGAGCAATTTGGCGATGCGAGTTGAGCCTGATGAAATCCAGTCGAGTGATTCTCCGCTTCCGGTCAGTGCTGCAACGAGAAAGAGTCTCACAACACTTGAGAAAAATGAATAAATAGAATGTCCGAATCTGCTGCGATTCCGAGGCAGATCGCAGGACCCTGCGATCCCGAGATCAACGGTTCAAATTTTCTCGAGCGCGGATCTCAGAAACGTTCTTAAAAAGTAAATTTTCACGCACGCATCTCGATAAACCAACAGTTGAGATGGGATCGCAGTTCCTGCGATCTACCTCGGAATCGCAGCAGATTTATTTTCAATAGAATGTCAATGAAGAGAGCGTCTTCCCCCGAACGTGATGTAGCTGTCAGAATGGACCGAAATTTTTATTTATAACATACTTAAAAAAAATAAATCAAATAACTATCGTTTTCTGAAATTTAGATTTTCAGCACGGCCGCACCGGTATTCTGCGGACTCAAATGCTGGAGACTGCACAGGCGTTCTGCGGACCCATTTTTTTTTTTTTTCAAAACTTTGAGATATCTCATAAATGGGGTGCCTCGATACAGATGCAAAGCTCATAAATGGGGTGCCTAAGATATGAAATAAAAGGGGTCAAAGCTCATGGTCAAAGCTCATAGATTCATAACATAGTATTAAAAAATAAAAAAAATTGTATGATGTACGTGGTGCCTCGATAAAACACCAAAAAAAAAAAAATGTCCTGGGTCCGCGCACAATGCCCGTGCGGACTCATTTAAGGGTCTGCATCGGCATTATGCGACCCCGCTAAAATGGGTCCACAGAATGCCGGTGCGGCCGTGGTGAAAATCTAAATTCCAACAAACGATGATATTTGATTTTTTTTTTTGTTGAAGTATGTTATAAATAAGGGGAAATTGGTTCCATGCCACCTCAAAATGCCGAATTTAGAAAAATGCCACTCCAAAATTTTGATTTTGTTAAATGCCATCCCAAATCTCATTTATTAAGAAAAACGCCACAAATACCATATTAATATATAATTTTAAATTAACAATTTACATAATAACTGAAGTTACCTAAATAACCTTGATCCAAATTTCCCCTTCTCCTTACCGAAACCCTTCATCTCCTGTGAGCCCTCCCCTCCTCTCTGCCAATGGAGGTGGGTAAGCATTAAATTTCTCCTCTATACTTCTTTACTTTATCTTAATTGCTTAGATGAGAATGGTAAAATTAACATCCTAGAAGAGAATCGGACTACCAAGGCATACCAAGGCATGGAGTTCAAAGAATCGGACTACCAAGGCATACGAAAACAGCTGCAGTAGAGCCGGTACTGGTAGGGTTCGGACCAGGTACTGCTGCAACAAGGCCGGTACTGGTAAGGCCGAAACTGGTCAGGTTCGGACAGGCTGCTGGTACAGTTCGGACCAGGTAAAACGGTAAGAAGACAGCCAGGGAGGTACTGGTACGAGCAGCCACGCTGGTACGGGACGATGACAGAGATGGGTCCGGTATGCAGTTGGTACCAATAAGGGTACGGTGCAAGACCAACTGGTACATTCAATCAATAGAGGAAATGAAAGGGTGAGGGTATTTTTGGAATATACGAAAATACTACTTAAAATACAATATATTATGTTTATTTTTATTACAAATATATAATAATTTGTTAATGGTGGCATTTTTCTTAATAAATGAGATTTGGAGTGGCATTTAACAAAAGTAAAATTTTGAAGTGGCATTTTTCTAAATTCGGCATTTTGAAGTGGCATGAAACCAATTTCTCCTATAAATAAAAATTTCGGCAGAATGGATTGCCGATCAATAGATATATTGCCACCAATCTTCGCCGACGAGAATTGTATTTTTCTTGCCCACGTCAAAAAAAGAAGACATTAAAAAAAATACAGCTTAAGGTGCTCTGACTTTTAAGGATAAATTGGTTCGAAAAAAAATATAATTTTGGCCTCTAAAGAGGGAGACGTAAAGAGGTGTGATTCTTAAGGAGGGAGGGAGACAGACTTAACATTTGTTGTTAGGGAGATCGAGAAGGATTTTAAAATAGTTAGTTATATATAGCTGCACATTAGTTTTTTCAAACCTTAAAAGATATAACGTTATTAACCGCTTTCTTTATATCTGAGTTCTAAATAGCCAGCTATAACACAGCTATAGCTTTTTCAAACTTTAATTAAAGGCGATGACGCGATAATCGCTATTTAGAACCTTGGTTAATCTCAATTCTGAACCAAGAAGATACTGTTCGAAGTTCTAAGGAAGGTTAATCTCAATTATTTTTTGACGAAATTCAGAAATCCACTCAACTGCAATGAAAAACATCTTTTATCAAGAATTCGCTTTCGGATAAACATTATATTTCCAATCAAAGCTTGATAACCAACAAACAAGCTCGTCAAATTCATTAAACCTTCATCAACAAAACACCAAACTCTCAATGAAATGAAAAGTTTGAAATCATACTTCAAAAAAAAAAAAACAGAGAAAGAAGAAAAGCTTGAAATCAAAACACATCCATATTGGAAGCTTGGTCATAAAATGATACTAGACTAGAAAAGGCTTTCTTGATAAAACAATTGCATATATATTCTACATGTAAGCAATCTTTATCACTGGATAATATATCATTTCTTCAACCAGCAGCAACTTCATTTACAAAAACCACACAGTTAGAGCCCAATTATAAAATGCGACTGAAACTTTGACACTGCTTCTTGACGGTTCCGTCTTGGAGTTCAGTGTCTGGTTAAGGATGTCGGGAATGATTTGAGACCTTTACAGGCTTGGGTTTCTTGGGTAGTTTTTTCTATTTTGTATTTTTCTTCTTTAGTCCTTGTATGTTACATTTTCTTTAATGGAAGGGATTATGCCTATTTTTCAAAAAAAAGTTAGAGCCCAATTAATATACCAAAAGAACAAGATAGTTTTGGTTCACTACAAATACTAGTCAACAAAATTGAAATACTCTATAACCATGACAGCATCTACAACAATCAATCCATCTACTCAGAAAGATAAAACTACACAATTCTTTGCTTCTTATTTCCTACACCTGACAAGTCATTAAACTTCTCCCGCAACTCAACCAAGAGGGAGGGGGGAAGCTTGAATCATGTGATGGTATTCGTCAGTGAGTGCAAGCTGCATGAAGTTCTCTGGCTTGGAAGCAAACCGAAGACACATCTCTTTAAGCCAGATACAACTGTGCTGGTCGGCCAGACGCAGAGTGTTGAAACCGTTCCAACAGATAAATTATTGCTCAATTTGGTTTGCACATTTCCTTCAGTTTCTCTACAGCATAACGATCTGCAGCTACAAACAAATCCTGAACCAACTCAATAGACAGTGTTTTTCCATTAGAAATCTGATCCGTGTACATGAATCTAAGCATTGCCATGAAGACATCAGCTTTCATATCTTCAATACTGATGCATTTCATATCAACTTCTGCCATGGAACCAAAGAGTTTCTGCCTCAAACACGGGCGATCTAGCAGCCACTATCAATCTAAGAGCAGAAATTTTCCTTTCCTTCCACTTCAAAGTCACATCAATTATCACTCATGTTTAACAATTTCTCCATATGCTCATGCAACCCACCTGAACTCATATTGACTACATTTCTGGCCCACTTAAGACTCTAATTTTGCAAGATATTATAAAAATGCTATACATATCCATAAATTTCATTTACATGAAAGATACTACCATATCCCTTGCCATCACCAATAAAGATGCAGGACAAAGTCGGCAACGGTTGAACTCATAATAGATGTTTCATTTTCATCGAGTAGGTTAAAGGAAAACTCTGTCCAAACATTTATGGCTTTGCTTAGACGCTTGAGAGACAGAAATTGGTTATATTTACCCTTATACCGAGGGTAGTAATGGATAGCCCCACTCAGTAGCCTTCAAAATTAAAGGTAGAAGAAGCAATGTATTCACCAATTGGAAGATCCTTCGACTTGGTATAATTAACCTCAAATTGATAGTCATGTGAAGCACTCTTCATTCTCAAAAGAGATGAGCTTTCCATGTTTGTTGAGGTCATCTAAACAACAATTAATCCTTCAGGTACCTGAGAATTGATCACACATGAGTTTTGTATTGACAAAAGGCTGAACAAACACTACACCACACAAAGCATAAATCCACTTTATCAATGATTTTCATCAAATACAAGTTGTTCACGTGTTAAAATTAACCATTGAAGACAATACGGCACTTAGGCATAGGTTGGGTTTCTTTCATATCAGACCAAAAAAGGATCTCATATTACAAAAACAACCATTGAAGACTTAGCATTTTACCGACTATAATTCGTTCAAAAGCACAATACACTGGACGTGAAAGAACACCGATGGCGCGCAAGACAAGAGATTCTGGACAAAGATAAACTAAACTAACAAAACTTTCAATCTGTCGTTGCTGGACGTTAAATTTGGCTTACCAAAATTTGCAAGCACCACCACCAAGAATTATATGAGATACGCACCTAAGAAGTTGAAACTTAGCGATTATTAAAAGGGCAAACGCATCAAGAGTGGGAAGAGCGGTTGCCGCCTAAAGGTTTTGGCGTTGTCGCTAGGGTTTTAGCGGTTACCAGTACAGGTTTCCCAGGCGGAGGCGCATGGGTCGGTCATATATACATACGAGGGATCAAAATCTAACGCAAACTTACCACAACTATTTACAAATTCCAAATCGTCGATCCAAAACCGTTCAACATGATATCCACAATAAAATGTGCTTCTAGATTAAATTTTATATTTTTTTAATCTTTTATTATTTATTACGTATTTTACAAAAACTCGTCAATTCAGACCCTTGAATTTTGTAATCCATCTTAATTAAATAGTCAAAAAAAATTCAAAAACTATAAAATTTGATCTGGACGCGCATGTCATTGTGGAGATCATGTTGAACGTTTGGATCGGACGCTTTGAATTTGAAAATGTAGAAAATGGTTGTTATAATTTTGTTATAACTCAAAAATTGTTGGTAACTAGATCATCTCCTCTGTGTGTGCTGTGTGGTCTATATTACTATTAATTAGTGGCTATATCAACACGTTTGTTCCTAGCCTCTCGGTGCTTACCAAGTCGTTTTTCGATTTCCAAAGTTCAAACCGTCCCCCCCCCCCCAATCCCAACCGGTTAGATGTTCAAGTCTATATTATCATTAAATGTGCTTGGAGATCAAATTTACATTTTTTTCAAAAATTTTTATATTATAAGCTGGTTTGAAAATCGTTGTTTTTCAATGGTGCTGAAAAATACTTCAAAACAGCGATTTTCAACCATCTTAATAAATAGTAAAGATATTCCAAAAATGTAAAATTTGGTCTCCAAGCACCTTTTAATATAGATTGAACATCTAACGGTTTGTAACGACTGTTTGAACTTTGGAAATCGGAAAACCACTTAGTAGCACCGAGAGGCTAGGAACAAACGTTTTGATATTAGCCACTATATATATATAGGAGTTGGCTACGGTGCTATGCATAGCATAGAGGGCCTCCGTGCTACGGCTCAATATTTGAGTTTTCAAAATTGGAACGGTCGATCCGAACCATTCAACATGATCTCCATATGAATATGTACTTGCAAACCAAATTTTACATTTTTTAGAATTTTTTTACTATTTTTTAGATAGGTAGAAAAACACTTGATCTAAATGGTACAGAATTTTCAGATCAAGTGATAATCTAAAAAATAGTTAAAAAAATTTTAAAAATGTAAAATTTGATTTGCAAGTACATATTCATATGGAGATCATGTTGAACGGTTCAGATCGACCATTAGGATTTTGAAAACTCAAATGTTGAGCCATAGCACGGAGGCCCTCTATGCTATGTATAGCATATTAGCAATTTCCTATATATATATATATATATATATATATATATATATATATATATATATAGTGCTTGGCTATTATGCTTATATAAGCAAAAGCTCACATATGCTTAAATGAGCATTTTTGCGTTTCCAATGTTCAAATGGTCGATCCGACCGTTCATCTTGTTTTCCATATTAATATGTGCTTGGAGACTAAATTTTACATTTTTCTGAATTTTTTTACTATTTATTAAGCCATTTTGAAAATTGCTGATCATATGGTCCAGAATTTTGGAAACACTGTTTTTACTGTTCACCCAGATCAGCAATTTTCAAAGTGGCTTAATAAATAGTAAAAAAATTCAGAAAAATGTAAAATTTAGTCTCCAAGCACATATTAATATGGAGAACAAGATGAACGGTCGGATCGACCATTTGAACATTGAAAACGCAAAAATGAGTTATAAGCATATGTGGGCTTTTGCTTATATAAGCATAGTAGCCAACCCCTATATATATATATATATATAGAGAGAGAGAGAGAGAGAGAGAGTGGTTAATATACAAACGTTTGTTCCTGAACTCAGGAACAAACAGTTCGGTTCTTCGATTTTCAATGTCCAAACAGTCGATTCAAACCGTTAGATATTCAATCTATATTAAAATGTGTTTGGAGACCAAATTTTACATTTTTTAGAATTTTTTTTACTATATATTAAGCTGGTTTGAAAACAGTTGTTTTTCAATGGTGCATAAGTTTCATATCAAATACGTGTTGTTCGTTCACATGTAAATTCAACCATTGAATTCGATATGGTATTTGGGAATAGGATGGTTTTTTTTTTTTTTTAATATCAGACCAAGAATTGAAGAATACAAAAATCAACCATTAAAGACGACGTTGATAATGATCAGATTAGTTGGAGGTGGTCTACCACTGACAAAAATTTGTACATTCATTATACACATGGTTGGAAATGGGGGGATACCTAGTGTTGATTTTAAGACTATATGGCTAGCTAGATTTCCTTTAAAAGTTAGGATTTTATGTGATTTGCAAGGCAGAATAGAATACTGACTAGGGACAAATTAAGAAAAAAGAGGAATGGACAGGTGATGCTAATTGTGGTGTTTGTTCAGATCTTGAATCAGTAAACCATTTATTTGTTCAGTGTCCTCTGGCTAATTCTATATGGCAGTGGTTAGCACAATTTAATGGATTTGTTTTTTGAGGGAGTATCACTACAGGATTTGTGAGAATTAGAGAGGTATATACCAATGAAAAACTCAAATGTAGTGGAAATTATTAGGGGTGTAATATTATGGACTTTGTCTAACTTAAATTGTATGTTTCCTTTACATCACTATAGTGGAGCAGGAGGCTACAATCCTTGTGCCTGGGAGAAAGACGGGTTCTATTGATGAAGACAGCAGGATAGGGAGCAAAACCAGTAGTTCTTGATGCTGGTACTAGTGGTGTGCTATTTTTAGAAGTTTAGGGTCTTTAGTGCATAAATTCAGTTTTTTTTTTTTTTTTTTGAGTTGAATTTGGTTATGCTGGTTGTTGCCTTTTATAATTGCTTAGACAGGTATTAGGCTGTAATACCTATGTAGGTTGCTTCTATGTTTTGTGTTGATATATGTCGGTACTGGATGGGTGGTACCTGAACTTCAAATATCACTAGGTGATAATAAATAGCACTTGGGAGTTGAAGCAACCGATGAGTTCATATTAAACTTGATAACTGCATAATATACACATTAATTATAGGAATTCTTCATAGCATTTAAAGTTAAATATCATACTGTTCACAATTATCTAGGCCAGGAATTTCTTTACACTACCCAGCACACAGAGTTACTAGACGTCTACAACATCCATTATCCCTTCTATACAGCAACAAAAACTAAAAACTAAAACCCAAAACCACAGACTCTTTATAGTTAGCCACTTCATATCAGTTCCACAAAAAAAGCAACTTCAAAAACTCTTCCAACAGTCATATATAGCCTCAAGAAACCAAGAAACTCGATGTTCTCTATGCAACGGTAACTGCTGGAGCCGCACTTAACTCAACTGTCCACGCTGAAAACCCCGCTATCTCGCTCGTCTCAACTGGAGGCCAGGAAACCTCCGGAAACGGCCCACCAGTGGGACCCATGCCCGACTCGTCAGATGGTTCAGTGTAATGGAACTCGATCTGGAGTCTCTGATGCAGTGTTGCTGACCCAGACCCGACCCGACCTTTCTTTATGTCCTCTTGAAGCTCGCGAATGGGAATTGCAGCAAGGAAACTCTTTATGTACTCTTTGCACGCCTCCTTTCCCTTGCAAAATATTTCACTCTGACATGTGCCGCTTGCTGTTTCCTGTTCTGTCACAGCATCTCCATCGGTAGTTGCATTCTCTTCAAACCGAAACCTGATAAATTATCGTGTTCTCATCAAATTTTAGAATGTACGCCTGGTTGCACCCCTCGTACAGCCTCTCACCAAGAGTGTCCACTATGTAGTACGCATCCCTCTCAACTTTCAAAACAAAAAAGTGATCGTTCCAACTAACAATGTACACCATCGGTCGGTCTGATTCACACTCCTCTGCGGATTTCATTATCTCATCCCAAATCCCATCAAAAGACATTGAACCGTGCAAGAACTCAAACCCGCTCTCATTTTCCATGTCACCTTCTGGGTGGAAGAACCCAACAAAGGATTTATCAGGTACAACTGACAGAGGCCGCACCTTTGCCTCGAGAACCGTGTCAAGGTCAAAATGACCATCAGGGAAGCGGTCAAGGTATGACTTATCAGCACACATGGTGCGCCACTGGAGTGAGCCCTCACGGATGAGGCTGTCAAGCTGGGACCGCACCGGCATGATGTGTTGGTTGAACTGGAACCAGTCAGCGACAGCCGCAACCAGCACGGCACATGCACTTTCGCCTGCAGCGCGCTCATTGCGCTGGTCAATCGAGGCAAAGAAGACATCAGTTGAGAGTTTCATATGCCCATCACGTGAAGTAATTTCTTTGGATTCCCAGCTGCCAACTACAAAGTGGTCGTCACCAAATGGATCCTCAGCTGGCGTACCAGTTCCAGAAGCTTCCATGTCCTTCAGTCCCTGCATGTTCAAGAGCACAAAATTGAAGGTCAGGTACAGTACCAGTTTGGTACAATACATAGTAATGACTCAGTGTCAGTTAACTCTTGTTTTACGAAATATGATTTTCAACAATCTATGGCACAAATTCAAAAACAAAATTGGCAAAAAAAAAAATAAAGCAACGATCAATACCATAGCAGAAAGCGACTCGTCAGATGATGTCAAGCGGCGGCGGTCAAAGTCAATATCGTCCCCGCCCTCCTCAGCAAATGCCTTCTTCAAAAGTGGTTCCCCCTTTGCCTTGAGAGATCTATAACTCAGCTTCCTCTTTCTCCACGGAAGCAAGCTTCTCTTTGACGAGAACACCACCTTCTCCTCCTGTGCTGCTGACGTGGACACCTCGCCCCCCTTCGGATAGAAATCCACATCAGACCTTCTCTCATTATAAAAGACCCAATCATCTGACTTGCCCTCGTCATTCCTCATGAAGTTAGCTAATGTTAGTGAACCATAACTAAACGATTTGCGCACTGTCGCATCACCGACATCTCCCTCTGATGCCTCACTACCGATGTCAATCTCTACAGAATCGGTGTCACCAGGATACTTGCCGTCACTTCCTTCATCGGCACGGACACTTGTCTTTGGTTTGATTGACATGAGTCCCCGCAAGATTTTTACCTTGCGTAGGCTAGCTTTGAGGCCTGACGAGGCATCTTTTTCAGGGGAGAGAGGCAGGGGTGGAAGTGGGCTTGCAAGAACAGCCTCAGTGTCACTAACAATCTGCTGTGGCGAGAACCGGCCAGCTTCACTCGATGATTCATCATTGCGTGTTTTCTTTGACTTGTGATTTGGAACAAGTTTTTGGAGAACCTTCATCTTTCGCAAACCTGCTTTGAGAACTGAGGTCTCGTCTTTCTCTACTTGGGGGTAGTCACCACTTGAAGGAGATAAAGGAACTGGGGTTGAAGGCCTCAGTGCTCTTTCTGGAGAAGCTTGAGTAGGTCCCGGTTCATGTAGACCCAAAGAAATCTGTAGTAAGATGCCAGATTATCTCAACAATAAACACATATTTAATGGCAAAGTGAAACTTAAGTGCAATAAAAAATCAGCAAGACAATTAAGTTTACTATGAATAATATGTTGAGATGTATTTAGTTGCAAACCAAGAAGACAGTAACTTGCGGTTATTATACTCCAATTATGTACTTCAGATCATTTGATAAGTATCTGGGCCTGAAGGGTTCCAAATTAATGGTATAATTCATATTAAAAGTTGCAATCAAATAATAACACGACTTTGCTGAAAACAATAAATAAATCGATTTACTGCAAGCAAATTAACAACAAATACTGCATGATATTGATAAATATCAAGACATACATATAATACAGGAGGTGAGTCGACAGCTGAACTGGGGAGCTCGAGCGGGAGGATTAAATTAATGTCTCCGACAAATGCAGCTGGATAGTCAGCCAGATTCAGTGTAGTCATTCCAAGTACTGTAGCTTTGCTCCTAGGTCCCTAAATTGAACATATTGTAGGTAAGAATAAGATACTACTGACAATCCAGAAACAAATACTTAACAATGCTAGAAGCATGAATTTAATTACCAAAAAATAAAAAGGCAATGAATGAGTTCACAAAAATAATCTTCTTCATTTGTTTGCAAAATCAAAAGATGCTAGTGTGATGTACTTTAATTTTAACAATTATAGCAATGCAAATGTATCACATAAGTATCAAATTTTAAGTGTGTAAGATTATAACCAATAAAACCAAATTTTAATCTGTCGTGGCAGACGAAGGACAAAATTGTCTTTCCAACTTTTGCCACTGTATCTTTTGTTATGTTAGCAACCTGTGTTAATGTTTAATTCTTTTCTTCTATTTATTTTCACAAGTTGTTAAAATGAATCTGGTATGAATATAAATGCATGGGAAATCTGAAAATCGGTTCTATAAATGCACTCTGGTCAAAAGTTCTTAAATTTATGAGAAATTTATCTGTTCCCAAAAGAAAATAAATTTAGCCTGGACTTTGTGATGCTAATTTCAAGAAAAACGTGGAATTAGTTGTTCTATTGAGAGTTTGACAAACAATTATAATGCCCTCTATTACCAAAGTGTTATTTAGTAGGAATCTCAGTGGGTTATTTTGGAAAGCAATAAATAAGAAAATGTTTCCAGTAATTAATAATATCTAGTAGAATTGTTTCCAGGAAAGGTAACTAATTTAACCTTATCCATAGTAAAAAAAACACTCTCAACTTTCACAAAAACTATTTTAGAAAAGTATGTAACACCAAAGAACAACAAAGAGACAAAGAGATAATTCTTAGACGAAAAAAATAGAATGATCCAAACTTAAAACTTCAATTTACAAGAAAATTGGGGTCATTTTCCAAGTAAAGAAACACAAACAAAGAACCAATTCAAAGAAAGGAGGAGCGATAGAACTCACATTATACAAAACAAAAGAGACCACCCATGAATTGAATCCACTCCGGTCACGATTTGGTACGAGCATCGCTGTACCAGAGAACTCCTCGTTCCACTCAGCTATACCTCCATCTTCTCTCAATTCCTCCTCTCTCGTGCAATTTCTCTTAAAAGCCCTTCTAAGAGGCCTTAATGCCGCTTTTTGCCCCTTCCACTTGAGCTCCACTGTTAATTTGTCAGCCAACTTTGCATTTTCAACCCTCCTAACCACCAATCGAACTTGAAATCTCTTCGCAGTTTGTGGGGGCCACGGTCGCCACCCCATCAGCCTCCCCGCCATAGCAGAAATACCTAAATACAAGTCGAACAAGCAAAATATTAGGTTATTGCAACAGCCACTTTAGAGAACAGATGGATCAACGCACAAATTGAGGTAGACAGGTTGAAATAAATAAGGAAAACACCTCTATTCGAACCAAAAATAACAGGAAAAAAAAAAAAAACTGGATTCTTTGTTTTTTTTTTTTTATCAGAATCCACCAGTGACCCACAACTAAAATCGCTGCTAATTAAACAAAGGGGAGAAAATTAGTTGGGAAAAAAAGGACTGGAATAAAGTTTTGGAGAAGATCTGGGGAGAGAGAGAGAGAGAGAGAGAACAAGAACCTGTGCTTTCTTCCTCGAAGAATAGGTGTACAAATTGGGATCTTTCCGCTGTGGAAGAAAACTCCTATTAAAGGGAAAATTTCACGCTTTTCTATGAAGAGATTGCCACTAGGAAATGGATAAGAAGAAAAAATTTACGAAAAATAGTGAAGAAAGAGAATAATATAGGAGCAGAGATGCCCAGAGCGAGAATGAGAGAAACCCACGGACGGGTAACGGGTTGATTTGGTCGTTTATTTCAAATCCCGACGTGAAAAGAAAAACCCTCTCCCTTCTCTATATATCTATCTCCCTTTAGTTCTTCATTTAATTAATTCAACCATTATGGTTGAGTAGATGGGGAATCGTCTCCATTTATGTTACAAATGGATAGATCCTGTTCGTTAACAAAATAACTGAACAAGTTTTTTTTAATCATTGTTAGTTAGTTTATATGGTTGTAGCAATTTTCACTATTTATATGCTCAAATTTTAGACTCGGTCAAAGATTTATTGCCTGGGTTTTTAAAAATGAAGACGGGAAAGGCATGTTCGGGCACGTTACTATGCCCGTGGGAAAAAAAAAATTCACTCTGATTGAATTTTCTTTTTCCCACGCGCACAGTAAAATTTAGTTCAATTCCTGTGCCTATGTCCATTCCTCTTCTTCGCCGAACAGACCTTGCTTTCCTAATCTTGTTGAAAATGATATTTTTTTAACCTATTTTATATCTATGAATGTATAAAAAAAGGTTAGTGAAAAGTATTTCAAATTTTCATAAATAATTGGTAACACATTTTGTATAAATTAAAACAAAATTATCGATATTAAGCCATTAATGACATGCTATGAACTTGATGTGTCATCAAAATTTCTTCCTATTAATAAATTCAGATAGACATATCTATTTATTGCATTAAATCATAAAATTAATGAATTTGCTATTTCTAAAGCTAATGATTGCAATATTCAATTTACACTATTGTTATTTTAGATATACTTAATCTACTTCTACTATATCATATTCAAGCAAAATGTGAAAATACACAATCCGTAAACCTTTTTTAATTGAGAAAGTATATTTTTCTGAGATGTGGGTAATATTTTTGTTAAAATCGTTAAATAGATAATATATATATATATATATGGAGTTGGCTACGGTGCTACGTATAGCATAGAAGGCCTCCGTGCTACGGCTCAATATTGAATTTTCAAAATTCCAACGGTCAATCCGAACCGTTCAACATGATCTCCATATGAATATGTACTTGCAAACTAAATTTTAAATTTTTTAGAATTATTTTACTATTTTTTTAGATAGGTAGAAAAACACTTGATCTGAATGGTACAGAATTTCAGATCAAGTGATTTTCTACCTATCTAAAAAAATAATAAAATAATTCTAAAAAATGTAAAATTTGATTTGCAAGTACATATTCATATGGAGATCATATTGAATGATTCGGATCGACCATTAAAATTTTGAAAACTCAAATATTGAGCCGTAGCACGGAGGCCCTCTATGCTATGCATAGCATATTAGCAATTTCCTATATATCAGGAAATCTCCAGTCCTTTACGAAAACAGAGAGAAAGTTCAGTTAGATAGGTGCGCCTATTTGTAGTTATCGTGCAAATGACAAAAGAAACCCCAGGGAACCGTGTGGTCCGGTCGAAACGTGGAACTATTCGAATGGGCTTTTTGGTAATAATAGTACAGTCCAATTACAGCCTATTAAATGCTGGCGCTTTTTTATATTAGTATCCTTCAGATGTTCTATTTTACATGCACAAATAATAGCTGTCAAACGAAACAAAAAACGAGGAAGAAATACGAGTCATGGAGAGAACCTAACGACAATGTATTTAATTTAAGGGCTTCGAAGCAAAAGAGATATTTTGTCTGGTCGGATTTTGGGGGTCATATGTGTACAAGTGAAAAAAAAAAGAATTGTAATTTATAGGACTTTAGAGAAAGGTTTTGTGTTTTGAGGGACTAAATCAGAAAATGAGAAGTAAGCATTTCGAACTATTAAGAAAGGGATATTATTGCATACGAAATGGAGTAAGTTAGAAAGTAGTATATTCCAACTTTTTGTCTTATTTTTATTTTTATTTTTATACTTTTGGCTGTGATCTTTCCTTAATTAATGGTAGGTTAGATTCTCTTTTAAACGTTAATAAAATATTTCTTGTAATGATTAAATTAGGAACAAATTCCATTTTAACTTGAAGACATTTTTCTTTTCAATTATGTTGTTTTGACACAGCACCCTTATCGTGTCACTTGTGGAAGAAAGGTCAAAATAGATATGCATAAATGTGTTATTTTCAAACTAATTAAATGACAATTTATATATCGTGTCACTTGTGGAAGAAAGATAAAGATAGATATGTGGAAGATAGAAATTCATGAAGGTTCTGATCTTAATCAGGATGACTTTTATATTTTAGTATTTTAAATCAATATGATGTTTTACATATTTATAATTGTGCCAATATAAACTTTTTAGATATAAGGAAGAATCAGTTTTTAGTCTAGTGTCTAAGTGTATGTTTGATTGCAGAATAAAGGTAGGAATGATTAAATTGCTTATTTCAAATTAAAATGGATTGAGTTAATCATATTTGATGGAGAAATCGCATAGACAGATCTCTGTGTAGCTTAGGAGGTGCTTGGTCACCCCATGATTTAAAAAAAAAAAATCATGTATATAGAAACTTAATTGATTTTCTTAAAGTTTTTATATAATTCAATTTTCTCATAAATTATCACATGTGTGTTTGTAGCTTAGTACAAATTATGATCATGCATTATGCATTTTAAAATTTAGTCCCCCTATTTAAAATTTTATAGTTCAGCCCCTGAGTATCTACAAAGTAAAAATTTAACTCGCTAGATGAAGTGATAAAAAGAGTTGACGATATGCAAAGAAAACGACAAAAGAAAATACAAATAAAGAACAATAAAATGAACGGTAAAGAAAGGCACTAGAAAAAATATATGATGCAACACTAATCTCTATTAAGAAAAACAAATTTATTATTGATAAACCTAAAAAGGAAGAAATGCAAAGTTTACACGACAGCGAATCCTATGAACTGATAGATTGGAGACAAAATGATTGGGCGAGATTTGACGAGGTTAAACTAATATTATAAAATCACGCGAAAAACAAAGAAATTTGACGCTTCATAGGGTGCAAACGGATCGGATAGTATTAAAACTAGAGTAAAGATGTAGTCCCCCCACTTCAGTCCTCTAAACGTTCCTCCATTATAACTAACTTTTTCAATCATTGAACCACCTTGAAAAACGTGTAAAACGTGTAAAAGTTGAGTCCAGTTTTTTTCTTTAAATACTTATCATAAGTATGAATACTTCATATCTTAGGTATTCATACTTTCCATTTTGTATGAATACTTTCCATATTTGAGTCCAGTTTTTTGGATTTAAATACTTGATATCTTAAGTATGAATACTTGATGAATTATATATAAATATTTGATATGTTAGGTATGAATACTTTCCATTTTGTATGAATACTTTCCATATTTGAATATCTGATATCTTGAAAACGTGTAAAAGTATGTCATCATGGATCTCATTTGAAAGAGAAAAAAAAATAGAAAACGTTCGTGTTTTTAGATTTGCAAAATTCCTCATAGATCGTCTCAAAAATTGGTTAGAATGAATGGAGAAAAAAAAACTACCTTGAAAAACGTGTAAAAGATGAGTAGTATTGTCTCCAGTTTTTAGAGTATGAACTTGATATCTTAGGTATGAATACTTGATGAAGTATATATGAATACTTGATATCTTAGGTATTCATACTTTCCATTTTGTATGTGAATTAATTTAATCAATGAATGGGGGACTGGTGGTGTGATCCACGTGACTTTTTGGTTATGGTCCCCAATGCAGTCTGACAGTTACTGTTCCCGAAAAGTAATGGTCCTCAGTTCATATGTGAATTAATACTTGATATTTTAGGTATGAATACTTGATGAATTATATATGAATACTTCATATCTTAGGTATTCATACTTTCCATTTTGGGACTGAATTAATGTATGTTGAATGGGGGACTGACAGTTGTACTTTGACAGTTAGGGGGACGTTTAGGGGACTGAATGGGGGGGACTGTTAGTCGATCCCTTAAAACTATATACGTATCCGCTTTTAATTTTCGAATACGGATACGAATTGAATATTAGACGAATACATACAAATACGAATCAGATATCCGTATATTATACATAAATATTTTCATAATATATAGTAAACTATATGATATTTATCTACTATTTGAATACGGATAATTAAAATATTAAATCATATCCGTATCCGTATCCGCATGAATATTCGGATACGGATGCAGATACGGTCGCATAATATCCGGCCGGTTTGCACCACTATTATGCTTCATTTTGCAAAAGTCAAAAGCAACTATTGTGGTTATTGAGGTACTCCGGCAGTATCATTTTCTTCTCCTCCTTTTCAATTTCTATAGAATATTTCTCTAGTTTTTTTTATATATATAAAATTCCATATTCCTGAAGATTTACTAAACCCTAACTACGGTTGAGTGTTAATTATGGTAAATTAGTTATTGGGTTTTTTGTAAATCACTATGAATGAGTTCTCATTCCTTCTTTTTTAGCAGCCAACCAAAAATATTCAATTATAAATGAACTCAATTCAACTCTATTCTACTTAATTGAACTAAAATATTGTAATCTTTGTATTCCAGTTAGGAGGTAAGTTTCACAAAAAAGAAAGCTGCACTGAAAATATTCACATATTAATTATTTACTCAAGAGCTTATAATGATATATTACACTAAAATATTTTAAACAATACACTATTATTTGTTCAAATTAATTCCCCTAAAACTGAACTCAAGATATAATTAAAAACTAAAGCTAACCCAAAAATAGCGGATATAATTTAGGGCCTGTTCGGCGCAAAGAGAGGAATGAACGTGGACACAGAAATTGAACTAAATTTTACTGTACACATGAAGAAAAAAAATTCAATCAGAATGAATTTTTTTTTTCCACGGACACAGTAACGTACCAAACAGGCCCTAAACATCATGAAATTAACATTAGATTTTACATGCAAAAAGGACCTAACATTATAATAATAAATATGCCTGTTTGCCAGCACCGACCACACTCAAAAAAAAAAAAAAAAATAGAGGGACAGATTGATGAGTCAAGATTCATTCCTCATGCTTCAATTGTCATCACCCCCCAAATTTCTGAAATCAAAATTGAAATCCCAAATTCAAAAAGCTTTCACCAATTACGTTCTTGTCTCATGTATCAACACGTGCAACTCACATGCGTCAACTAGGACCTGTTTGGGAGAACCCACCACTTGAGACTCCAGTGTCTAAAGTCAACTTGTACATGGATCAATAGATCATGGATGTCATCCATCACACCAAGCCATAATTTTCAGTGGCTGGTCGGTGAACCAAATTTACAATTTGTTCTTGCTCTCTTGTGACTATCTATCGTGACCTGCGCTTGTGGGGAGAAATTTGGGTCCGATGGACATCGGACCCAAAGACCCAAAGTGAGTTCGACGGGTTCGCACACCGTCCGATCTGCTTTAAGATTCGTGCTAACAACTTTCGTGTCTGCTTTTAAAATTCGTGCGCACGAATCGTAAAGTGGATCGGACGGTCCCAAAACCCATCGGACCCAAATTTGAGTCTGATGGGCATCGGACCCAAGCCTTTCTCGCGCTTGTGACCTCTGGTCACATTAGACAATACATAATTAAAATTTTTTATTTTTAAATTTTTTTAAAAAAAATTCTTCAAAAAAGAAATTGATTTTTTGTTTCTTTTTAAATAGATAGAACTGCGCTCATCAAGGACAACTGATGGAACCGTAACAATGTTGCGGTTCCAGCAACTTTAGGCAAATTTGTGGTCAGGATAGGGTTTAAGATAAGAAGAAACACTGAAATCAGATCATTGGTGCGGGTCTCAGAAACCTGCACATGATGAAACCGTACTATTAATCTAGTTCCATCTATTTTTTGAAGGAATAAAAGCACTCATTTTGTTTTCTGAAAAAAATGACTTTTTAATTTTTAAAATAATAAAATCCATAATTAATATTTCGTATATAATATCGAAAAATTATCACAAAATTGATATTGCTCCTAATAAACGAATAATTGCTGGGTTTAAATGCCGTTAACCACCTTTAATTTTTTCATAAAAAAAAAGAAGGTTTTAAATTATCATGATCTCTCAGTTGATAATGAATTAACAAAGAGAATGGCGAATTAAATAAAATTGATACGATACTAGAATAGTAAAGAGGAAAAACTTGGGATTCTTATTTTTAAGGGGTGCATTTGAAAAGTTCCAATTAATAATGTGAGCTCCTTAAGTTATGAAAGAGAAATATAAAAATTTGATAATTGCTATTTGGAGTCTTCCTTTCCCTGTGACTTTAAGCAAAGGCTTGACAAAACAGACAAAAGCGTTGATAAATTAGAATAATCATTTGAGATTAAGGCTGACTCTAGCACGCTTAACTAGACTTCATTCTAAACTAAACAAATTAAACTACTTTTAGACTTTGCAGTGTCCAAAATTACAAAAAAGTACCAAATAAAGATGAGAACGATCGGACCTACTTTTAGGTTCAACGAGTAATGATGACTGTCCGATCTAATTTAAAATTTGTGCGCATGAAAATTGAAACAGTTACGCACGAAGTTTAAAGCGTTCCACACAAATCTTAAAGTAAATCGACGGTGATTAAGCCCATCGAACTAAAGTAGGCCCGATGTGCATCGGACCTACTCTCAAGTGAATAATAGTTATGGTGGCGGTCACAATTGAAGAAACCAAAACCGATACATCGCTCTCTAAACATTAATTAGGTAGTAGTTTTTTTTTTAACTTTGTCATATTATCCGTCATGGATTTGTCAAATCAAATAACTTTTTTTCTTTTTCATTCGTTACAACGCACAGTTATAAATCTTTATTTTCCTTCTAGATTACTTCCGGATTTCCTCTTTTTTTTTTTTTTGAGAAAATTAGTGACTTTAAATACCAACTAACAATTTTATTAATAAAAAACATATTTACAATATATTAAATGACCGTAATTTCTAAATTTATTCTTTTATTCTCATAAAATATTCTCACCTAATTTAGTATTCTAATCGTCATCTCGCTCCACGACTGGATCCGGTCTTCGACCACCGTCTCGCTTCGACGGCAACCGGATCTACTCACCGTCGGGCTCCAATCGAAATGTTAATCACCATAATTCTTTAATCGTCATCTCGCTCCACGACCGGATCCGCTTCTTCGATCGCCGTCGCACTCCGACGGCAACCAGATCTACTCATTGTCGCGCTCAAATTGAGATGTTGATCACTGTAATACTTTAATCGCCATCTCGCTCCACGATCGGATCTGCTTCTTCGACCACCGCCGCTCTCCGACAATAGTCGAATCTACTCACCGTCACGCTCCAATCGAAATAAGGACTCTACATTCCGAGCTCCGACGATACCGCACTCTCAGCTCCTCTCGACTCCGGTTCCTCCCCTCTCTCTCATTCTTCTCTCCGCTCGAGAAGGTAGAGCCGAGAGAGAGGAGAGATGTTGTGTTGGGACTGAGATCTACAAAGTGTGAAAAAAATAGAACTAGCTGGAGGAAGGGGAGGAGAAAGGCGGCTATCAAAATTGTAGTTTTGAGTCACTGTTGAATCGTCAAATTTTCGCTCCGCTCCTTTTTTATGTTTTATTTTTATTGCGTCTGTCATTTATGTTGAGAGTGAACTATATATTAATATTTATATGTTAGTAAACTATACGGGTACGTTTGGATGAGAGTAAACTATATAAGTATGTATATGAGAGCAAAAGCGACAAAATTCGGTGACTGGATATTAATTTTTCAATTAAAATATTTAGGTCCTAGGCTCCTAATCCTAGCCCAATTTAATACATACACACTGTCTCTTTCAAAAATAAATACATTCGCATTATCAGAATAAATTCCAAGTTCTTATATTTATATGTTACTAAAATCTATCTATTTAATTATTAATTTTGTAGGAAACAAACTCCAAAGATCATGTGTACACGTTTTTCACGAAAAAAATGACATCAACAATTCAGAATTGTTGGATTTTAACTTTAAAAATATCATTAGATAAGGAAGATATTTTCATCAATTTTTGTTTTTTTTAGATAAATATGAAGGTCAACTCTTTTAGCTTTAAATTTATATAAGAACTTCTTAATTGAATTTTGAATTTACAATCTTTTACACGTGTGATATTATGTTAGCCACTGAACTAAATGTTGGTTCTCTATTGTTAGGTTACGTTTGGATGAGAGTTAGAATAGCTAGAATAGTGAAATTTTAGAATAGTAAATAAGAATAGAGAAAAAATAGTGATTTTTAGATTAGTGTGAAAATGATGCTATTCGGATTAGTAAAAATATTGTTTGGATTGTATATGTGGAATAGTGAATAGCTGTGGCTAATAAATAATAGTGTTAACAATGTGCTAATTAAGAGGAAAGATAGACAAGTGGGATCTCAAATGAATTGTCACGACGTGGAGATAACGAAAAGTGGTATCAAATTTGTCATTTCGAGTTTGTATTGGCGGAAATCTAAAAAGGAAATATTTTTTTCTCATTTCACATTTCTGAATAGTAGTTATTCCAACATTTACAAGGAATAGAGAATAACAGCTATTCTGAATAGCAAAAATATTGTTTGGATGCACATTGCTATTCCGAATAGCTTCTATTCTAGAATAGCCTCTATTCCAAAACACGAGTTGGTATCTTGTAAATTGTTGTAATTACTTAATTAAATTATTAACATTTAGTTAAATCAGTGCAATTTAATCAAATAAAATAAAAAGAAATTTCGTTTAAACCAAACAATTACTAGCAATGATCTAAACAACTTTTTGTTTTTTACATTCAGAATGGTAAATAAGTTTTGACATGGAAATCAGAATGCATCAAGATTATTGGAATAAATCAACAAATCATAATAGAACAATATTAATTATTAAATAAAATCCAATTTAGTGGAAGTATTGTTAGTCCAATTAATAAATACGGTGTACTTGGGATTTTTTTTGTGAGTTACCTTTTAATTAACTAACAATACTAGCACTGAATTTATGTTTAGATTCGGATCGTTTAATTAAAATTCAGACCAATTTTATCCGAAATAAAATGCACATAACTGCTTTAATATTTGTGTAGATTCTGATAGAATGGTCCGGATCTAAACAAAAAAAATCTTTTACCTTAGGTGATATGAGTTTTCAAGTACAAATGGGAAGAAGGTAGAGGGAAATTTTTTATCGGTAGTAATTGTTACAAAAAAAGAGAGACAAACAGTAAGAGTACAGTAACATTTATGTTGATAGTAAAATTGGTAGCAATTCTGCCGATCTTAAAAATAAGAAAGTTTAGATCGGTAGAAATTTTACCGATCTAAACCAGTTTGGTTTATTTTTTAAATTTTTTCTGGTAAAATATTTTTTTACAAAAATAAATAAAGTATCTTAAAATTTAGATATATAAAACATTCTATCTATTTTTTTGAAAAACTTTTTATATTCTACTAGAAATCAAATATAAGAATTCTCTCCATCTATACATTAGATTAAAAAAAAAAGTTAAGATCGGTAAAATTTCTACCGATCTTACTATCAATATAAATATTACTGTACTCTTACTATTTGTCTCTCTTCTTTTCTATTAATTACTACTAATAAAAAAATTTCAAGGTAGAGCATGTGAACAAGTTGGGTCTCACATGTAACAATTCTTCAGACATGTTGCTATCACCTTGACCGCAAATAATGGGAATATCTTGCAATTTAAATCCAAATTTCAAAATCCGACCCCCAACCATTTAGTACTGACCCACACGGTGCAACACTTTCATAGAATTTTTGTCAACGGATTGATTAAATTATATCGACAATTCAACACCCAAATTCAAATTCATGGAGAATTAATTTAGAGGTTTCCTTCCAATTAACGGCCTCACAAGGCTCAGCCCGAAAATGGCTTGAACCGCCTCCACGCAGGATAACCGCCGATACGGTTTGCATAACTGTCCGAGTCTCCCATAACCGCTCGGGATAGCGGTTATGGACAGACTATATAAGGCAGGAAGACCCATTAAACGGGGATCAAAACTTTGGCTAAGAGAGATGTTGCATAGGTCAGAGTCCGAATATCTTCAAACCTCCCTGAGTTCCAAACTCGGTCCACACTTCGGCCTGTCATCTCTTGACAGGACAAACTCAGCCCAGTCCACTTCCATACGGCCTACTCTTCCCCGAGATAGGACGTATCAGATCTTGTTTGAGACTTTATGAATTGCTACGAATATTAGAAGATGATGGGGATCTTATTAGAAAAAGACCAAAGATTTTGAGAACGACGAACAATCTTCCACTCTGTTATCCAAGTTGCAACAAGTCCACAAGGATCACTTTACAACTCGGTGTCGGACAGTAACAAATGACTTTGACGTCTACGCTACGATTAAGAATGTGTATATATATATATAGAGTAGAACTAGGGTGCTCTCGAGTTCACCAAGCCCTTGGTGAACTGGAGTCCAAAACTCATCAGATCGGCTTCAAACGACGAATCCGACCGTTGAAATCCGTCTACCTTACGAGTGATGCGTCTACATGCAAAAATTTTAAATTTTGAAATTAATTTTGTATAGAGTCAAGTGGTAAAAAAACATCAAAAAATGAATGCATTAAAATTAATTTATTAACCTTCTAATTTTGACCACTTGACTCTATGCAAAATTAATTTCAAAATTTAAAATTTTTGCATGTAGACGCATCACTCGTAAGGTAGACGGATTTCAACGGTCGGATTCGTCGTTTGAAGCCGATCTGATGAGTTTTGGACTCCAGTTCACCAAGGGCTTGGTGAACTCGAGAGCACCCTAGTTCTACTCTATATATATATTATTTTGTTTTAACTGTTGTATATGTATATATTTAATTAACTGATTTTAACAGTTTTTATTTTTTTTGGGTATATAATAATAAAAAATTAACTTTAAATTAATTACTCTAACAAAAATATTACTTTGTGGGATGGGCTGAGGTACTTTATAAAGCACATGCCATTTCGTGCCGTTGTGAAGGTTCAAGTAGCCTATCCGAACCGCTCAATATGATATCCATATTGAAATGTGCTTAGATCAAATTTTACAATTATTGGAGTTTTTTTACTATTTTTTTATAATAATTGAAAACTGTTGTTTTTTAATGGTCCAAAATTTTCTGAAAAACAATAATTTTAATAAATTCTAAAAAAATAGTAAATAAACTCCAAAAAAATATAAAATTTGGTCTCCAAACACATTTCAATATAGAGATCATGTTGAGCGGTTTGAATCGACTGTTTGAACTTTGAAAATAAAGATAAGATGATAAAGCACAAGAGAGTATGTGTATAAAGCACATTAGCTCATTCCTTATTTTGTAAACAATTAACTAATTTTTTAACATTTCTTTATTCCGTAAATATTTAGAATTCTTAAGTTGTGTCTTATGATTGTACAGAAATGCAAAGAAGCACTATAATCCAAAACCTAAATTTCGGCCAGTCACATGCAGACAAAGAAGCACTATATCCAAAACCTAAAATATGTATACCTAATAATAATCAATTAATTATATATAGAGATCTTGTGAATCGGTTCCCGTCATGAACTAAACCAATTAAAAGGCTAAAAGGTGGGCCCACGCAAGATTTCAAGTTTGAATTGTGGATTTAGTCAACCTAAGCATGAACTAAATTAACCAATTAACCATCCTTTTCTTAGACTTGTAATTTTTCAGCACGCTTCGCACCAACTAATCTCTGCTTTCTTCCCTCCTATCAAACTATATATATATATATATATATTACACATCTTAATTACCTGCTGTTCATATATTGTTTAGTTTTGTACATTGATGGAAAATCAATCTAGTTTAGTAATTAAAACAATATCCTTATTACGTTGGATAATAGGTTCGGAAAAGTTTTGTACTGAGATCAAACGTGTATGGTGTGCGGAGATCGATACTGGGTTACAAATTTGGGACAAGTATCATCTCCATTACTGTAAAAGATTCCCTTCACTTTACGGTTTGAGATTAACTCTCAGCTGCTTTGAGATTCGGGCAGACAGAGGGAGCAGTATTATTAGACTTTGAGATTCGTGCCATCCATTACTGTAAAAGATTCCCTTCACTTTACGGTTTGAGATTAACTCTCAGCTGCTTTGAGATTCGAGCTGACAGAGGGAGCAGCATTATTGGACTTTGAGATTCGTGCCAAGTTAAAAAAAACGGTCCAGATCAAGTAATTGTAAAAGATTCCCTATTACGGTACCGGGAGGATCTTAATTCATAAATTTGTATATCTGACAATAAATTGAGAAATGTTATCCATTTCTAATTAAGTGTTAGCATTTTATATTATCATTTACGAGGCCTTGTTTGAAAAGGAAAAATATCTTTTAAGAGTAATAGAGATGCATTCTCCTAATAAGAATATATAGTTATTTCTGGATGGTTTACTATTATTTTCTATATATTGAACATTAAATTAAGCAATATATACCTTGTACAATGCTAGGCCACATGTTTAAATATTTTTGAGAAATAGAATAATGTTTTCTATTGAATTATACTTGTGTTTTCAAAGTAGGTATAAGCACTTGTCACTGAGATTTACTAAATCAGGGATGTAGTGCATTACTGCTGTATCGGTAGACGTAGAAAACTCAAATAGTTCCTTCGATAGATAAATAATTTTATCTAAAGTTATGTATCTTTAACTGGATTTGAATTGTGACCAACGAGTTTTTCAGTTCTTTTTCTATTTATCAGTTGTTATAAAACACTTGTCATCCGAAGATGCTAAATTTAGGATGTGGCGTACCGTTTGGTTTTCGGATGTTGCTTTTTTTAAGATTAATTTGACATGTATTAGTAGTTCTTTTGATAAGTATAAATATTTTTTGTCTAGAGACCCTGAATTCCACATGTTGTTTATGTGGACTGGTCTCATTTTAGTTAGAAAATAAACTTTTTAACAAATATTTTTTCTAGGGAGTTATATTTCGGATTTTTTTTTAATAGAATCAATTTTAAATTTCAACGGAACAAACACTATTGATTTAATTTTTACAGAAAACAACTCTACCGATATGCACATTTGCTCCATCGATTCAGCAGATCGGTGGATCAAACGTATTTATGACTCCACCGATCCGCGGCTCCACCGATCCGCGGCTCCACCGATTCAGCAGATTAGTGGAGCAAACGTATTTGTGACTCCACCAATTCAGCGGATCAGTGGAGCAAACGTGTTTGTGTCTCCACTGATTCTGCAGTAGAGTCGTTTTTTATAGAATTCAAATTGATGATGCTTGTTTCGTTAAAAAAAAAATTTTTTGATTCTATTTAAAAAAATCTATATTTCGTAAGAAAGATATTATTTTTTCTTTTATAAGAAAGTAGGATCCGTAGAGTCGTTTTTTTTGTAGAATTAAATTATAATGTTTGTTTCGTTAAAAATATTAAATTCTACGTTTTTGTGTAGAATTTAAATTATGATGTTTGTTTCGTCAATAATATTAAATGTAATTCTATTTAAAAAAAAATCTATTTTGATATTCTTTTTCTTTTTATAAGAAAAAGACAAGTCTATTTGAAATTGACAATCCATGCCAAATAGTGGTATCACATGTGGCATTGCAATGATGATAAAAGTTGTAGACCTAGGTTACTTTTTAAAGAATAAGGTACCATTTTGGTCACTGAAAACAGTACTCCAACTAAAACCAATTTTGCTTCATTTGTGGCTGTGTTTTGGCTATTTCCAAAACTTTCCTGGCTATTAATTAAAAACTCCTATAGACTGGTGGTGTTAAGGTGGTCTAACTTGTTATTTCAACTTAGGCCGGCCTAAATTATTTATGTTTGGTTGAGGTCTAAAGTTAGACCACGGCTTAAAGTATTCCTTGTTTGGTTAGAGTTGGTGGAGGACTAAAGTTTTGGAAGCCTAAGTTAGTTAATTATTAATGACAAGATATTAATTATATAATATTAATTATTAATTATAACTATAATATATTATAACATTTTTATAATAATTATTTAATATATTAACAATATAAGATATTAATTATATAATTATATACTAATAATAATTATTAATAATAATATACTAATTATATACTAATAATATATTATTACTAATTAATGAGGAGAGGGGTGAAATAGTTGAAGGTGAATGACAGTGGGTCCCAGTGGCGTAAAATTGAAGCCTAAATTTAAGGCACCTCATGAGGTGGTTTAATTTAGGTCCGTTTAGGCCGGCCTAACTTTTAGACTATTTCATGTTAGACCAATTAGTTTTAAATCATATTTGATGTAATAACAGTGGCATAAAGCCTTTAAGCCACCTTTAGACCACAACCAAACATGGGATAGTATTTGATATTATGAAAACAACAATAGAGGGTTTAAAAATTTGTATTTCTTTTTCCTTACCTAATAATCAAATAACTTAGCAAATTAGATATATTTGATATCCAATGACGAAAATGGAGGCTTTACTAATATGGGACGGTGGCATTTTGCTTTTGTCAGGAAGTCATAGAAAACATTACCAAAGTCTCCCCAATACAAAAAAAAATTATTTTTGTTCCTGGTTTGCATACAAAGTATGACAAAGAACAGAGAACAAAAGAGATGGGCATTTTTGTAGGCTTTTAAATGACCTTTCCCCAATTGGCCTTGCATTTCTTATCCCTCATCACATCTCTCTAGAAAATTATTGATAGCCACTTCCACTATTTGTTGATTTATTATTTGCACGTGCATCTCATATTTCATATTTGCATTTCAGCCCTCCTTGATCATGCAAGAAATTAAACCCTTCTACAATTACATTAAATTACTCCTCTTTATCCATGTGCAAATTATAATTCTCTGATTACTCTTTATAAAATTTTGTATTCTATTTGAAAAAAAATTGTATACACCATAGTTTCCACTTAACTAATAATTATGGTCGAGTGATTAGCCAGGTAAAAATAATCGGATTGGGAGAGACAGATCTCAATGTAAGTCAAGGAGCGCTTAGCCGCTCCTATAATTTTAAAATTTTAAATGATGCATATTGAAATTTTTTTAATTAAAATTTATTATTTAAAAAGTTTTTATATGGTTATGCCTTCTCTCATAAAATGCTAAGTGTTTGTATGTAGCTTAGTGATTAGACTTTTATTTTGTAGAGACGTGAGTGTAAGTATATATTATTGTCACATATTATGTATTTTACATTTCAGTCCTAATTTTTTTTTAATTCCACCCCTGCAGATTAGGCATGTATACTGTACTAATTTGTAAGTGGAGTCAAAAAGGAAAAAAAGTTAAGTTGGTCAACAGTTATTTTATTAGTACTAGAAGTAAGCTGAGCCTCAAAGTTTTCTTTAATCTTTTATGAAAAAAGATTCAAGTGATGTGTGACTAGTGAAAAACAATAGGTTGAAATATATAATTAAATTCTAAGGCCATTAGCTTGAGACACATTCAATTGCACCACTATCAGGAAGTAATCATTATGCTAGGAGAAGGATTTCAAACAAAGGGAAATCTCCTGACCACTTACCTTGTCTACTAAAAAAGGAAGAGGTGGGCCCCTCTGTCTGACCTTGAATCAATGGCTAGAATTTGAGTTTTCTATGATTTTATTAGTTTCTGTGTGAATGGAGATGGAAATGCTATTGTCAACAAATGTAGCAGTAGAAGTTTTTCAACAAATGGCTTTTAAAATGTCTTTCTTTATATCATCAATGTATATTATATCATGAATGTGACGTTGCTATCAGGAGGTCAATTTGGGTCCGATGTCTATCGAACTCAAAGTGAGTTCGATGAGTTCGATGACCGTCCGATCTGTTTAATTCGCGCCCGCAACTTTCGCGTATGCTTGAAAATTCATGCGCACGAATCTTAAAGCAGATTGGACGGTCACGAAACCCATCGGACCCAAATTTTAGTCCAATGGGCATCTGACCCAAGCTGCTCTATGCTATCATGTGCTGAAATTGGAAAAGTCCTTGTTTGTTTCGGAGTCGGTACAGAGCGAATACCGAAACAGATTACTGGCATTTTGTCTGCTAATTTTTGTAAGAAAAAGGCTTCACTATAACTCTATAAGAGCAACTGTCCCTGACACCTGATTTCAAATTCCATATATATCATCATTATATTTCTTAGTTAATATTCTATTACTCAACTATATGCATAAACCGTAGTGCCCGAACAAAACATTGAATAAGAGTATATGCAATATTTTTAAGTGCCTTTTACTATCATCTCTTTTATTTTTAGATTATTCGATTCGATATTTGATAACACCAGTGAGCTAAAACAAGACAGTTAAATTCATACTTTATGTGATAAAAATGAAACCCATATACTTGCAAACAGATGAATTTTTTTTTTTTTTGGTTGAAAGCCCGTAGACAATTGCATTGATAGAATAAGTTACAAATTAGTTGTTACATAAGATTAGACCACTAGTATCTGTGAAAAGTATACAGTTAAAACATAACTATAAACGCACAGGGGTATGAGCATCCTGGGACGCTAATTGATAATCCTTGCTTGAGTAGAGTTGATATGGGCCTAGTGATAGTTTCCTCCGTACGCATATCACAGCTGAGAAAGCACTGAATCCAACCAGACCGGGAAGTGAATTGACCGGACCAAGACAGTCACCCATCAGCTGCGAAGGCACTGAATCAAACCAGACTGTGAACAAACCAGTCCAAAACAGTCACCTCTAAAGAGTTCTGTCTTTAAAGACAGATGAAATTAGATCCCCACATCTACAAATCCAATCAACTACTATATACTTAGGGCTATAATGTATATGCATTTGTCCTTTTGGGTTCCCTGTAAGCCCAATTTAAAGCAATATATCGCTAAAGGCCCAATATTAGTTCTTTCTTTAGGGGTAAAGGCTCATAAAATGGAACAAATTTGAAGCTCAATCGAGGAAGACTAATTGATTTATTTATTGCTTAATTTAAAATCTTATTCCTGCCTAAATTTTATTTTAGTTTTTGTAAAGAACTTTTTTATCAGGGTTTCGAATTCACGACCTTTTACACGAAAGAGAGATTGTAAGAGTCAGCATGCACATGCTCGTACAAAGGAGGTCTTTTCAGGAGAAGGTCCTTTAATTCATGCAAAATTGTATATAAACTAGTCAAGTGCCGACCACGCGTTGCTGTGGAAATTGAAAGTTTGTTTTGATCATTTTTTTAAATGTGATTATTTTAGAATTGATTGCATAATCATATATTAGTCAATAATGAGAGTAAACGAAAACCTTAGTATTTGATTCTAAAAATGTGCCAAAATAATTACACATTTCTAAAATAACAGTTATGTGTCCGCGCGATTGCAACAAAGATTGATAGCATTACACTATTATAACCAGAGGGTCTTCGTATAAGGCAGCCAATATAATGTTATGCACGAGCATTGTAATAATTTAAGCAGATATCATTTTCCAATGCATAGAGTACAAGTGCTTGCATGCACAAACAAAATTTGGACCAAGCTTCTTTAGCATCGATGGATCAAATTAAAGCATAGAATATATTTGATAAAATCATTCAACCAAATAATTTACTTTTGAGGGTATATAGGTAAATGTCTGAAAACCAAAATTTTACTTTTGCAAAGACTTTCATCCTTGTCAACAATTTTAGATGAATTTCCCTCTCCCAGAAGAAATCTCAACCTAGAAAATCATTATTAAGTTAATAAAAGAAATCTTAGATACAAACTTAAATGCTAATTGTAAAGAGAAAAAATTCAAATCAGAGTGATCTCCCATGCAAATGCACCGCCATCTCTTGCGGCTATACTCCTCTTGTTTGTTTGAATTGAATACAAGTTCTAAAATTAATTATGTTCACAAAAAAATAAAAATATCCCTGTAAATGAAAACTAAAACAAAGACTAAAACACCATATTGTACCAGTCCACATATGGTACCAACTGGTACAAGTACACAATAGATAGCAGCAAATCATTTTCACATTGCACACAATTGATAGTAGCAAATCATTTTCCATACAAATATATTGATAGCAGCAAATTTTACAAATTAGACCTTGTAAAAATTCACAATTGCAAGCATATCATCTACTCAATTCTAATTTTTACAAATTTCATAACCCAATTCTGATTTACCAGGCACTCTCTTTGTTTCCCTCTATGAGCTCTTCCATTTCTCTTTTTTGAAAACTATCTTTTCTTCTTTCTTCGGTTTCTTAGCTCCGAAACTTTTTTTATTTTCAAAGACATAAGATGTGTCTAAATTACAAAAATCAACCAACACAGAAAATTATTTGAAAGTAATATAAATAGAAAAAATAACTTATAAAACATCGATATTTTGTTGTAAAATTAACTGAAAAAAATAGTTGTGCCTCTATTCAATGTATGAACAAACACACATAAAAGAAATTACAAACAGAAAACTACCGTTCTTTTCACTTTATTAAGTCAGCTTCCTCTTGCCAGTAGACTCTTCTAACATGCTTCAATAGTCTCTCAGACTCTGAGGCAATCAAATCCCTCCACAGCCAGTAGTCGACCGAATGCTGTCAATGACAAAAGGCAGAGGAATGATATATCAAACTATGGAGACATACACCATACATTGTAGCATTATCTGAAAACTAAGTCACAAACAACCTTAATGAACTTCATGCATGACAGTAAAATAAGGTTATTGAAATGTCCATAATTGAACAATTTTTCTAATAGTGTTGTTCAACACGAACCTTCATTTGAAAAATAAAGCATAGATCATCTCGTGACAGGTGCTCTTACATGCAATATGCAAGGTATAAGTTACAAGACTGGATGTTAGGTTATTCAAATCCATGTTCAAATAAAATGGTAAAATAAAAGTTAGCAAAAAAGAACTGCCTCGAAGGGAGAGAAAGAAGTACCCGACCAAATACAACTTTATTTAAGTAACTCATGGATGGAGTTTTCTCTATTAACCGAGCCTATGCAAAAAGCACTACAGTAATTTGAGAGAGAATTGCAATGACAAATTTAGGATGATCATGCTATACTGTTATGAATTAACATTTCCATAGTTTACTACATAAACCTGTTTTTGATTCAGATCAACTGACATGTAATCAGCTAAAATAAAGCAACAGATGCCCCATATTTAGAGAGGGAAAATCCCCCGTAGTGAATTAATTTATGTAAAATTTCCATATCAGTTTGGAGATTACAAAATGCAAATCCAATTAAAATCCCAGTAATAAACAAAAGAATCACAAGGATGTACCATGGAATACCAAGGAATATGGTAATGGTTTCTAGATTTTTGTACAAAAGACAGAAACTATACGAGAAAATAATTTCAACAACCAAATAAAAGATCACAAAAGTAATGCCAAACTAACCTTAGTATACTTCTTTTACTGGATGTACCTTTGTTTTTTTTTTTTGTACACAACCTTCACAACAAAAATTGTACAGCATGGATCTGTTTATCTAACTATAAAGCTGTACTTTTATATTGATCTGATATGCCTTTTAAGTTTTTACACTAAAAAAGTCTTGACTGTGCTTATTGTTAAATTATTTCAGTCGAAATAATTTCCAACACTTATGGCAGGTTTGTTTATTTCTCCTGTGGTTATAATAACACCCTAAAATAACAAAAATAAAATAAAATGAAACAAACATACCCTACTACAACTGCCCACAAGAAAAGAGCTTACTTTTTTCTAAGCATACATGAGAGATCTGTCTCAAGTGTGCAGTGCTGTTGATACCCACTTGCATGTTCTCTAGTTCCCGCAACTTTCTTTGCTTGCAACAAAGACAACAAGAAACTTGTTTCATTAACTGAGTTACCATCCACATCTCAGTTCAATTTTAGCTCTCGGGGGAGAGGCATCCCAATTTATTTCTATTGCTCCAAAATTAGGTCTAGCTGTCAAAAACAGACATAAATTTTCATTAATTATGATTTCATACAACTACAAATAAACTCGATATCAGATTCATAACCCCACATAAACACAAGAGAGACTCAAATAAAAAAAGTCATAAAGTCCAAAACAAAAAACAGCCAAAATTTGTGGTGGCTAGTTGGAGAAAAAACTCTCATGGTACTAGCACCAACCAAAAAACAGCCCTGATAAGAAAAGCTTTTAGTGGGCCCCCTCCTCCCAAAGAGATCTTGTTAGGTCACTTGAGGTTATGTCATAAAGAGGATATTGAACTCCACAATGTATCATGTACTCTCATTCGGGAAATGACCCCAACACTCAATGAAGACCAAAGGGTTTCCAGTGGTAGAGATATTTGACATCACCTTTAAGAGAAACCAGGGGTTAAATATCAAAGAGGGCTAAATTATGAATAGGCTTCATTTGCATAATGAACCCAACAACTCTCATGAAAATTACACCCAAAAACCTTTGCATCATTTGTGAATAACACGTATGTACTCAGTTACAGCACGATTATTGCATATGGACAGTTCTCTTTTTACCCTGGATATGCTCATCCTTTTCAAACCCCAATTTGAGATAAAGTCGAGGCAACTTATTCTGGTACGGATTTACAATTATGAAACTGAACTGAGCCTAATACAAAAGTCAAGTGCAAGTTCCATGACTCCAACATTCATGGTTTTTACAAATGACCTCAGAAAGTTGGAACTGCAGCATTGTAAGAAATGTTACAAATAATTTGCACCTATGGTACAATATGTAATGTAATTTGCACCATGCATCTAAGATCTCTATATAATGGATACAAGGCATATACCAGAATGAGTCTCATCCAGGCTTCCTTCGCTGGTTTCAGAAACCTCTGCGCTGGTCGCATTCAGGCTTCCTATCATATGTTTTGTGAAGTAGCTTGTTTATCTGGCAAGCCATCCCTGAAAGTTATTTGATTTTTAACATGCAAGTACAACTGTACAACTATGTGTAAAAGGAAATGGAATTTATCTCACCGGATTTGGTATTATGTGGACTGAATTGTGATCCATTTCTTCTCTATTAATGCTTTGATAATGGCCCTGACGTCTTTTATCTAACTAATAGTTCACTTCATTCTGAAAAAAATTAAGCAGAACCAATAGTCAAATAAAATGATAATGACAATAACACACAAGGCACAAAAGCATGTATTTTAATTGGAACTTAAATTTATGTTAAACGTAGCTAAAAATCATCTGGATGAAAAAAATTATTTGATAATCCCATACCCTAAATTGTGAATTCTAAAACCCTAAACCCAAAATTCGAGTACAACAGAAATTGAACAATTTTTTAGCAACCAAAGCAACGAAGTCTATAGAATAGTATAAAAAAAGTGAACAATCAGATACAAAATAGTAAATTACTAAATCCAAAACAACACTTACAATAAATATTGCTACATGCTACAATAACCACAAAAATTGAGATATACAACCCTGGTTTTTGCTTTTCTCCGTTGTAAAACAGAGGCTATTAGCTATTAAAATTGAAAGAATAAACAGGAAATGACGAAAACCAATTGTACTTGAGACTTGAGAGAGAGAGAGATGAACCTTGACTTAGCACGAAGGAGAGCAGCAGAATGCGGAGGCAGATTCATGGGGAGGTCGGTGTCACTAATCGGAGGCGAGAGCGAAAAGGGCAAAGGTGGTGCTGGTGGCGGTAGTTTGTTGGGCCGACAGGAGAGCGAGGCGAGCTGTGCGAGGTAGGAGGGTGCAAAAACGGGAAGAAAGAGACTTCTGTTTGTTTCATGTGGAGAGTACGTTTCGAATTAAATTTAGACTTCTACATGTTTGACAATATGAAACAGATATATAAAATCAAAATTAATGATTTATGGCTGTGATTGAGATATACTTTTGATGAGTGGCTGAGATCTATTGAATGAACGGCTCAGATTTTGTCTGAGCGAATATGTGCTTGGAGCCTAAAATTTTTAGCGTTATATTATAGTACTCACACTGATGATAATGAAGATTAGGTGCCAATGTGCCATAGTATGGTAGAATTACATCTATAGCAGTGGATGTAAATTCTAACTTTCAACTTCATAGGCTCATAGCTCACTCATTCTCAGCTCTATTCATCAATTCAAAAGCGTTGAATATGATCAATGTTGAGTACTGTTCAATCTAACCGTACGCTTGAGCCTTAAGAAAGGACACAGAGGTAATCCAATTTTCCTACTTCTCTTATCATGTTTGATTGGAGTATAAGTGAATAATAAGATACTTATTCCAATGTTATTAGAATCAGACCGGATATCGATCCGGTAAAATTTTGGATCAACATTTCACTGGTTGAATCAGTGGGTTAATCGGTTCAACCGCTGATTTTTTAAATACATGTATATTTATGAGATATATTAGAAATAAATATGTTTTTATATAGTAAAAAAACATATATTAAAAAAACATCTTTAAATACATGTATATATTTTTTTTAAGAAAATATAGCATCCCACCATTTAAATTTTTATATGATAAGTTTACTATATTATAAAGATATATGAATTTAGGATTTTTCAGTACCAAATTTCATAAAAATGTAAACTATAAAATAATAATAATAATAGTTTCAAGATGTGTATATGAATAATTGTGGTGTATAATATACTTAATTGACTATTTTATAAGAGTGAGTCTATGGTACTATGCATAGCACAGATTGGTCCGTACTACGGATCAATATTTTCATTTTCAAAATCCTAACGGTCGATCCGAACCGTTCAACATGATTTCCATATGAGAATATACTTGTGGGCTAAATTTTTTATTTTTTAGAATTTTTTTACTATTTTTTGTTTTGTTTTTTTAGATAGGTAGAAAATCACTGTTTTTGGATGATTCAGAATTTTCAGATAAAGTGATTTTCTACCTATCTTAAAATATAGTAAAAAAATTCAAAAAAATATAAAATTTAGTCTGTAAGTACATATTCATGTGGAGATCACGTTGAACTGTTCGGATTGATCATTAGAATTTTAAAATGAAATATGGCTCCGTAGTACGGACTAATCCGTGCTATGCATAGTACTATAGACTCACTCATTTTATAATATCTAAAACATAAGAGTCTTTATGAAAAATACATGAGATAAAAAAAGTACTATTAATTTTTGGTGACATACTGACATGTGACTAGTGAAATAATATAACAGGTTTTTTTTGGTGACTAAAAGTCACACCACTGACATGTGACTAAAAGTCACACCACTGTGAAATTAATTTTTGGTGACATACTGACATGTGACTAAGAGTCTGTTTCTCTCTCTCTTTCCTTATGCGTGAAATAATATAACAGGTTTCAAACCGGTTTTTTTTCTGAGGTTGGTTTGCGGTTTTTAATAAAAACTGGTTAATTAATTTGGTTTTTTCAGTTCAACTGCAAATGTGGTATTTCAAACGAACCGAACTGAACAAGTGATCAGATCCGGTTTTTTCCGGTCTAACCGCTAGTCCGGTCTGATTCTGATAACACTTGACACTTATTTCTCAATTAATTTGTCAAACGTAAATGAAATTAGATGAAATTTAAAGGAGAAATATTTGTGTCATCCAAGAAGTGGAATGAGTTATTCCTTGACTTACGCTAAGATCACAACTCATATTAAGATTAATTGATATCATTAGTATAATTTGTTTTTGAAATTAAGATAATTATTGTTAATGTTACTATCATCTTCGTTGTTAGTATTATAAATTATTACTGCTATTACTATCATCGTCATCATTATCACTAATATTATTTTTATTAATGGTTCATTATAATTCTATTATTTATATTAATATTATTACTATTATTTGTGTTTAATAAAAAACTATTATTATGCATTGTTGATATTATTATTGTTAGTAGTCGTCGTCATTGTTGTTATCGTTGTGTTTGTATGATGATTATTATTATTATTATTATTATTATTATTATTATTGTATTGGTTAACAATTTAATATCATTATCTCTATCATCATTAGTATACTTATAGTTATCACTATCATCCTCGTATTACTATTTGATACTAGCTTATTCTCTCACTAATCGGTCGATTAATCAGTCTAAACGACTGTTTTTTACAACACTGACCTAAAGTAACACATAATATTTCTGTTTGGATCTGGACCATTCAATCAAAATCTGCATGACTATTGAAGTAGCTCCGTGCGTTTCACCTCAGGCCGAATTAGTCCTGATTCTGATCAAATAGCCGTGACCCAAACACAAATATTCTGTTACCTCAAAGGATATGGATTCCTTCAACACCACATTACAATCAGTCGGATAGTAATGCTAATTCCAAAATTTTGAGTCGTAACTACCGTTAACAAAAAAGAAGGAAAAATCAGAAGTCTAAGAATTCCATTTAGGCAACAAAAATATTGGTAGTCCCGGGACCATGTAAACAAATGGTTAAACCATGAAAATTCGGATCCGACTCCGCTGTTCTCTAAATGAGATAATATGACCATGCTATTTCAAATCTAACCATTTATCTGTATTGAGATTCGCACATGAAAAATCTAACAGTTAGATTTAGAATAGTCTTGTTATTTTATTTGGAGAACAGCAGAGTCGGATCCTGAATATTATTATATCTTTTTTTAAGAGATAGAAGAAAAAATATTTAATTTTTTTTAGAGATATTGAATATTATGATATTTTTAATAAAAAATTAGCTATTTTAAAATTTTGTACGGATGACACACTGTAAATTCTCCCAAATATAATTACACAACTTACCATAACTCAGCATAAAAAGCTATTCTGAAACAACTTATGCTTCAATCAAACATAACACTTCAAAGGTGGTGTTTGATTGAGGTCTAAATTAAAATTTGGACTCTTAAAATGGTTATTGGTTGAGGCCTAAAGTTTAATTATGATTTAATCTATTTCTTGTTTGATTGGAGTTTATGGTTTAATTTATATTTTCTTACTATTTATAATTTAATTAGGATTTATCTTTTGTTTGTAATACGATGATCATTTAATTTAAGAGGTGGAACTAACTCCTGTTCTGTTTCTAGAGATAAGAATTTATAAACAACTATAAATTAAAAAAGAAGAAGAAGTAATTCAATATATATAAATAAATGAAGTTAATATTCAATTTTCTACATGTTAGTCTTTCCTTGATTAATGTTACACATGAAATTGAAAAAAAAAGTTATTTTAATTTAAGATAGAATATAATTTTACAATTATTTTATAGATTAAGTATATTTTCATAATATTTTATGTACAAAAGTATACTATAGAGATATATTTAATGAATTGAATTCTTAATTTGGTAATTTGAGATAATTTAGCAATTTTTCAGTATTTCTGTTTGAACCAATTTTAGGTTAAGTCATAAATGTGAACTAAATGTACTTTTTACATTTTAGACCGGTCTAAAGATCAGCTTATACAATCTTAGTCCAACTCAATTAAATCACATTTGACAGTTTAATTGAGGCCTAAATCTTTTATTTTATAATTTAGATCTCAATCATGACTTTTATATTTATTTCCTTCTCTCCAAATATGCCAGTTCAAGAAATTCGCATCCTCTGAGATATCTCAACTTTTGCGTGTTATTTTGAAAAATCTCAACCGTTCATATACGTTCTGCACGAATCTTAAATCACAAATAATACTGGTCCCCCGCACTATTCCCGAATAAGCACCGGACACGTCGGTCACGCAAAAGTTGAGATATCTCAGAGGATACGCACTCGTTCGAAAGATGATACGTTACAGGAGGATCTTCTGTGGCGATTGAATCTGTGAAGCCCCATGCTTCCTACTCATATAACCCGCGACAGGAGACATATATCCCTAATAATATATACAATTTTCTTTTTATCTACCATCACTATTTTACAAATAAAAATCACTAAGAACCGATTGAAATGTAATCATTTTGTAATTAAAAAAACTATGATGATTTAGAAAAGAAAACAGAAGGCATATAAAAATAAAATTCTAGTACATCAATTGTTATAAATATTATATATTTTTTTGAGTAAATATTGGAGATCAATTAACCTAACTGTTTAATATCTACAAAGAATTATTCCTTTCGGATTTTGAACCTGTGACCTCTCACAATTATAAATATTATATTAACATAATAAAATTCAAGATCCAATAATTTAACATATATAAAACCGTCATGAATTTTCTTTTAGCTAGTGAGATAAAATAGACACATCTCTACATTAAAATGAATAAAAATAGGGATGTGTCTATTTCACCTCTCGTAGAGTGCTTGAAAAACAAATTTATCACTACATTAAAATTTTATAAAGTAAATCTTTTCGAACGAACACTTTTCCAAAAAAAAAAAAATCTTTTCGAACACGACCTTCCCATGAATAAAATAATGACACTATAATATAAAGACAGCATTTTTATGGGTCCATAAAATTGCGTCACAAAGGATCAGGGTTTGAGAAGTGGGACCCTCTCTTATCCATTTTGAAAAAATCAATTAATTCTATGAAAGAGAAGCCAAATTACATAAGAAAAAGACACGTGGTGGATTCCTAAACCGAATATCCGTGATTCCTGTTTCTTTGAAGTTTGGAACACTCCGAGCACGTCAATTTTTTTGTCTCCGACCTCTCTTGGTAACCTCTTTCGTAGTCCTATAGCAAAAGTCGCTTTCTCAAGCAAACCTTTTATATGTTTCGTTGCTCCCAACATGCTCACCTAATTTTCTCCCGTGGTTTCTTCGTTATTTGATATTTTGAAGAGACTAGCATATAAATAAGAAATTGAAATAAATTTTATATCTTTTAGTACTTCATGAGATAAAAGTCTATTTAGAATTTAAATAACTATATTTTATTTGTTTATAAATCCTGATATATAAATAACAAAAGGTGTGGCAAAATGTCTTATGACCATAGTGAAGATTTTATGTTATACTTCTCCAATATTTTGGTAACGAATACAATTTAAAACAAAATTTTGTTGTTTTGTCCAATTTATGTAGATAATTTTATCAAAATAAGTTTAGTTTAAATTATTTCAAATTTATTGAAGCATAGATGTTATAATTTTTTTTTTTTCTAAATAGCTGGTATATCAACTCATTAAGACAATTTTAATTGTACTTTTCCATGAATTTTGTAGATGAAGAAACATGACGAAGATGATATATGTATGTCTTAGTTGATTAAGATACTACAATAATTTGAACAACTTTCAACTCTAACTTAAATCAGGAGTAGATTTATTCAATAACAACAATGCCAGCGTTTAAATTCTAAAACATTTATGTAAATTTTAACTTCTAATCTCACATGATCAATAACAAATTGCACCTACGCTCTCTTTCTTCTCTCTCAATTTTTTTTCATCTTCCATACAAAGTCACGAAGAGCTTCAAATTTAACCAGTAATTAAATTTTTAGGTCCGACAAGATATACAATAATATATCCTCCATACTTCTTATAAGTAAATAAGTTCAGTTTGAAAAATATTTGTATTTCAATGGAAGAGAGCGGTTTTCTATACTCATCAAGTATCAATTGTGTGCAAATTACTTGCTGCAAAATCCTACAAGCAATTAAAAAGTCAAAGAACGAAGCAGCTCCCCACTTTCCATATCCTCTGAGTTAACATAATATTTCTGTTCAGATCCGACCGTCCGATCAGAATTCGGGACAATCCAGTACGAACTGGATTGCACGAGACTCTCCAATAGTCGTGCTAATTTTGATCGGACGGTTCAGATCTAAACAAAATATTCTGTTACCTAAGGTGAAATGAGTTCCTTTTTTCTTTCCCTCAAACCTTTCTCCGCATCTCCCCCGCCTCATCTTCTTTGTTTATTCTCCAAAGTTCAACTTCATTTTCGTTCCTTCTTCAATCCGACTCCTCGCTCTCTCCGCCATCTCCCTACAATCTACATCCTCCTCTCCACCCCTTGTCTACACAACAAATTAATAACCACTCCTCTTCTCTTCTCCATTCCCCACGCCAATGGCTGAAGACGACACCGCTTCAGACGTCTCCGCTACCATCGTCGGCGGAGATGTTGCCTCCACCTCCGGCGAAGCTCCTCCTACCGAAGACGGTCGTGTCTACCTCGTCCCCTACGGGTAATTACAAAATCTCCATTCACTTCATCCAATCATTCCTTGAAACCTGACGGTGCACTCTTTGTGCTTTAATATTTTCCTAATGAGTTTGTTAAGTATTGTATGAAGGTTTGTGCAAGCTAAATTTTAATTGTTAGCTTATAATTATAACAACCTAGTAACAGCAGAAGCAAGTTAAAATAGAAAGAAATTCAGGTCATTCGGACCAGCATGTACTGTATGAAGGATTTCAATTTTGCAGTTCCACTAAAACAGAAACAAATAGAGGTCGGTTGGACCATCGTCTCCTGCAAAAGGTTGTTCAAATAGTCAATTAAGACCAATTTAAATAATTTTCAGTTGGTCCTCATTTCAAAGCTTATTTTACAGTCTAGCCTCATTTTATACTCTAAATTTGGCCTACTTTAATGAAACACAGATGGTGGAGCCTGGCGTGCAAGTCAATCAATGCTGAGGGGCTGAGAGGGGTGCCTTACGTGCCAACCCCTCCACCGGCCACCTCATACAGCTCTAAGCTGGTAAACATGTTCAATTCGGATCAAGTATTCAATCTCCAGCGAGACATTGACGAGGAAGGAGAGGATGTTTCTGGTCAAAGCTATGCTCTTATTGCCTCTGATATGTGGTCCCAGGCTCTTAAATGGTGCGTCATCTAACTTTTCTAATAGTTTATTTTTTCCTTTTTATTTTTTCTGTGTTGTAAAGGTGCCAAAGGATCCTGTTATATCTTCCTTCTGATAAAAATACGCAAATTTAAAGATTACCATTTTTGGTACTGGACCAGTAAACTTGTGATGCAGGATTTGACTTCTGAGGTTTTTGTGTGCTTATATTAGTAATGGTTTTCATTACTACATTTACTGCATTTACCAGCCAGTTTAATTTCATGCTACTGATACTCTGTGATCTTTTGGCCAACGATTACTGTATTGGCTTTCATTACTGCATTACCAGATTTTACAGGACTGTAATGGTTTCATAGCATAGGATTTAGTTCTATAAACATACTGGCTGCAATATTATAATACTAGCTATAACAGCCAGTTTAATTTGAGGCGTGTACTATGCTGGTCAAAGGCAGTGCCAGAAAGTTGGGTTTTTTTTTTTTTTTGGTTAGGGTTTTTAACTATGTCCTCATTGCTTTTTCATAGGTACAGAGAACTTGGTACAGAAGAACTGAAGGAGAAAAACTTGCCGGTAGAGGGTCTTAGTGATGTATATGATATATCATTACGTATTTCTGTCATAAGGAGCTCAAGTATAATAACTGTCAAAATTAGTAGAAAGGTCCTTCTTTTCTTATTATTTATCTTTTTTATTGTAATTCTTTGGGCGTGTATAATGCTTAGACAACTTGCAAAGGCACCTTGAGTGACAAGCTCTTTATAGTATTATCTTAACTAACTATTTGATTTTGTGATAACTTCTCTAATTCCTATGCATACTAAATTCTCTTTTGTAATTTCCAGGACAACACTTTGGAGGTTCACAGAAAAGCGAGCAAGATTTTTAGTGGTGATTCTGATCCAGTATGTTTGTTAATTTTGAGAACATTTTTTATTTTATTTTAATTTTCAGCTTCTAGTAGGAACAGGTTTATGAAACTTTTCTTTATTTTTCTAATTATTTAATATAGGTTCGTATATGGGATTTTTCGGGGCAAACAGAACTTATATTAATGAATGCATGGAATCGGTTGCCCCAAGATGTTCGCCAGCCTGATCAAGAGGTGCCAGTGAAATCTTCTTCCTCAAGTTTTAATACATGTTATCTTTTCTATGTATAAATTTGGTATACCATAAAGTTTTTTCTTATGAATAAATGGTAGTTGCCTAGTTGGCCACTGGAAAGGACAGTAGTTAAAAATAGTATATAAAATTTTTCTATGAAGAAAGTTGATAGTTTACTACAGGATCTAGAAAATGATTCTTAAGAGATCTTCCCATTAGACAATTCTAAATTTTTAACACTATTCCTTCCCTTCATTTTTAATTCTTGATTTTGTTCTTCATTTGTTAGTGGCCTCTTTTCTTTCACTTTACTATTTTGCTCTGTTTTAAACTCTGTAAAACTGTGAACTTTGAGCAGTTTCTGAACCCAATTCTCTATTTCTGTATTGATTCTGTGCTGCTTCTCTAGTTCTCTTATCTAGTCTGTGCTGATGAAAATAGGGGTTTCAAGACGTTTACTTTAGTCAACAAGGTATTCTTGTTCAATACTAAAATTTGAGGCTATCCCTCAGTTTTGGGTCTTCAGTTAGGGATCTGATGGATTGGACTTTTTCTAAATACTGTTTGTTACAAATGGAAATTTTGTTCCCTCTTTCTTAATTTCTAATTCCAATACGGAGTTGTCATATCCTTTTATTTTTATTTTTTTTCTATTCTTGAGTTTCAATGGTATAGTCAACTTTTTTCTGTTTTGAGAGAAAAGTATTATATGATTCTTTTTAACTTGAAGTACTGGTTCTGGTAAGAATAAACGGGTGGAGTGTATTTGGATGCAAAGTATGTGAAAGTTATTTTGTCTATTCTATAACCTTCTTGATCGTTGCAACTCATATATTTGAAAAACAGCAAGTATAGAAATTTCTTGCGGCGATAACTGATACATTTTGGTTCATACTCATTTGGGCTATGAAATGAGAAGGGAAACCAAATTAAAGGTCTTGTTTCATATTACAGAAAACTTTTTTCTCCCATTCAAATGTTACCCAAATAAAAAAATTGTAATCGAGTAATAATGTTACAGAACCTGATTATGATACCTTATATTTGATTGGAGTAATTTTTGATGCTATATTTACTTGTACCAGCAGATTCTTTTACATGTACACGCACTTGATACTGCGAGCAGCAAAAATGAATCCAAGCAAGATGAACCATCCGTACAATCAAATAAAACCGCGGGTTTCTTCTATGGTGGTTCAATCGAGAGCAGTGGTAATGGCTGTAGTTTAAATCACGATTCGGAGTTATTTAATGGGGGTCTCAAAGCAGTGGGCTTGGGCTTGGTTGGGTTAGAAAATCTCGGCAACACATGCTACATGAACAGTGCTCTACAGTGCTTGGTTCATACTACTAAGCTTGTCGATTTCTTTCTTGGAGACTTTACAAAGGAAGTAAACCATCACAACCCTCTAGGGGCTCGGGTAATGTTTTATTTTGTATAACACAGAAGTCATAGTTCCTTGACCTAATCAGTAAAAGAAATTACATGTTCTTTGCTTTTGGCTTATGCTATTAATCTTTGTAATTCAAATGATAATAAATATTAGAGTAAAGCTGGTGTGTTCGTAAGCTCACTAGGCCTGTTAGTGAGCTTAACTCGAAAACATATCAGGTTGGTTTCAAACGACAGATCCAAATCATTGAAACCGATCATTTTCATGAGTGATGTGTTTACATGCAAAATCTATTAATTGTTTTGATTAAAGTCCAGCGGTAAAAAAGAAGAAGAGAATGTTATATAAGCTATTTAATGCATTCATTTTTCATCATTTTTGACCACTTGACTTTATACTAAATTAATTCGAAAATTTGTAAATTTTGCATGTAAACGCATCACTCGTGAAATAGCTCGGTTTTAACGGTTTGGATTCGTCGTTTAAAGCCAATCCTTTAGGTTTCTGAGTTAAGATCATCAGGGGGCTTGGTGAGCTTGAGAACACACTAGCTCTACTCATAAAAATTAATATGTTTCGTAGTGATCAGTTATGGTTTCTTTTGTTTTCCTGGGAAAAAAAATCCTCCAACCCTGATATATTCTCACAGAAGAATAAACTAAGAAAAAACAGAATGATCAAAATATCCCGGTAATTATGCCTACCAATACAATATCTATTTCGGCCACAATGGAAACGGTATGAGGATCTGTATGGTAAAATCTTGGTTCTAGATAAGTCTGAATTGAGTGGGGTCCATTGGCAGGGAGAGCTTGCACTGGCATTCGGGGATTTATTGAGGAGGCTCTGGTCACCTGATAAAACACCGGTGGCTCCTCGTCATTTCAAGGGAAAGCTTGCACATTTTGCGCCTCAATTCCGTGGGTATAACCAGCATGATTCCCAGGTCAGGGAACTTATACATATTGGATATATGTATTATACCATGTATTTGTGCTTTTTCCAGATTAGTATAACTGGTATGAAGAAGGGTTATACAAAAGAGGTAGAAGAGAAAACAAGTTACCCTAACAAGAAATAGATGACAAAGGTTTTGAGTAAACTTTTGGAAATGAAAGAAGAGTGCCGTTACAAAGTCGCCCCTCATGTGCAAGCGAATAAGGAAAATAAAATAATAAATGTAGCATCTAAAATGACGAGTCTAAAGCAGAAAAAAAGAAACCTAGAAGTACAGTATTTATCAGGACTCCAAACTTAAAATCCTTGATTACCGTCATGTTACAAAAAGTACTTGGCATGGAATGAACAAAACATACCTGCATTTTAATTGTTCATATTCATATTAAATTTTTATCATGTAGTTTATGTTTTTACTATTTCTTGTTGATTATGAAATAAAATTAGTGAATTTTAATAACATCTGATCTTTCTTGCAAAAAGAAAGAAAAAGTCATTAATGGTCATTTTCATTTGCTTCTAGGACAATTTATAGTGCATATGGAATAACAGAAGATAAGCCAAATAATAGTGCATATTGTCTTTGCTTCTTGATAAATAAATTTTGGAATTAATTTGTCTACAAAAGAATAAACTAAAATTAATAAATTTGGAATGTTTTCATAATTTGTCATCAAGAAATTATTGGGAGCTAGTACGGGGGAGGATTTTTGTGGTTGTGTACTTCTATTTATATCCAAATTTATTTAAAGGGAGATTCTTATGCCACAACTTCTTGGTACCACAAGTGGCCTTAACCTCTCTTTTACAAGTGTGTGTAATATTTCTGAATCCAAAATCCAAACGAGAAATGTGAATGGTTAATCTTGTTTTTTTTCTTCTCCAGTGATAATGCCATGTAATAATATGAATTTACCAATGGTGTCTGCAGGTAATATTTTATGATATTTTGAGTCCGTTTGTACAAGATTAACAGACCAAAAAATACTACATTTTTATCTACCATATCATATTTAACTTGATTTGTTTGTTTTATGGATTCATTGATCTTATCCAAAAGAAGATCAAAAAATTATTACGTGGACGCATCATTGGAGATGAAAAACAAGATCACTTGTTCAGATTCTTTGTTTAATTTTTGTTTTGTTTTTAATATTACTGCAAAAGAGAACCTTCAAAAAATAAATATTACTGCAAAAGAGAACTTGTGGCACCACAAAGACATTGGAACCCTCAATATTTTTATCCCTTTGTACTAAGAGGTGGAGGCAGGATTTTAATCTATGGAGGTCAATATGCACATAAAGATTTATATTACTCACACTTTTTTGAAAAGAAGTATGGGGGTCAGCTTAAATTTTTATAAAATAAATGGGGGTCACATTTAGCATAAATATAGCAATTTTATCTATAATATTATAATTTATAGTACAGTTTAAAGGGTTTTAGAGCAAATGGGGGTCAATTGACCCCCATTTAGCAAATGTAAATCCGCCCCTGAAATTGTACTAGTCTTTATCTGATGTCCTGTCCTTGCAGGAGCTTCTAGCATTTCTTTTGGATGGATTACACGAAGATCTCAATCGAGTGAAACAGAAACCATATATTGAAATCAAAGATGCCAATGGTCAGCCTGATGAGGAGGTAGCAGATGAACATTGGCAATACCATTTATCTCGTAACGACTCTATCATAGTCGACACCTGTCAAGTGAGTATCACATATTTTATTTTTCTATAATCACCCAGGAGTTGGGCTAATATGCTTTACAAAGCATGGGCCCTCTTGTGCTTCACACCCTTCCGTGCCGTTTTCAAGGTCCAAACAGCCAATCTGAACTGCTCAACACAATCTACATATGAAAATGTGCTTGGAGACCAAATTTTACATTTTTTTGGAAATATTTTACTATTTTTTAGATGGGTACAAAATTGTTGTCTTTATGGTCCAGAATTTTCTGAAAAACAGCGATTTTATTTTTGTACCTATCTAAAAAAATAGTAAAGAAGTTTCCAAAGAATGAATTTTTTTTTGTCTTCAAACACATTTTCATATGTAGATCATGTTGAGCGGTTTGGATCGGCTGTTTGGATCTTGAAAACAGAGATAAGGATGTAAAGCACAAGAGAGCCCATGCTTTATAAAGCACCTTAATTGGGAACACACCCAACTGCACCCCGGTGAATTCAGGAACTGGGGGTGCAAAATGGGTCCAGCAGATTCTGTTATTTTTCTGGAACAAAACCTGACTGATATGATATTGGTATCTAAAATGGTAACTATACTTGATCTGTTGTAGGCACATAGCTTCTGATATCATATTTCTCTTTAATGTGATTCTAATTTTGTAATTTCTTAACCTCAGGGCCAGTACAAGTCAACTCTAGTTTGTCCGATTTGCAAGGAAGTATCCATCACATTTGACCCTTTCATGTACTTGTCTTTGCCTCTATCTCCATCAAATACTCGAACAATGACTGTGATGGTAATTGGTACCAACGGTACTATAGAGCCATCTCAACACACCATAAGCACACCCAAGTCAGCAGAGCTGAAGCATTTCATCCAAGGTCTAGGTTCTTCATGTTCGCTCAGAGATTCTGAAACCCTTTTGATTGCCTCGGTACATTTTTTAATACACTGTGCATCTCTCCAACAACATTGTTAGTTATTAATATTGTTCTCTGATTACATCCTGTGGGATGGAGTACAAGTTAAAGAGTGAGGCTGAGGTACTTTGCAAAGCGCACATGGATCCGTCCTATAGATCCATATTTTCGTTTTCAAAGTCTAAAGAGTCATCCGAGCGGTTCAACATGATTTTCATATGAAGATGTACTTGGAGATCAACTTTTACATTTTTTAGAATTTTTTTACTATTTTTAAAATAAGTACAAAATCACCTGTGAACTATCCAAAACTAGTAATTTTCAACCTATTTTAAAATAGAAAAAAAAAGTAAAATCCGGTCTTCAACTACATTTTCATATGGAGGTCATTTTGAGCTGTTCGGATCAACTGATTGAGCTTTGAAAACCGAGATATGAATCCATAGTACGGGTCGATCTGCACTTTGCAAAGTATCATAGCCTCACTCCTGATTTTTTTTCCTATTCTTTTCTTAATTATTGAGTGACGGGGGAGGGAATGCTGTACAGGTTTACAATAATCGCATAGTTGGTTACTTGGAAGGGCCTTCTGATTCAATCTCATTAATTAGAGATGGGGACCGCCTCGCAGCATACCGGCTACAAAAAGATAGTGATGCTACTTCTATATTAGTGTTTGTGCACCAGCGTCAGGAGTAAGCACACTTACTTTTCATTCGTTTTTTTTTTGTTTTGTTCTCTTTAAATTTTATAAGGTCTTTAATGCAAGAATACTTAAATCCAGGACTATCATTCGTTCAGTGACACGCTGGAAGCAATTCGGCACCCCTCTCGTGACAAGACTACAACTTCCTTTAACTGGGACCACTATTCGGGCCGAGTTTCTCAAAGCAATGAACCCATTCCTTCATTCCAACCACTCTGCCTCATGCTCTAGCAATTCAGATTCTAACACCTGTCATGCTAGTGAACCTGACGAGATGACCGAAGATTTAGATCTGTTTGAGTTCTACTTGACGGATGAGCGGTGCCAGAAGCAACTCTCCAAAGTAGAAACAGATGAACCTGTTTCAAATGATATAACTAAAAAGCAAGTGCATGTGCTTGTTAACTGGAGTGAGAAGGCATTGGAGCAGTACAATCTTGGCCTTCTAAACTCTCTGCCTGAGGTTTACAAGTCGGGCGGTATTTTTGCTAGGCGAACCCATGAGCCAGTATCTTTGTACTCGTGCCTTGACACATTTCTGTCCGAGGAACCACTTGGACCAGATGACATGTGGTAAGTTTATTCATCAAATCATGATAATCAATTTAAATTGTGTATAGGCTTCTGTGAATGCTCTTGAAAAATTGATGCATTGCATATGCATGTTTCTCCTAGCTTCTGGTATCTATACTTTTCCTTTTTCCTTGAGAATATCCAAATTACCCTCCATTTTTTCCATTTGTGTACCATGAAAATTGGTGAAGAAAGAAGGGATGTTTTGGAGGCTTCTATCGAAAGTCCGAGGCATATAGAGATACTTTCACACGTATTTCATAAATATAACACTACCTTGTGTTTGCATGGTGAAAAAGGAAGGTTAATTTTGTGTACTTCCAGCTTGTGAGGACCCACTTGGTATCTGAGGTGTTGCAATATAAACAAGTGCAGCTATTTATACTGTTTTATGTATAAAAGTTGAACAATACTATGTAGGTATTGTCCGTCATGCAAGGAGCACAGACAGGCCAATAAAAAACTCGATCTCTGGAGACTGCCAGAGGTTCTTATAATTCACCTAAAGAGATTCTCTTATAACCGTTTCATGAAACACAAACTTGATACTACTGTAGAATTTCCAATACATGACTTGGATTTGTCGGGGCACATCAGTTATAAACCTCAAACTGCCACTGAGGGTGAAATTAAGCAGCTTAGCATGCATTATCGGCTGTATGCGGTTAGCAATCACTATGGCGGCATGGCTGGGGGCCACTACACTGCTCATGTTTTTGTAAGACTTGCTTTCCCTTTTCACTCAATTAGTTTTGTTCTATGTTGCACTAAATTCAGTTCTATGAGGAGTTGCATAAGATTTAACCACCTTCTATCAGGCTAATTATTTTGAGTATATAGTTTGAGTGAGGCTATGGTACTTTGCAAAGCGTAGGTCGGCCCGTGCTATGGATCCATATCTTCGTTTTTAAAGTTTAAACAGTCGATCCAAACCATTCAACATGATCTTCATATGAAAATGTGACTTGGAGACAAGATTTTCTATTTTTTAGAAATGTACAAAATCACTTGATCTAAAGATTCTGGAAATTTTCTACCTATCTAAAAACATAGTAAAAAAATTCTAAAAAATTAAAATTTGATCTCCTAGTAAATTTTCAAATGGTGATCATGTTGAGCGGTTCAGATCTCGACTATTTGGATTTAAAAATGGAGATATAGATCCATAGCACATACCGATTCACGCTTTCACCAAAGAAGAAAATTTATAATATAGCTAGGTTTTTTTAGTTCAATGATGAAGGCTCACAGTTCCCACATCCATAGTTGCTGACCATGCAGACTGTTTGCAAGTAGCTATCATAATCTGAAAAAGTGAAGTATTACCAAATTAGAATTGAAACAAAAAATAAGATGGAATGAAATCATACATGTAAGTGTTGATTATGGTGAATCTACGTTAGTTATTGACTTCTGTGTATATGTATTTCCTTTTTTTTTTTCTTTTTGTAGCATGAATGCTGGAATAAATGGTATAACTTTGATGACAGCCGTGTAAGCCAGATATCTGAAAAAAGTATAAAGACATCGGCAGCTTATGTTTTGTTTTATAGAAGAATATAAAATGCATGAATTAACTAAACCAGTATACTCTGCTCTACTAACGAAAGTGTTTGTTTCAATTTATTGACACTTGAAATTCAATTACATGTACATAACTATTTTTTAATTGGTTAAAGGTTTTATTCTCTTGACTCTTGCTGAGAGGATGAAATTGTGATTTGTTTCTTTGTATGATTATAGTCGGCTTATAGAGAGTTTGGCTACTGTAAAGGTTGCGGCATTACATTTTTCTTATTCTTTTGCTTAAACAAGTTTAAATTAAGTCTTTTTTTTTTCTTAAACGAATATGTATCTAAACCTTAAGCATATTGGCCCATTTTAGTCCATCTCTTGTTCTGTTTTTTACGAGTAAACTTTCTATTGCACTCTCTGCGTGCAAAAAGGGGATCGGTCAATCGTCAAGTCATCTTTTTTATAAAATTGCAAGGATTTTTCCTTTTTATATTTATATGCTTGGCACATATCTTATGTATTATTCTACAACGCATAATGTTGATTTTTGAGCATTAATGTGCCAAATCGGTGTCTTTTTATCAAGAATCAGCTTTTGGTCTAGTGGTAAAGAAAATGACCTCCGTGTATGAGATCGCATGTTCGAAATCTGAATGGGAGAATTCGTTGATACCTTTACTCAGAAATAAAAGATTTATATGTTGATAACATTTTAACTATCAGTTTACTTTTTGACTCTTGTTGGAGGGAATTGAAGTGGCAATCAAGAAGTCATGTGTAGCGTATTACCATCAATATTATATGGCAAACCTACCCATGTTTTTCCTGTAAAAAGAATACTATCATTCTCTCTATAATATAGTTCCTACTTTTGAGTATTAATGTGAGATTGTGAGGAATTTGGCATCTTATTATTTGAAGATTTGAATGGTGACGACTTCTGTCTGGACTCTTGAGCTATGTTTGGATGACACAAGAATAGCAAGAATAGAGGCTATTCTAAAATAGAAGCTATTCGGAATAGCAATGTGCATTCAAATAATATTTTTGCTATTCTGAATAGCTAGAATAGTTGTTATTCTCTATTCCTTGTAAACGTTGGAATAGCTACTATTCGGAAATGTGAAATGAGAGAAAAAAATATTTCCTTTTTAGATTTCCGCCAACACAATCCCGAAATGACAAATTTGATATCACTTTCCGCTATCTTCACGTCGTGACAATTCATTTGAGATCCCACTTGCTTATTTTTCTTCTTAATTAACACCCTGTTAACATTATTCTTTATTGGTTACAGCTATTCACTATTTCACATATACAATCCAAACAACATTTTTACTAATCCGAATAACACCATTTTCACACTAATATGAAAATCACTATTTTTTCGCTATTCTAGCTATTCTAACTCTCATCCAAACGTACCTGGTGGATGGAAAACGTTAATTTTTTTAGTTTATTAAATGATGAGATTCAAATGTTTTCATTTTCTTAGTTTATTAATAATAAAATTTTAAAATTTATATGTCAAAATAAAACTGATAAATGCGATTAATGTTAATTTTTAAGTATCGCCAAATTCTTTGCTTTAGCAGCTGAACAAAATTCTATATTTTATTCTTTCTCATAAAGTATTGGTTGTGCCGTGATATTCTACCCATACTATGTTTCATTATACAGAAATTCATCTGATCCTTTTTTTATGAGATCAATTATTTTATAATTTGTATTAAATAAATTGAAATTCAACTCCGGATGAATGGGTTGTAACAATTTTCTTATCAATACAATTGTTTTTTTTTTTTTTTGAAAAATTGACAGCGGCTGTCAAAATATATTGAACGGTAAAATTACATCCAACGACATACTAATTTACTATGTCTTCTAACAGAATTGAACCCACATCTGAAATTGATGAACAATTTTTTCTCTGCCTTCTAACACTCCCCCTCCCTAGCAGAATTGAACCCACATCTGAAATTCATGAACAATTTTTTCTACAAGAATTCTTGGGGGAATTCTTTTGTCTCTGAAGATAATCTCATTTCTGTTCTTCCACATCATCCAGCTTGCCGCACTTAGTAGAATTGGTCTGTTTTTCTTCCAGTATCTATTGCCTCTGATCTGTAGAGAGTTGTGCCAGATATCCGGTACTGTTCTGCCATGTGCCATAATTCTAATTCTCATTCTTTGCTCCAGTCCCTGCCAGACCTGAATTGCATAGTCACACTTGAAAAGGAGATGTTTCGCTGTTTCCAAAATTGCTGAGTTGCACACGACACAGCTTGTGCCACCCCCAATATTCCTTCTCCGTAATACATCCTGTGTTAGTATTTTCTTCCTCAACAGTAGGAATATAAACAACTTGACTGTAGTTGGGATTTTATATCCCCACAATGCCACATCCCTTGGAACTATTTTCCCTACTCCCATGAGCATATTATATATGGATTTAGCTGTATAGAGTCCAGTGTTTTCCCATCTCCACCTTATACTGTCTTGCCCCTGTGTGAGAGTTATGTTACCCACCTGTTGGGCCACCTGTGGTGCCAGCTGGTGCACAATAGGTATAGCCTCCTTAAGGGAGATTCTGGCGCGTACTGGCAGTGGTCTTCGCGTGAGGCACAGTGGTGCATCCCCCCAAGCCTCGTACCAGAATGAAATCTTACTTGCATCTGCTATATCCCATTGCGTGCTCTGTCTGAACAGTGGCAATAGCTTATGGAGTTGTTTCCAGAAAAAAGACCCGTTAACCGCCCAATATGCAGGTCCATCCCTGTTCACCCCTATCCTTTTAATATCTGTGATCACCATTGTCCATAGTGAGTCTGGGTTCGCGTATGCTCTCCACCACCAACGAAGTACGAGAGCTCTATTATGAATTTGCAAATTTGAAATTCCCATTCCCCTCCAGTTTTTCGGACAGCACACCACATGCCAGTTGATTAACGAGATGCCATTTCTGTGATGTTCATTCTTTCCCCAGAGAAAACGTCTTCTGATTTTATCCAGCCTCGAGATCACCCACTTTGGTAAAATAAAGCAGGTCATAAAGTATATTGGGACAGAAGACAGGACTGATTTTAGCAATTGTAAACGCCCTCCTCTAGAAATGAGAGAGCGTTTCCACCCTTGAAGTCTGCGGTCCATTTTCTCAATTAATGGCATATATTGCTCTCTGGATGGCTTAGCTAGGGTCAGGGCATTCCTAAGTAGGTTACTGGTAGAGCCGTTTGGTGGCAACCTAGAATCTCTGCCGTGTATGAAATTTCTTCCGGGTTCATGTTTAGGGGAACAAAGCAGCTCTTGGAGTAGTTGATGTGCAAGCCAGAGATTTTTGCAAATAGATTAAGGGACAATTTTAGTAGTGCGATTGTTTGTCTGTTTCCATTTGCTATGAATGCCGTGTCATCGGCGTATTGAAGAGCTTTGATCCCTTGCAGTACCCGGTTACTAATATTGTCCGAGCATACCGAATTAGCAGTCTCTATTATGCGTTGAAGTACGTCCGCTGCTATGATGAACAGCATGGGAGAGAGGTGATCTCCCTGTCGCAGTCCCCGTTTATGTGCAAAGAACTCCGATTGACCACCATTTAACACCACCCTTGATGATGATGAATTCAGCAGATGTTCAATCCACCCGAGCCATTTATGTGGGAATCCCATTGTTTGCATCACAGAGAGTAAAAATGTCCAGTTTACGGAGTCAAAGGCTTTTGTGAAATCAACCTTAACGAAGATTGCCGGTTTCTTGGTTAACTGCACATGCTTCAGAATTTCCCTAGTGGCCACAAATGTCTCTGCAATGTGTCGATCTCTAACAAACGCTGTTTGACTTGTTGATGTCAGGATCGGCAGCCACCTTCTTAATCGATTTGCTAACACCTTTGAATTGGGATAGCATTAATCACACTAATTGGCCTAAAGTCAGAGACCTGTGTTGGAGTTTCTTTCTTTGGGACCATGATAATGTTGGCTTGGTTTAGGCTAGTTAAATCTATGGTTTGCTCATAAAATCCCTTGAAAATCTGGAAAACATGTTCCTTTATAGATTCCCACGAGTCCTGCAGATATTCATTGGTAAGACCGTCTGGCCCCGAAGCCTTGTTGTGTTTCAGTTGCATAACAGCAAACCAAATTTCATCCTGAGTGAATGGAGTCTGTAGAGAAGAGAGATTGTTAGTTGGCCTTCTTGCCACTAACCTTCCAAAAAAAAAAAAGTATGAATCTTCACAAGCCATGACACTTGCTAAAAACATCTTATATCTAATATTAATATATATTGTATTTTTCTAACACATGAATAACAAGCCACATAATATTGAGGATTCACTGATTTCAGTTAATGAACTTGGATGCTCTGAATTTTTTTTACCATGAATATAGTTGGGTCCATTGATTTCAATTAACTGAAGTGGATCCTGACCATTTTGTTTATTCAAAAGCCTAATCTATTTATTATGCCTTCTTGTGAATCGCCAATCGTTTTTTTAATTTTACTAAATCAAATGTCATTAAATATTATTTTTAATCAAATGCTGCAAGCCCGTTGGTAAATCTTTGTTTGTACAGATATTGTAGTTATTTCTCGTTAGTAAATCTTTGTTTTTCATGAGCATAAAACATTGTATATAATTTACTAAGAGGACAACAGATGGAGAAATATTCCAATGAGAAAAAAGTGAATTTGTGGCTTAGGATGATGATTGAAAAAAATACAACGATGTCTCTGCCAATTTCTCCATCAAAGAGGCCTTTTATTTATAAATGTGATGTCGTCTCCAATCCATAAACCCTCCATTGAAATAGACTCGACCTTATCATGTGGAAAGAGACTTGGCATTTCTTTCTCATACTAGATCTTATCTCTCGTCTCAATCTCTTCAGTCTTCTTCATCCTTAATTAACCAACTAATGCACCGTAAATTTTATTTAGATATATAATTCCAATGTATATCTATAATATATTATCTATTTTTTATAATAGAGTCCAGCTACACTACTTATATAAGCATATTGTCAAAATTATAAGAGTAAATAACACAAGACTCCCATGAATCTCCCTTCCCTCCCTTTGTTTTTATTTCATTGAAATAATTGTATTACACAAAAAAATTGCTTTCACAGCCGTTCATCTCTCCTATTTATCTTATTCAGAGAAAATCTTTTGTATAGTAAATCGAATCAATTATTAATACAAAACAGGAAATAATATCTAAGCTAATTAAGTAAAGAAATCACAGATGGCACCGCCTTCCTCATGAGTCATGATCTGCTTGATATTTTCCTCTTCATACTTATTCTTTCCTTTTCTGTGTAGATACGTATCTTGACATATTAGCTTGTAAATCCAACACTCCCCCTCAAGCGGATATGTAAATGTCAGCCATTCCGAGTTTGTCCAGAAACTCGTTAAACACTTTGCTCGACACCGCTTTGGTTAGCATGTCTGCTAATTGCGCTTCTGACCTCACAAATGGGATCTCAATTATCTTTGAATCAATCTTTTGTCTGATGAAGTGTCGGTCCACCTCAATGTGTTTTGTTCGATCATGTTGTACTGGATTATGCGAGATATCTATTGCGGCTTTATTGTCACAGAACAGTTTCATTTCGCTTGTAGGTTTGAATCCTAGTTCAGTTAGCAATTTTCTTATCCACAGAAGTTCGCATATACCTTTGACCATTCCTCTAAACTCGGCCTCAGCACTTGACAATGCAACAACATTTTGCTTTTTACTCCTCCAGGTGACTAAATTACCTCCCACGAATGTGAAGTACCCTGCAGTCGATTTGCGATCATCCACACTGCCCGCCCAGTCAGCATCAGTATAACCCATCACATCGAGATGTCTATTCTTTCGAAAAATGAGTCCTCGTCCAGGGGCACCCTTTAAGTACCTCAAAATTCTCATTACTGCCTCCATGTGCTCTTCACTAGGCGAGTGCATAAATTGACTAACAATACTTACTGCATAAGCTATGTCAGGTCGAGTGTGAGATAAATAAATCAATTTTCCGACTAATCGTTGGTACCGTTCTTTGTCAGTCGGAACCTGGTTTGGATTATTTCCCAACTTTTGATTTTGAACTATAGGTGTGTCAACAGGCTTGCACTCCAGCATTCCAACTTCAGCAAGTAAATCAAGAACATATTTTCTTTGGGACAAGCAGATGGTATTTGGTTTCTCGCTACTTCAATTCCCAAAAAATATTTCAACCCACCTAAATTTTTCATTTCGAATTCTCTAGCCAACCCCTCTTCAAGCTTTTGTATTTCCTCGATATCGTCTCCAGTAATAATCATATCATCTACATATATAATCAAAATGGCAATTTTACCTTGGTCCGATTTATAGAAGAGTGTATGATCTGAGTTGCTTTGATGATACCCATACCGCTTCATTGCGCTACAAAATCTCCCAAACCAAGCTCTCGGAGACTGTTTAAGGCCATACAGTGATCGTTCCAATCTGCACACCTTCTTGTCTGTCCCACTGCATTGATACCCTGGTGGGATGTCCATGTAGATTTCTTCTTTGAGATCGCCATGTAAGAAAGCATTCTTACGTCGAACTGATGAAGCGGCCAATCGAAAATTTACTGCAAGAGACAACAAAACTCGTACAGTATTTAGTTTAGCAACAGGTGAAAAAGTTTCCTGAAAATCTATTCCATAAGTCTGAGTATACCCTTTGGCCACAAGACGGGCCTTGTACCTTTCAATCTCTCCCTCTGCATTGTATTTTATCGAATAGACCCATTTACATCCTACAGTTTTCTTTCCTTCAGGAAGGTCCACTAATTTCCATGTGTGATTTTTCTCAAGGGCATCCATTTCCAATTTCATGGCATCTACCCATTTCTGATCTTGTACAGCCTCTTCTACTCTATCTGGTACATGAATTGAAGATACTTGGAGTACAAAATTTTCAATTGGTTGGATAGATGTTTGGTAGTGGTATAATTTGTAATTGGATATTTTACCCTTTTGCTTGTTCCGTCTTCAGGAATGTACCGATTTGGGGGAATTCCACGATTAATTCTAGTAGGAAGTTTAAACTGAGAATATTGATTCAGAGAACTTACCTCGGGAGAAGATGGGACATGTGGTTGTGAGTCGGATTGTATTACTTCTTCTACTGTATCAGCATTACCAGGTTGAGCCCGATTAATTTCCAAGTTCGGGTCAGACTCATGCAGCTGGTCATCAGCATTCGGACCTGAGGGAGTAGGATTTCTTTGACCGACATTTTCAGAAGCTACCTGACCCGATATTTCCTCAAACAAGTTCGGTTCTGCTTCACTGCTGCTGTTCGGTTCTGGTCCTCTTGGTTCTGGTCCACTGCTGCTGTTCGGTTCTGGTCCACTGCTGCTGTTCGGTTCTGGTCCACTGTTGTTCGGACTCCAACAATGGTTAAACCCCAATTCAGGTTCTGCTCTTGAGTTAGTCTCCCCCTGAACATGAACATGGGGTTGCAAAAAATATGGTTCGTTCTCAATAAAGTCTACATCCATCGACGTGTAAAATTTCCTATTTTCCGGGTTGTAACATTTATATCCTTTCTGATGTGATCCGAACCCTAAAAACATGCATTTTTCTGCACACGGTTCAACCTTTGATCTAAAGATTTTTTGGATATGTACATATGCTATACATCCAAATATTTTTGGAGGAAGATTTAAATAAGAGGGTATGGTGACGTGAGTAGCTAGAGTTTGTAATGGTGATTTAAAATCAATTGCTTTGGATGGAATTCGGTTCATTAAGTATACGGCAGTAGAGACTGCATTGTCCCAAAACACTGATGGGACATGGTGTTCAAAGAGTAAAGACCTTGCAGTTTCAAGAACTTGTCTATTTTTCCGCTCAGCTATGCCATTTTGCTGTGGTGTCCCTACGCACGATGTTTCGTGAATAATTCCATTTTCACTAAAAAAAGACTGTAGATTGCGATTTATATACTCTTTCCCATTATCACTTCTAACTACCTTTATTTCTTTTCCAAATTGAGTGTTAACCATGGTATAAAACGTTTTGAATACGGTTGGTACCTCATCTTTAGTCTTAAGTAAATATAACCACGTCATTCTCGTGCAATCGTCAGTAAAAAGAACAAACCATTTATATCCAGATTTAGACACAATCGGGGATGGACCCCACACATCAGTATGAACTAAATCAAACGGATTAAAACATTTATTGGTGCTCAAATGATAAGTAGACCTGTGGCTCTTGGCCTTAATACAGGTTTCACAAACAAAATTCTCATCTCCTACACCCAAAAACAAGTTAGGTAATAACTTTCTCATGTACCCGAAAGACGGATGTCCGAGTCTTTTATGCCATAACCATATTCTGGTTTTTAAGTCGAAGAGGTTGTTTCTAGTTGAGTATGCATTTCCCAGATTCGAATAGTCCAAGTAATACAATCCTTCTCGTTTAAAACCACGCCCAATAATCTCCCCTGTTAGGAGATCCTGAAAAACACAGAAATCCGGATACATTAGAACTGCGCAGTTTAGATCTTCTGTAATCTTTCCCACAGAAATTAATCTAGTTGATAATGATGGAACTAGTAAAGTGTCTTTTAGGGTCAATTTTTCAGAAATTTGTGTGTGTCCCATTCCTTTAACGGGATATATATCTCCATTTGCATTTATAATTCCTGTCTTGGCTGAAGTTATTACACACGAGATATCATTTTTAGAATGGGTCATATGATCCGTTGCTCCAGAATCGATTGCCCAATTTAATTCATTCTTATTACACAGTTGTTTTCAGAAATTAATGCATTTTTTCCATTACAAATACAGCTCTTACCTACGGGTCCAGAACCTGACCCGTTTGTCTTCTGATCTGTATCTGATTGTACGGTAGCAAGGTGTGCTGCTGCAGCAGAATTTTGCACAGGCCCGACTCCTCTATAGATCAGGCTGGACTGATTTTCGGGTTCTGCATGTGTTGCTGATATGGTATGCGCTGCTGCCTTCCCCTTTCTGCCTTCCTGTTGTCTGCGTTTCCTCTCAACCCACCAGTCAGGAAATCCAACCAGCTTGAAGCAGTTTCCTCTTGTGTGCTTTGGTCCGCCACAATGAGTACACCCCTGTTTGCCATCTAGAGTAGAAGAGCTTTTGTTAGGGTAAGTCTTACCTCGGGTTGTTGAACTCCCTTGGATATCATGGCCATTGGCGGTTGAGAGAGTTCATCTCCTCTCAGCATATCCCCTATCGTGTTGCCTCTTGTCTGACCCGAGCATATGCTTGCTCCATTGTAGGGAAGGGGGTTATTTGCACCACATCCGCTCGTACTCGATCTAATTTGTCGTCGAGGCCATCTAAGAACATGTAAACCCTGTTTTCTTGAACAAACTTGTTAAATTTCTCAATTTCTTCGGGGTATACCATGGGATTTGGACGTCGGAAGTCTATTTCTTGCCATAGTCCTTGCAGTTCATTATAATATTCTTCCACTGTTTTCCCAAGTTGTTTAACCCGACTAACCTTTCTATTTAGTGCGAAGACTTGAGCAGCGTCGTTGCCGTCATAGAAGGTGGTTGTTACTGCATCCCAGACATCTTTCGCAGTTGGGTATCTGATGAAGTTTCCTCGCAGCCTTGTCTCCAGTGAGTCTATCAACCACTCTTCACGATCGTGTCATCAGTTTCCCACTTTTGGTAAAGCGGATCTGTAGTAGATGGTGGTGGCGGCACGCCCTTGAGATGCCTCGTTCGTTCCCTTCCTTTGACGTATAGTTCGACACTCTGGGACCATAACCCATAGTTGGTGCCGTCAAATCTTACATCGATTGGATTTGGATGAACGTGGCCTTCCATATGAGGTGGTTGTGGTTGCAGTGATGAGGTTGTTGCATGGCAGGATGTTGTTGCATGCCAAGGATTTGAGTTTGTTGCAAAGTGATCATTTGTGTTAGTTTCTCCAACAGGGCAGCAGTCCCACTGGGTTCAATTAACTCGCTATTCTCAGGTGGTATACCCGACATGATTTGAGAAGAAGGATACTAAATTCTTTGGTTATACTCTCAGAATCGAACTAAGCTCTGATACCATGTCAAAATTATAAGAGTAAATAACACAAGACTCCCATGAATCTCCCTTCCCTCCCTTTGTTTTTATTTCATTGAAATAATTGTATTACACAAAAAAATTGCTTTCACAGCCGTTCATCTCTCCTATTTATCTTATTCAGAGAAAATCTTTTGTATAGTAAATCGAATCAATTATTAATACAAAACAGGAAATAATATCTAAGCTAATTAAGTAAAGAAATCACAGATGGCACCGCCTTCCTCATGAGTCATGATCTGCTTGATATTTTCCTCTTCATACTTATTCTTTCCTTTTCTGTGTAGATACGTATCTTGACATATTAGCTTGTAAATCCAACACATATCATGATATATACTTAAAAGTCATATATTCGTTTTTAAAGTCCAAACAACAAATTTAAACCATTCAAACTGATCTTCTGCTTGAAAACTTCGTTTACATATCAAATTTTTAAATTTTCAAATTTATTTAGTATCATGTGAAGCAGTAAAAAAAAAATGAAGGTTTTTGTATGCATATTAATGCACTATTTTTCTAAACAATCTTCATTTTCAAAAATTCTAAAAAAAAGCAAAAAAATTCAAACAAAATTGTAAAATTTGGTTTCCAAGCACATTTTTATATGGAGACCATGTTGAACGATTTGAATCAGCTGTTTGGACTTTGAAAATATATATATGACTTATAAGTATATGTCACGATATGCTTATATAACTAGCCTAACCGGTTTTTCTTAAATGTATAATATTCACATAAAAAATTAAATTTGTAGATGTATTTTATTCAATATAAAATTGTTATGACTAAGCTCTAATGATTGTTGATAAATAATCAATCAAATTCCAATTTGACTCAAATCGATACATGTGCAATTAGTTTTTGAGTTTGACCACTAATTACAAAATATCAAATAAATGCAAGATAAAAGATGGATGTACAGAAGAATTATTGGTTTCATCTAAAAAATTTCGAAGATACCTAACAGTACCCTTTTGCAAATTCGTCCCTGTAACTGTATTACCAGTTATTAATAACAAACAACTATCCCTTCCATCTAAAAAAAAAAGAAAAGAAAAAGAAGAAGGAAAATGCAACGCTCTTATGAATGATTAGTTTAACTGTTTATAACTATATATACACCAATTAATTGTTAATATCTATACTGTTGTGTGTTTATAATTAAATTTATTATTGGTCATTTGTATCTATCCATCCTACACAAGTATTTGACATTGCATATAAGGTGGTTATATATTCTTCAATGTCTTTTGCTTAACTTGAACTATATATCTGGTGTTTAAATTTATGTTGTTGTTTTATTTTTAAACTTTTTAGCATTTAAACTTACATAATTATGTTGGATCATTAATCCTACAAGTACATTATTTGGCACATTTTAGTACATCTCTTGTTTTGTTTTCTACAAGTAAATTTCTATTTCACTCTCTAATTAGAGAACGGTGTAGGTCCGATGTCCATTGGACCTACTTTTAGGTTCAATGAGCATGATGACCGTCCGATCTAATTTAAGATTTGTGCGCACACAAATTGAAACAGACACGCACAAATTTTAAAGCGTTTTGCACGAATCTTAAAGCAAATCGATGGTGATTAAACCCATCGAACCAGAGTAGGTCCGATGCCCATCGGACCTACTCTCAAGTGCTCTAATTAAGTGCAAAAACGGGATCGTCAATATTTTTATAAATTTCAAGGATTTTCCATTTTATATTTATTTTATGCTTTGCACATATCATATAATTAAATTACACTACAAAATATACTTTGATAACATTTTAACTATTGGTTTATTTTTTTACTCTTGGTGGATGGAATTGAAGAGAATCAAGTAAGTCATATGCAGCGTATTAGAATTATAAGGTAGCAAACCTAGCCATGTTCTTCCAGTATATTAAAAACTAAATAATACATTATAATATAGTTTGTACATACAAGAAATAATCTAATGACAATATTCAAGAAGTCATGTGTAGTGCGTTATTATACAGTAAATCAGAGGCGGATCTAGAATTTATGTCAGGGAGGGCAAAAAAAATATCGAATCGGATTTAAATACCTAATCGGGTTTTAATCCATTAACCAATTGTGTACTCGATAAAAAACAATGCTTTAACTTATATTTTTCAATGCTTTGACTTGTAATTTCTGATGCTCTGACTTATAATTCTAATTACCAATCAAAATTCAACAGATGTATTTCAATTTTAACCCTAAATTTAACTCGAATTTCAAATTAAACGTCCAGAGGGGGACAAAAAAAATTCTAGGGGGGCAAAGTCGGACCGTTAAATTTTCACTAAAACTCAAAATCCAGCACCCCCCCCCCCCCCCCCCCCCCCCCCCCCACACACACACACACACTGGGTCCGCCCCTGCAGTAAATCTTCTCAGGTTCTTTCAGTTTAAAAAGATAAAAAAAATGCTGAGAAGATGTACTGAATTCTCCCACACTAACCACAACCGGAGAGGAGACTTCAGTACGTAGAGAACCCATGTGAAGTCTCAGGCACCACAAATGTACAAACAAACAAGAACAAACAAGAGTGAGGCTATGGTACTATGCATAGCGGGAGTTGGTCCGTACTATGGATCAATATTTTTGTTTACAAAATTCTAATTGTCGATCCAAATACTTCAGCATGATCTTTATATGAATATGTACTTGTACACTACATTTTATATTTTTTTAGAATTTTTTACTAGTTTTTTAGATGGATAGAAAATCACTGTTTTTGGATGGTCTAGAATTTGATCAAGTGATTTTCTACCCATTTAAAAAAATAGTACAAAAAATTCTAAAAAATTTAATATATGGGGATTCAGCCCCTCTTCAAAATGAATTTTATTGGAGAGTTTAAGATGTATTTGAATTTTGCACCGTTTATTTTTAATTTGAACAGTTTAGATTAAACTAAATTTTACTTTATAAAATTAGTTACAATGATAGATAATAATGAATAAATGTACAGTTAGAATTAATTAGAATGTATAGAAGAATATCATGGTTGCAAATAATGAATTGTTAAAGAAACATGCTTTATATCTTAGAGTGAGGCTACGGTGCTATGCATAGCACCAATTGGGTCCGTGCTACGGCTCAAAATTTGACTTTTCAAAATCTTAACGGTCGATTCGAACCGTTCAACATGATTATAAAATGAATATATACTTGCAAACCAAATTTTATATTTTTTCGAACTTTTTTACTATTTTTTCGAAAATCACTTGATCTGAACATTCTGGACCATCCAAAAACAGCCTATCTAAAAAAATAGTAAAAAAATTCAAAAAAAATGTAAAATTTAATTTGTAAGTACATATTCATTTTATAATCATGTTGAACGGTTCGGATTGATCGTTAGAATTTTGAAAAGTCAAATATTGAGCCGTAGCACGGACCCAATCCGTGCTATGCATAGCACCGTAGCCTCACTCTATATCTTATCTCTATCTTCTGTTTGTGAATCAAATTAGAAGGCTCGGCCCAATAATTTATTTTGTTTCATGGGCATAAAACATTGTATAAAATTCGAAAGTGCAACATGCAACCTTTTGTAAGAGACAACAGTCAACAGATGGAGAAATGTATATCCAATGAAAAAGAAGTGGATGGTGGCCCAGCTAATAACCAGTGGTTCTAATTTGTGGCTTGGGATGATCTCTGCCACTTTCTCTATCAAAGAGGCCTTTTATTTATAAATGTGATGTGGTCTCCAATCCATAAACCATCTATTGAAACCGACTCGACCTTATCATGTGGAAAGAGACTTCAGACTTGGCATTTCTTTCTCATACTAGATCCATCTCTCGTCTCAATCTCTTCAGTCTTCTTCATCCTTAATTAACCAACTAATTTCGACTTTAAACTGTCCTAGCTGGTTCATGAACCCACACAGTATAAATAAATGTACCGTAAGTTTTATTCACAAGTATAATTCTAATGTCTATCTAATTAAGGTGGTTATTTTTTCAATGTCTATTGCTTAACTTGAACTATCTGGTGTTTAAATTTATGTTGTCATGCATTTGAACTTTTTGGCGTTTAAACTTTGAATTACCCTGCATTTAAACTTACATGATTAAACATTTTATACTAAATTTTGAACATCTTTGTACATATGTTCATATAGTAATGATATATCTAGAGTAATAATTATGGATATACAATATCTCATAGAAAAAAGTAAAAAAAAACGAACGCTGAGATTTGGGAATTTCGTCAAAAACAAAAGAACAAATGGGATAAATTTTGTTTGCTAGAAAAGTAAAGGCCAAAGAGTCTTCAAAAAGACTAGAAGAAAATAGATGTTGGGTCAAAATGCATTGGTGCAATATTATCTTGCATATGACAAAATAATGAGACATTCTAAGGGTAAAGCTTTTAACAGAGCAGTTTTGGCTTAAGACAGCACACGGACTATAGAATCAAAACAGCACCGGATATAGTTAGTGAGCTGCATGAAGTAAAAAATACTCTACATTCTTATCGGGCTTCAACACATAATACTTTTTTTTTTTGTGAGGATATTAATAAAAATTTCGGGATCTTGAAGTGTAATTAGGCAAGATTTTTTTTTTTCTTAGACATACGAGTAAAACTAGAGTGTTTTTAAGTTCACCAAGTCTCTTTGTGAACTCAACTATAAACTCTATTGAAATGGCTTCAAACGACGAATTCAAACCGTTGAAATCCTTCTACCTTATGAGTGATGCGTAAAATTTTAAAGTTTTGAATTAATTTAGTATAAAGTCAAGTGGTCAAAATTAGAAGGTTTATAAATTAATTTTGATGCATTCAGTTTTTTGGACGCCTTTTGACCACTTGTCTCTATACCAAAATTAATTTGAAATTTTAAAATTTTCACATGTAGACGCATAACTCGTAAGTAGAAGAATTTCAATATAGTTTGGATTCATCGTTTGAAACCAATCTGATAGATTTTAGAGTTGAGTTCACAAAAGAATTTAATAAACTTAGGAACACCCTAGTTCTACTCTAACACTTGAGAGTAGGTCCGATGCTTTGGTTCGATGGGTTTAATCACCGTCGTTTGTTTTAAGATTCGTGTGGAATACTTTAAAATTTGTGCGTGTTTGTTTCAATGTTCGTGCGCACAAATCTTAAATTAGATCGGACGGTCATCGTGCTCGTTGAACCTAAAAGTAGGTCGATGGACATCGGACCTACTCCGTTCTCCTACTCTAAACATATATTCAACCCACAACATGATAAAAGTTTCGAAAATATGAATATTAAACACCCTAGTTCTACTCTAAACATATATTCATTTGTTAGTAGCTAGATTTTGTGATTATTAATTTCCTAATTCGGAGAGTAATATGCTTCCTGAAAAGAATGCTGCAATTATTTTACTGTCACCTTCATAGTGCATATAGAACTAAAACTATATGCAGCCATAAGCTTATCTATGTGGAACGAACGATAATCAATTGATTCTATTTACTTATTGAAAAAAAATTATTAACTAAATTTATTGATATTTTAACTTTTTAGAAAACGAATTGCTGTGCATATATATATATGAGGAGGGTTCCAATGCCTCCATTTTTTCATGCCTCCACCATGCCTCCATTTTTAAAACTTTAATAACTCAAAATTTAAAACTTAAAAGTCAAAATAAAACCGTTGGATATGATCTACATCATTATATCTATACACGTTTAAAAAATTATGACATTTCAATTTTGTTTTGGTTGTCATCAAGAGCTTGTAAAAAACGTACTAATGTGGATAATTTCTAGACATTGATTTTTCAACTTATTGATTCACATAAAAACAAAATCAAAATGTGATAATTTTTTATGAGCACATAGATAAAATGATATAGATCATATCTAACGGTTTTATTTTGACTTTTAAGTTTTAAATTTTGAGTTATTAAAGTTTTAAAAATGGAGGCATGGTGGAGGCATGAAAAATTGAGGCATTGGAACCCTCCTCTATATATATATATATAGAGTTGGGCTATGGTGAGTTATAAAATAAGAGCTTTAATTCACTTCATACTTATATTTTTAACTTCTGAAAATTCAGAAAATCAATATGAACTGCTCAACATGATCAACATATTGAAATGTGTTAGGAAACGACCCTACCCCTCCACTCCTCTCCATCCAACTCGGTTCATTTCACTTCTTGTACACAATACCTCCCCTCTCTCGGTACTACCTCCTCGAGCAGAGAGGAGAATGAGAGAGATGGGAGGACCCGGAGCCGAGCAGCGCCAATCGGAGCTAAGAGCGGTATCACCGGAGCTCCGAGCGTAGAGTTCCATCTCGATTGAAGTGTGACGGTGAGTATATCCGGTCGTTGTCGGAGCGAAACGACGATCGAATAATCTGATCCGATCGTGGAGCGAGAGGGGAGGGATTGAAGCTGAGTGGAGCTGATTGGAGCCGAGAGTGCGGTATTATCGGAGCTCAGAGCATAGAGTTTCTATCTCGATCGGAAAGCGACAGTGATTAGATCCGATCATCGTCAGAGCGGCGCGGCGGTCGAAGAAGCGAATCCGGTCGTAGAGCGAGATGGAGATTAAATTTTAAAATTGAGTATGAATGTAAATATTTACTTTTATATTATATGAGAAGATAGAATTTTGAATTTTGTAAATAACTTTTTTTTATCAATATATTTGTTAGTGGTAATTTACCACTAATTATATAAAAAAAAAAGTGTTAGGAGATCAAATTTATCACTATTTGTTTAAATTTTTTTTAAATCACTCTTTTTGATGGTCCATAATCCATCCAAGAACAACAATTTTCTACTCATCTAACAAAATATCAAAAAAATCTAAAGAATATAAAATTTGATCTCCAAGCACATTTCAATATAGATATCATGTTGAGCAATTTGGATCGGTTGTTTAGACTTTAAAAATGAATATATAAGCGTGAAGTAAAACAACAATCTTACTTCGCAACTCACCATAGCCCAACTCTCTATATATATCCATTTTGACCTCCTCTTAAATTTTAACTTTGACGCTCCTAATTATAAATTTATAAATACTATAATTATAATTCTCAGTTTGTAAATGACTGACTCATATTAAATTAATAAACTTTTGCATCTGCTCTCTATATGCTAAGAAGCCTTCTAATTTGTTCTACATCTTTATATATATTTGTTAGTTAATTTGGGAAGTGAAGAAATTTCCGATGAACATCGGATGTTGAGATTCATACGGAATGATTTATCTATACAAATCTATTTTTATTGTAAATTTAAATCCATCCATACAAATTTCAACACAAAATCCGACGCAAGTTTAAATCGAACATCGACCGTCTACCTCTGTTTCCATTAACTTTTAGGGCCCGTTCGGCAACGACACTGTTGCCGTGGGAAAAAAAAATTACCTCTTGAGTGAATTTTTTTTTCCACGGTGAACAGTAAAAAGTAATGCAAAATTTTTGATTCCCATTCCCATTCTTATTTCTAGCAAGCTGCCGAACGGGCCCTTAGCGTTCTCTGATATCGAACTTCGTTACATTTCTCATTAGTATAATGAATATTACACCTCGAAAATTTTTCGTAGTTATTTGTATAAAATTTCTTTTGATCGCAAATGACATGTTATTAGAAATTGAAATGCTCCTTACTAACAGGCCAAGTTGTAGTAATTTTTTTTGAAAATATTGAAGGAATTTAGTCAATGTCTTTACTGGTTTGATCACGTCACGTTATGCTTATTGGTCACGTCAGAGGTAGATGTAAGTTAGGTAAATGGAGTCAATTGACCATTATTTTTTTTTTTGAATCTTTTGTATTTATGTATGATTTTTTATATAATTTAATATAAAATATCATTGGTACTGTAAATTGACCTCACTCTTAGTATGAAAATTATATATGATTGATTCCCATTGTGTGTTTGACCATCATAGTTGGAAAGACTGGCTTTGCCCCTAGATCACGTAATGTGGGTATGCAAATTGTGTGTGTCGAGATTAATTTTTTTTGACTGCAAATAACATGTCACGGCACGCCACGTGAACTGACTCGATCACTGCGCGCCATGTTAAGTGGCACATTTTTCCAATATTATTTTTTATTTTACAATATTTCTTACTTATAGCATTTTTATTTTTTCTATAAATTTAGTTAGAATATGAAATAATTAATTACGCATGATATATGTGATCATTCGATGTGTAGTAATTGTTTTATGTAAATTTAGTCACGTTACGTAAATGAAAAATTAATAACATATCATAATTAACATGATCAATTCAGAACTTGTTAGTACCATCACGTTTACGTTTTGTGTAGAAAATAACATCAAGTCCTTTTGTCCTCTTATTTCGTTAAAAGTGTGCGGAGTTATCACTACAGAATTTTATGCAGCGATCTTCGAAGAGCCCAACGATGGCCGTCTTCAATTAGTGACAAGACTCGCGAAAAATTTGCGTTTTATTCGCGTATTATTCGTATTCGTTTTTTCGATGTTGCCGAACTGAATTTCGAATAAAACGCAGACAAACATATAATACGTTTTATTTGCGAATAAAACGCGTATAAAACGCGAGTTGATGAATTATTCGCGATAAAAATACGAAAAAAACATGAAATTTTTTTTTGAACTTTTTTTTTTATGGTTTTTTTGGATTTTTTTTTTTTTTTGCATCCTTGTTGTACCGAATCATTTCCGAATTATATCCGAATCACGAATTTTGACCTCGCCGAACCGAACCCGAACTTTTGATTTGTCACTATGTACTCTTCATAGCGGTTCACCATACTAATAAGCAGTACAATATGTCATAGAAAATCCGAAATAAAGCACCTCAGGGCTCAGAGGATACGAATTCACCCCACTGGCGTAAAAGACAGCTGTCATCCACAAGGGGATATCGAGGTATCGGATCCATTGTGTCAAACGTCGTAATTGCATTCATATCCGCTAGTATGTCATCTCCATAGTGACAAATCAAAAGTTCGGATCCGGTTCGGCTAGGTCAAAAATTCGTGATTCGGATATAATTCAGATATAATTCGGAAATAATTCGGTACAACAAGGAAGCAAAAAGAAAATTTTAAAAAAAATTATTTTTCGCTTTTTTTTTTTCCGCTTTTATCGCGAATAATTCGTCAACTTGCGTTTTATATGCGTTTTATTTGCGAATAAAATGTATTATATTTTTTTTT
>JAJGRW010001168.1:1844831-1938317 GCA_025461045.1 Carex parvula | reverse complement strand
AAGACATTGTTAATTCCCAAATCGGTGCAGGAGGATTTTAATAGGAGGAGGAATCTTGCTGCAATTTCTGCTGTTTTGCCAACTGGCTCACCGGAGGTGGACCCACGCACTCACAGATTGAAAAAACCAGCCCCGCCTGTCCCAGCCGTGCACCGCCAGTGCTTCCGATTTACGATGCATTGGCACCAGGACCTTCTATTGCTCCCGCACCTGCACCGGGTCCCGGGTCTGGAAACACCATTTTAACGGGCATGCCCAAGTGAAGGATTTCATCCAGACTCTTGTGTTGTATGGTGGTTACAACGAATTAGCTGACATTTTGGTGAATTTGACTTCTCTCGCCACCGAAATGGGCCGTCTCGTGTCGGAGGGTTATGTTTTGACGGTTTTAGCCCCGAACGATGAGGCCTTGGGGAGGTTGACGACCGACCCGTTGAGCGACCGGGTGCGCCGGAGCAGATATTGTACTACCATATTATACCGGAGTATCAGACTGAGGAGAGTATGTACAATGCGGTACGGCGGTTTGGGAAGTTGCGGTACGATACCTTACGGCTGCCGCATAAAGTGGTGGCCCGGGAGGCTGATGGGTCGGTGAAATTCGGGACGGGCGACAAGTCGGCCTATTTGTTTGACCCAGATATTACACTGATGGGAGGATTTCAGTGCAGGGGATAGATGCCGTGCTATTCCCGCCTGACGAGGCGGTCCCACCGGCGATGGGTGTATTGCCGGCCGATAGGAAGCCGCCTGTTATTGTCAAGAAGAAGCATAAAAGAGGTTAGTTCTCTTTAATTTTTTAGTGCAATTTTTTATCATCCATAGACGATAGATTCGTATACCATCATGCATCTTCATAGATTGTTAATTATTATTCACCTTTTTTTTGACGAAATATGTCTTGCATTTGAACATTGTGAAAACATAAATTGATACATTGTGGGGGCAAATTAGGGATCAACATGCAATTATGCAACAACTAATGAACTAAACCTAATATTTTGTCGCTTTTAATTAATACGTTTGACGACCTTTCTTTAATTGTTTTAAGAAAATTGGGTAGTTGTTAAAACTTGTTAATTATGTGCACAACTAAATTAGGATTATGATTGCACATATAGGAGGCATATCTGATGAATTATTATTTAGTTAAATCACTCCAGCTAGGATTACAATTCTCCTCTGTTAGCTTTTAGACTTTTTTTTTTTTTTCCTTTTTAAGAAGTCCAATGAGCCAATGAGGGATCTCTTATCTCTGTCACTATCAGCCTCAGAGTTGCATATTTGCAGAATGAACCTCTTGTTTTTTTAGTTTGCAAAGTGATGAGAATATATATGCCTGTTCATACCTAGCTGGCTGTTATTAGTTGGGAAGTCAAAATCAGACTGGTTTATTTTTTTTGTTTCTTCCATATCGACTTGGTATACATACTTGTACTTTTGTTCTGCGTGCAGGCCTTGTTATTTTATTGGAAATTTTTTATTGGTAGTAATTAGTAGAAAATAAGAGAGACAAATGGTAAGATTACATTAATATTTATATTGGTAGTAAGATCGGTAGGAATTCTACATATCTTAACTTTTTTTTTTTTAATTTGATGTATAAATGGAGAGAATTCTTATATTTGATTTTTAGTAAAATATGAAAAGTTTTCAAAAAATAGATGGAATGTTTTGATATATCTAAATTTTAAGGTACTTTGTCTATTTTTGTAAAAAAATATATATCTTACTAGAAAAAATTAAAAGGAAAAAAGAAAAAACCTGGTTTAGATCGGTAAAATATTTACCGATCCAAACTTTTTTATTTTTAAGATCGGTAGAATTCCTACCGATTTTACTACCAATATAAATATTACTGTACTCTTACTGTTTGTCTATATTCTTTTCTATTAATTACTACCAATAAAAAATTTCCTATTTTATTATCTATTCAATTCCTAGTTGGGTTTTAGCTGTCATTCAGTAGACCTCCATTATTGTTCCCTTCCTTAGACTTCAATTATAACCTTCCCAAAATTTTATTTCGGAGCGTTTCAGGGCCTCTGCCCTCTGGCATCACGCATGAATACCAGAATTTTTTATTTGTAGAAATTAATATAAAATAATACATGCATAGAAGGAGCCTTAAAATATTTAGACTCGAAGTCGATGGAGCCGAAATTTTTTGTTCGATCCATTGAATCAACCACACAACACAGACGTTGCAATATTTAGATCACAGAGGATCCGAAAAAAGAGAAGGAAATGAATACAGTGCTGTTATAATCCGAAAAAATCTTTTAGGGTTCCTTCTGTGCCATCTAAATCTTATGAGGGCCGAATTTTTTTACAGACTCCTATACAATCTAAATCTCACTGTACTCATTTCAATATTCTATATTATTAATTTCTATAAATAAAAATTCTGCAGAAACACACTTCATTTCAATTTCTCTTAAAAAAATAAGAAGAATGGAACATACTGAACTGGTTACTGGTACCCACACCATTTTGTCTTCATTATTGGTTCAATTGACAAACCTAAACTAAGAATATTTTTTTGTCTTTTTGTGTTCTTTTACACAAGTACTAGCATACATTTCACTCACATAATTCCTAATTAAACCTTCAAATCAGCTTATGTTGAAATTTGATCTATAGATTTTTGCTAGGGAGACTATACTGTATTTTTCGGTGATACCGTATTGTTATTGATTAGTTCAAGTAACCCGTCAGTGAGAAATCTCCATCCAGTTAATAATGTATATATTCAGAGCATTACATTTCTCTACAAAAATAATTGAAATATTACTTGTCACATTGTTCTCATTTCTTAATGCTTAAGCAATTCCTTTTGTTTTCTCGTGTTAATTATTATTAGAGAAATAGCTTTCTACCTACCGTAGTCCAGAGAGAGCTTTCTTTTTTCTATTTATTGTATTCAAATACAGTAGGGCCACCAGCAAACTTTCTATTTTAAAATTTCATCATAATATAGTTTTATTAATTCTACGCATCTAGGTGTCTCTCACCTAACAAAAAATTTAAAAAAATGTCATGCATATTTGTTCAAATGTTATTTTCTCTTAGCATCCAATTAAATAAACTGATGGAATGTCATATTAGTTCGTTTGCATGTTGTTTTCCTATAGCGACGAAGATGTGTACTTGACATTTCATTCAATTGCATGCTTAGACTCACAATGAAGTGTGCCCTCCTTTTCAAAGCTCAAGGAACTATTATAGTTATTTAGAAAATAACATGTGGTTGTTGTGTTGCTGCTTTAGTTCAGATAAATTACAATTTAAGCACTAGTAATTAATATTTAAACTTTAATTTCAGGGAGAATATTGGAAGCTGCGTGCCAATTGGGTGTCATGACTCGCGTGTCCTTTTGCCAATAAAAATAACATAATAAAAGAGATAAACGGGGCCACACGTCGAAGATGAATCAAACAGCAAATGGGGTGGTAACACTGTTGGCTAGGAGACAAAGTTTTAGAAATGTGATTGCTTTTAAAGGTCGAGAGTTCGAGCTTCACTCACGACTTCGTAGTTTTTGTGGAGTTTATAAAAAAAACAGAGCAGACAATTGCCTTTGGAAGATATATACTAGTAATAATAAAAAATTAGAGGTGGAAAATGTAAAGTTGTTCATACTCAGAGTTCTTGGTATTGGACTGTCGGTGTATAGCGAAATTGTTTTTTTTGTTGGTTGGTTGTTTATTCTTTTTGCAATTCAGTATTTTTGATGTCCTTGTTTTGAAAAGGTTGATTAAGTAACTTCTAAAAAAAATAATCTGATGATTGTGTTATCCGGTTAGCTTATTTTATTAATTGATGTGACATCTATCCTGTTTATTAGGGACCTCTTTATTAGGCCGAATCCTTATATAAAAAAATATATTATTCCATAGAGGAGCTCTACCAACATTATAGCAAACGAAATAAATATAACCAAAGAATAGGATTCTCAAATATTTTAAGCTACCGCTGTATCGCAGAAACAAAATTTTTAACACTTTTTTCTACAAGAAAAAAATAATCACATTCACACCCCTGAACCTTAGAATATTACTCCTTATGTTGGTGGTAAATTATTACTTTTGGAATTCCTTTCTAGTTTCTGATGTGTCGTATATGCCCATAACATCATTTTTCACGAGCTGGGCTTCTATTATATGAGGGCTCGTTCGATATGATTTCAATATGAAACTTTTATATACTTTTAAATTGAGTTTACTACTTCATCAGAGGAGGAAATAAATGTTTGTGATGTTACACAAATCATGTGAAATAGATCCAAAGTATTTTGTAATCATAGCCGACTAATTGGATTGCTTACTTCACTATTCTTTAATCTTTCAACAATATTTATAATGAGGAGGGATCTAGTTATCACAATTTTGAGTTACAACAATGTTACCACAACTATTTTTTACATTTTCAAATTTTAAATTGTCGATCCAAACCGTTCAACATAATCTCCACAATAAAATATGCTTCCAGATCAAATTTTATATTTTTTGAATTTGTTTACTATTTATTAAGTATTTTACAAAAACTAGTCAAATTCAGACTATTGAATTTTGTACCCATCTTAATAAATAGTAAAAGTTTCAAAAAAATATAAAATTTGATCTGGAAGCACATTTTATTGTGGAGATCATGTTAAACGGTTTGAATCGACGATTTGAAATTTGAAAATGTAGAAAATAGTTGTGGTAACTCAAAATTGTGGTAACTAGATCCCTCCTCATTTATAATAACCATTCAGATTTACTTATGTATGAGATTTTTGGTGTTTAAAATTAAATGAATGGTTTACATTGCAGGGATAACACCGAGTTATTTATAATGAACAACTAATTATGTAAACCTTGAACGAAAAGAATACAATGTGTCCTACATTTTATGCTGGCATAAGATTTGAGGGAGTTTTAGGATGAGCCTCTTGCGTAGGGACGCTTCAAAGGCGATTCAGAGGCGATTTTCGTCTCCCCTCTCGCCAAATCAATATGGGCCTCTCTCTGAGCTGGATCAAGCCTTCCAGACTTTTCTTCTGGAGCTCTCACGTCAGCCATGGCGATGTTCCATGGGCCAGGCCACAGAATGCGGTCTGAGAGCAACTTCACGCGAGGCAGAACTTGGCGTAAAAACGATGATTCGCGTTTCGATCCAGATCTACTCAGCAGATCTAATCTCGTTGGATTAAAGCTTGCTGAACTCAAGGCGTCTTCTTCTCTGTCTCGCCCTCTGTGCTTTCAGTGTGGAGCTCCAGGTCACATAGCCAATCAGTGCCGTAACGCAACCCTGTGCTTCGTGTGTAATCGATTCGGTCACAGATCGCCGGAATGTGGATCGCTGACCGCTCAACCAGCACCGCGAGCTCCGATACCGTATCCTCATATCGGATCCGAGAACTACCAGATATCGGTTAGGGGTTCAATTAAGGAGCTGGAGATGGAGTTATCAGAGCTTAAGCAAGAGTTGGCGAGGGTGAAACAGAGAAGATCTGAAATGGAGATAGCCTTGACAGGTATCAATAGTCAAATTCATATAAGTGAGACTACTTTGACAGAGATTGAGGCTGCTATAGCAGCACGAAAATGTGAATTGAGTTCTAAACCAAATAACCAGCAACAAGAAGAATCTGATAGCGGGTTTAGGATTGGGGAACCCACTAACGGGAAAGAGTCAGATTGCACAGCCGATTTTGTGACTGATCCAAGCTGTAGTCAGAGGATGAGTCTCTCCTCTTCTAATTCAGAATCTGTTGAGAATAGATCTCAAGCGATAGAGAACGAGAAACATGCAGCTGATTCCATACAAGATGTTATACTGGTTACCGAGATAGAGCAGCAACAGTCTGTTCATCCAACAGATTCTGAACACACCCCAATCAACACTGCTGAGAACTACCATCCTTTCCACTCCTCTAATTCGGAGGATAAGAATATATCTCACGAGATAGAGGTCGAGTGACATAGAACTGCAGCTAAAATGGATACCGAGATAGCTTCTGAACATTCTGACATACCTGCTGGTCATGATTTGATTAAGTGCTTCCTAGAATCCTTAGTCGCTCATGCAAAAGAAAAGCTGAAGGCTGATCAAACCCAAGCTGATCCTGGCACTGCCCCTGCTCCGAGGGACGTTGGGGATGCCAGGTTTCTAACAGGGGGCAGTTTGCGTCCGACGAGAAGCCGAAGACTAAGGGTGTACGGTTTGTCTGCGTAGCAACAGAGGATGCAAAAGGTTCAAGGGGCAATTTGACAGGGGTTTAGATGCAGTTTGTGTAGTCTTTTATCTTCCTTGTTGATGTAAATAGAGGAAAATGTTAGAATAAGATACTACTAATGATGTGGATTAGCAGATATCAGATTAGGTGGAATGTTTTGAAGGGGGGTCTGGTAGTTGGGCTTAGCTGTGTAGTAGTTTTTGTTTTGAGGTGTTTCTTTACTATTCTTGCATGCAGTGCTACTGGTTTTTGTAATTATCCAATTTCAGCAATGAAATGGGCTTAATGCCTCTTTAAAAAAAAAAAAATGCTTGCACATTGTAGCAAGTTTGTAATTCGGGAATAAAATTGACGAGTCGATTATAATACAGATAAAATTTGGAAATTAGTTTTGTTGTTTTGTAATATAAGTAATATGTCAAAATAATGATATCTATATAAAATAAATAAAAGTATTGTTTAATTTGATTTGTGAATATATGAGAGAAATATCGTGCTATTTGTACAATCTATGAAATTTAATATAATTCGGAGATATATCAAAAAATAAATACATATATGATATGGATGATTTTGGAAACTTGTTACTATGTATAAGTACGGAAATGTTTTTTATTTTTATTTTTTATGAAGGTCCGTAGGTTTTCCACTCATATTCACAACACACAACCCAGATCCTATTCTACAAGTTGGATTCGTATCCTATGTCTTTCAACACCTTGTTTAATGGAGAGTAGAGGAAGGGAGGGATGGAAAGAAAACAAAAATTTTTCTAGAATGTGTTTGGTTGACAACACTATGTTGGAGGTGAAGGATATTGGAGGTGAAATGTTTAACCTTGCACGATTATAATTAATATAATTGATTTCCCTTCCAATTTGAAATGTAACATATAGAAATAAATTTTGTTACAAATATTTTCAGAAAAAATGACATAAATGTCTAATCCTATATCTTACCTATATAATTCTCATTCAAGTTTCTTTATCACAAACCTACAACAGCCACTGCATTTCTCATTAACCATAGAGGTCATGGGTTCGAAATCCGGATGGAAAAAATCTTTTGTTGTAATAACAATGGTATTAAATAGTTGGGTGGCTTGACCTCCAATCTTTACTCAACAAAAAAGAAGAAATACAATAAAAAGAAAAATTAGATTTATTTTCTCTCATTAATCATTCAAACATGAAAATGTTAAATATATTAACCTTCCTTTCAATTTCATTTCATTCCATTCCATTCCATTTCATTCCATTCCATTCCATTCTCCACCTCCCTTCCCTTTCTCTACTCTCCATCCAAACAAGATGTTAGTGGAAAGATTATGCCACTACTGGCTGTGCTACCACAACAATGATAAGTAAGAAAATATTAAATAACAATATTAAATAGCAATGAAACGAGCTATTTTCTTAAGTAGATTGTTACTATTTCAAATTGAGGCTGACCGCCTGATTTCAATTATAAAACTATTTTATTGCGTTTGATAAGTGAAGTAGACATTATATCCTTTTAAAAGTATTGATGGTTAGTAGTAAAGTAAGTACATAAAATAATATTGAATAAAATAATTGAAATATCCTCATACACTATACTAAAAGTAAAGGAATAATATATTAAAATTAAGAGATTTAGTGTTCTATTATTACTTCACTTCACTTATGAACGTTTGTAACCATAGATTCCTTCCGTTTAATGCATTATTAAAGTGCTTTAAACATTTAAATCATCAATACTTAAAGTCTAGAGAGGAAATAAATTAAAAACTTAAAAAGCTAACATGTGAATGAGAATTAAATTCGAGGGCTGTTCAGCAACAAGGAATTAAGTCCATTCTCCTTAAGACTTAATCCGTTTTCTTTAACTTCTTTAGTCGCTTAATTCTGCCGAACACTGATTTTTTAGCGCGGATTAAGATCATCTCCTTTAGCCTCCTTTTGTCCGGATCTTAATTTTTTGTCCAGACTTTAAGGCACCTCTACCATTTTCTTTAGCTTTCATCCACAGATTAAAACAATCAAACATCGATTCTTTATCACTCCTTAAGCTCTTAATCCTCCTTAATCCCTTGTTGCCGAACAACCCAGATCTAAGAGGAGGATTCTTAGACCAAAAATATTTCGAGACAACAAGTTGTCGTTCATATATTTATAGATTAAAACTAAAAAAAAAAAATTCAAATCGTTAATAAATCAAATATTATATAAAGGTAGCGATCTTAAAAAAATCTCCAAGACATGTCAAGTCACAAACATTTTCAATCATTGGATTAACCATTAATTATTATAAAAGTTAATCATATGTGGCTGAAAATTATTTGACTTTTAGTTAATAAACATTCATCTTTGTGTCGGTGCACCTAATTTAATATATATAATTAAGAATTTATTATGAAATAATCTATTAATTTTTTTATACATTTGTTGACATTACATTTTATTTGATAATATTTGTTTTATTTTGAGGCGAAATACAAAAAATAGCGTTAGTAAAATATAATAATTGAATGGTTAGAAAGATCCTTAGAACTCGGACTGATACAAATATCTTTCTAGTCAAATGCTATGGCTCTTTCATTTATTAATTATTTGAGATAATAAATGCGTTGGAATAATTATATTTTTATTGAAGGTTTAATATTTTTTAGATATTATGATAGAATTAAACATGCGTCTCTTTCTAGAGTTAGAATAAAATATTGTTATAGTAAAGTAAAAGTTGCTTGAAAATTATATGCAATAGAAAGGAGAGAGAAATGAGGTTGCCGAACTTTTTAGAGAGAGTGTTGAAATATTCGAGAGAGGAACAAAATCGAAGGAAAAAGAGAAATATCGCTGAAAATTAAATAGCTTAACTGTAGCGGATATTGTTCACTTTCGCATTCAAAATTATTATATAAGATAGATTAGTTATAATATGTTGGAATTATATTTAAAAATACTTGTTTTGTTGTCCACTACCATTTCTTTATAGAAGTAACATTTAAAAATCAAATTATATAACCTACTTTATTAATTTAGCAACCTTGTAGAATTTAAAAATCTACTCAATAAATCTGTCCCGATAATTAATTTGTTTAATTATCGGTGTGACTTGATATTACAGATCAAAGTCCGAATGATCGTAGTCGAATGGGACTGTACAACAAACAGGAATTCCGAAATATTTATTTAATTTATAATTAATTGTCTAATTCAACTTGCCACAGTGTTATAAATTGTGCCATCAATTGAGTAAATTCGACGTCTTTTATGTAGCCGAGAGAGAAATATAGGAATTCATAAAAATATTAGCACAGAGAAATATTTTGCCAATATAGCTCGACGGATTTCCCTTTTCATACAATTTTAAATTTTTTTGTAAGTACCGTTCAACATATTTTTCCCGGCATTATTTGAAAAATTCCCGCCAACTTATAGAAAATTATTATTTTCATAGAAGGAAATTCAGTCCAACTGAAATTTCGTTTTCTATGATTTTTTTCATGTCAGCAAGTTCTGTAGGATTTCGGGTAGGTTATATGTACAACAATTTGATTCAGTTCATGATTTATTTACTATTTAAGTATAAAATTGATTTCAAGATAAATAGAGTTTACCACTCGACACGCAGCGAATACCTTCGTCTAGTCGTGGGAGCAGTTAGCCTCCTCTCTTCCTTTTCCGTGTCAGATATATGCACCAACGACAGCAGTTGCGTCTCTATTAGTATTCACAAGAACAGGCTGACAAGCTATTGTAAGTCAATATGCTAGTACCAACAGACAATTCCCTCTTTTCTTTCTCTGTTTCTCTCTTCAGTTTTTTATAAAATAGTGTAAACTGAATGGAGTGCGAAAATAAATATATCACTGCATATTTATAAAACATATGCTCCAATTCAGATGCATCATTTCAATCGCACCAATTCAGAGAGACTTATCCAGAAACAGGTATCAGATCATCAGTCTCATAATATATCCAACTCAATATCTTAATCTATTAATTTGACCCAAATTATTTGGTCCGTAGAACATTTCTTACAAGTTCTTGCAAATTACTTCAAATAATCTATGCTCATTGAATTATTCAGCTGTATGAATGCGGGTCAAGATTATAACAGAGTAGTTTTGATTTCATGCAGCACACAAACCATTTGTGGCGCCATTTTGATTCTATAGTCCGTGCCTTGCATGAAGCCAAAACTGCTATGTTAAAATCTTTACCCCATGAATGCCACGCGCCAAACTGGTAACTGTTTGGTTGAAATCAACTGTACCACCGTCAGACAATTTGATGTTTTCCTCTTTGCTCCAACTGGTAAATGGGCACAACTGCCTGAACTTAAATTTGTACTGCACAAATTCCTCCTCTTTTTATCATTTTTTTTTTTTTTGAATGAACACGATTTCCACTCACAAGTCATACCAATGGAGGGGTATTCGACGAGTTTGTGGTTACAAAGATTAGGATGCTACAAAATGCTTCATAAATGATCAGGGGCGGATTCAGGATTTTCGTCAGGGGGGGCAAAAAAATATCTAATCGGGTTTAAATCCATTAACCAATTGGGTACTCGACAAAAAACAATACTTTAACTTATATTTTCGAATTCTTTGACTTGTAATTTCTGATGCTCTGACTTATAATTCTAATTACCAATCAAAATTTAACAGATTTATTTCAATTTTAACCCTAAATTTAACTTGAATTACAAATTAAACGTCCAGAGGGGGGCAAAAAAAATTCCAGGGAGGGGCAGAGTCGATCGGAACCGATAAATTTTCACTAAAACTCAAAATCCAGGGGGGGCAGCTGCCCCCCCCTGGAGTACACTGGGTCCGCCCCTGTAAATGATACCAACCGAAAAACCCAACAAGCGCACCGGCTGTCTATAAAAATGTACCGACAAGAGGTGTTCGATGAAGGTTATGTTTGTTTGTTGAAGGCATTTTGTATCAAAGGGAAGGTGAAAAATGCATGACAGGTGTTTGATGAAATGACAACGAGTAAAGACTAATTGTTGGTATGCCCATTAAAACTTTCCAAATTACCAATTTTCTATCAAAATAACAAAAGATCTTATTTATTCATTCAAACTTAGATGCCCTTTTTATATCCCCATTTGTTGATTTAATCAAAAACTTTGTGAATTTAATTCATCATATCCTTTCAATTAAAAGTTGAAATTTCTATTTACCCTTATTCTAAAAAGGAACAAATCCCTTGTATATTTCTTCATTACTTTTTTTGGAAGCTGGTCCTTAGGCATATTTTTAAGGTTGTGTTGCGGTACATCCGTCGAAACTGCGTGTTCTTCTCTTGTTAGCTAATAACTGGTGAGCATGCTGAGTTTCCTTGCAAGCGCTCCAATTGACATGTATGGGCACCTTCATCTGTCTCACGAGCAGGGGTGGACCCAGTGTATTCCAGGGGGGGCAGGAGCTGCCCCCTCTGGATTTTGAGTTTTAGTGGAAATTTATCGGTTCCGACCTACTTTGCTCTCTCCGGATTTTTTTTTGCCCTCCTCTAAACATTTAATTTGTAATTCGAGTTAAATTTAGGGTTAAAATTGAAATAAATCTGTTGAATTTTGATTGATAATTAAAATTATAAGTCAGAGCATCAGAAATTACAAGTCAAAGTATTGAAAAGTATAAGTTAAAGCATTGTTTTTTGTCGAGTACCCAATTGGTTAATGGATTTAAACCCGATTAGATATTTAAACCCGATTCGATATTTTTTTGCCCCCAGACGAAAGTCCTGGATCCGCCCCTGCTCACGAGCAACTCTAGCTGCTTTGAATCCCTCTGTCAATTGTGGCCTTTTTAAAATACCTTGCAGCAATGTTGTTACGTACTTGCGTTGCTTCAGTTTGTATTGAATAGATAGCTTTAAAACTACTATTCTACTGCATTTTCTGATGGGTCAGTTAGATGTGTTCGGTAGCTAGTTTAGGATGTCCCTTGGGTTATTTTAGTTGGGCTTTATTTCTCTAAGTAGTAGTTTGTAATGAATAGTTTGAGATAATGAATTGGGCCTTTTCAGGCCTCTTTTTTTTTTCTAAAAGGAGAATCCCTTCGCCTGAGGTGTATTCTTGTATAATAGAAATGTGTTCATTTGAACTTGGTCAGTTCTTCATCCAAGACTCGCAATTTCTTAGCTTGAGCATGTTCTCTCATTTTTTTTAAAATTTTCTTCTGTCTCAGTTTTATGCACGAGAGGGTTAAGGCAATAAAGGATAAGAAATAACGGACATGTCATTATTTAAAGGGCGGGCAAATTAGACATTTATAAAAAGTAATGCTTTTTAAAATTAAAAAAATTTAGATTAAATTTAAAAAAGAGGAGATAAGAAAGACTTCCAATTTTAAATGGGAAAATAATTTGGGAAATTTGGAAATTTGAATGATTCAATGGGTATACCAACAATTAACCCTTACGGGAATTATTTCAATATTTCAAGTGGAGTAAATTTTTTTACCAGCTTTTTTACTTCTAAATGGCAACATGATTTGGCGTGGTCAGATTTTTTTTTTTTTAGAAAAAAAGAAACTGGAAACTAAATAGAGAAAGTAAATTCATGAATTGAAGTATGCAATTTTTTTTATCATCTCAATTTTAATGTAGGTGCTATATCATATATAATGTTTCATCTTATAACTGATGCACTGCACTTAACGTTCACTAGTAAATTTGTTATGGGTTCCATCATATATTTTCATAATATAATGTTATTTAGTATCCCATTTGGATACCATTATATGATGCGTTCAAAATTCTCATGCTCAAGGGAAAAACATAATGAAAAAACAGAAATGATGGATAATACTTGTCATTAATTAGGTACAAAATTTTACAGCATCTCAAAACTTGCTGATAGACAAAACATAATAAAACAATGCAACCTAGACATCTCTATAATAAATTTAATTGTACTTTACATTGCTCTGTGGCATTATTTTACTCTAAATTAATATTGTGAAAGTATAATTAAAAAAAGGAAACAGCCTCATGGAAGTGAATCTGCTGCGATTCTAAGGGATCGCAGGGTCCTGCGATTCTAATCCCAACTATTCTAACGATGAAACTCAGGATTCTTTTGAGAAGTCAGTTTTTGTGCACGAATCTCAAAGCATGTGAACGGTTGGGATTGGAATCACAGGGACCCTGCGATCTCAGAGGATCGCAGCAGATTTATTTCCCAGCATCATAGCTTCTTAGTAATCTCTTCCAGTGCACGGTCATAGTATCTCATTCTCTGTGTGCAATTAATGGCAGAGTCAAAATCCCGCTTGTAAAATGCTTCCTTGAAGGATTTCGACCATGCTTCCAGTTTCTTCTTCACCTATTTACCAATAAAGTGCATCTAATTAACCAGAAAAAGTTATGTACTAATAAAAATGTGCTTTTACAGGAAGTGGTCCAATCCAAATGACAAGGGTTGATTTTCATTGGGGCTCTTTACAAAGATGGAAAGAATTATTGTCCATCATAATCTCTGTACACATGAAGGACCATTCTGATATTGTCAAATGGAAATGGGGGCAAAGGGGATTTTTGTACAAAAGTTACCTATAAGTTTCTTAGTTTTAGAGGGGTTCCTAACAAGGATTCAGGGATCTGGTGGAATTTGAAACGGCCTCTTAAAAATAAAGTTTTTATTTATTTACTAAGTAAAAATAAATTTGCAAAATAAAGGTTGGCAAGGGGATGTCAGTTGCATGTTGTATGATACAGGATCCATGGAAACTCATACTCACTTGTTTATATCTTGCCCCTATGTTAGAAATATCTGGTTCTTTTTAGGTATGGGACAAGAGTTGCAATGTCAATGGCACGAGATGACAGATATATTTGACTTTGCTCTATCTCTTCAACATGTACAACAGAATGCCTTTTACTAGTATTTAATGCTGTTTGTTGGAGTGCATGGAAATTGCGAAACGATATGTGTTTTAGAAATGGACAGTTGTCTACTGTTAGAAATATCATTATGCTTATTAGATGTCTTATGTCATATTGGGCAGGTTTAAACACAGAGGAGACACAAAGCATGTGCAAGACTGGATGCCTATAAACATGGATGAAATACATCTTCAAACTGTGCCTCCTACCAATACACCAATGCTTACAGGCACAATGGTACCAGATCTGACTACTGGTATTATGTCGGGCGGTAGAGCAAGCTATGACTAACTGACATTTCTACTTGTTGCACAAGCTGCCAATTGCCATAGTTTTTGTGGTCGTATTAGTTGTTTGAATAACTTTTATACTAGTTGCTTTTATGTGGTTGTTGTGCTCCCTGCGAGACAGTTGTAAAAGATGCTAAGTAGATACAGGATTACCTAGGCAGGGTTTGTTTTTTAGGAATCAAAGGTCGATGATGTCAAATTGTTGTGAGACTTAAGCTGGCAGCTTCTAGTTCCTGTACCAGTACAGGTACAGTCGAGCAAGTAGTTACCATGCTTTGTCAATGACCGTAGTGTAAGGTACTGAGACCTTTGAGACCATGGGTTTATTATACAGGAGTGATTTTGCTTTCTTTTACATTTCGTGACCAGTTGTAAGAATTACTTTTGTTACATAATAAATTGGGCTATATTGCCTTTTCATTAAAAAAAAATAATTAACTAGAAAAATTAGATACATAGAATGTATTGCTTTCACATGTCACACCTAAACCCTAGACACATGGAACTGCTTATTTTAAAAAGGCTCAGTAAATCAGATAGCACTAAATAGCTTCATAGAGTTGACATGAACAAAATGATAATTTATATTACCAAAATTAATTCATGTTATCTGAAATTAATTTATAAAAATATTATTTGATCACTCAATAGGAAATAAAAATCAAAAGAAAAATTAGACCTAAAGGCAGACTAAACTTAAGCCACCTCTTTAGGTTGCTTACGTTCATCCTCCTGTAGCCTATAGGGCCTAACTTAAATTTAAACTTAAGCCACCTCTTTTAGATGCTTATGTTCAATCCTCCTGCAGCCTATGGCCTAACTTAATTTTAAACTTGCACCTAGTTAAATCAACCTACCTAAATCACGTTTGGTGACGTTTGGATGAAGTGAGAATAGCTAGAATAGCGAAAAAGTTGGGGTTAGGCTATTCTATGTTTGGTTGGCACTAAAAAGTTGGGGTTAGCTAGAATAGGATGCTATTCTCTATTCTAACAAAAAGTTGGGTTAGGCTATTTTAAAAGTTGGAGTTAGGCTATTCTAACAAACATCCAACCAAGTGCAATGTGGGCCCCTAACCCAGGCCATGAGTCTTGTTGATCACTCATCGACTCCGTCCAGGTAAGTACCTTTGTACGCTACACCCTCCCCTCTTTTAGTTGCAAAATGAGACATGTACCATGATATATGCCAACACAGTTAGATACTTTGCAATTAAAACCCTAAAAACTTCCCTCGTTTTACAGGAAATTAAACAGTTCTGAACCAACCTGAGATTGGATCTCATATAGAGATTTAGAATCCTTGGCATCTTCAACTGCTTCACGCATCTCCATCATCTGCACAGAGCATGATATAGGGGCTTTAATTAATTATCACACTTTGACAAAATATACACTCTATTAGAGATTTAGAGCATAACAATATGAAAAGCATGTTGCACTATACCAAATTACCTCGATGAGTAGATTTGGATCTGAGATTGTTTTCTCTTCATCAACATGTACTCCCTCAAGTTTTAGCTGTCACAACAAAAATAACACAGCAAGGAGTCAGAAAAAAAAAAAAAAAATTCTTTTTCTATTATGCGAGATCTTTTTGAATCTTTGCAATTGCATCTGCAGTAGAAAACTCAATATTGATGTCTAGTTATTCCAGTGGCAGATTTCTGATAGGGAAAATTAAGGTCCAGATATGAAAATAGCGAATTATATCCTAATTTAGGCATTTCATCAAATGTACTAAATTGAGGTAAATTAGACAAATATCGGTAAAATTGAGGAATGTAGGATCATTGCATAATGAGGCGAACAGCGACAGGCATATTCATGGATATATAATTAGACAAGGTTTAGGCCAAGTAAGGGGTTAAACCGGGCTGGCAAGGTCTTGAACTAGGGCCTCAGATTGGTTTGAGGCACTCTGAGTTGGGTAAATTTGACTTGCATGTTTTTAATAAATATTTTAAAAAATAAGAACATTTGTTGAAAAGGAAACAAACCAGGTAAAGAGCTCTTGATAAAGGTTTCTTGAGGGTGTGATATGCATCTATCACTCGAGCCGACTGTTCAGCGGCAAAAGCTTTCTCCTTCTGTATAAAAATAATGTCATATGTAGTAAGAAAATAAGAGATATATTTATTTTATTTTAATGAAGTGTCCAGAATTGAGGATTCTTTGAAGTTACAAAATCTGAAACCTGCAAATTAACCATGCAAGGCACCAAAACTGTAGTGTACTAGTTAATTCTTGGTTACCATTAGAAGTTTTTACTGCCACGTACCTCAGATTTCGAATGGACTAGATCTGGGTGTAATTTCTTTTGCCAGTTCTTGTAGATGCCTTCTAGATCTTCTTCCTTTATTTCATACATTTTTTTGCTGAGTAAAATTGAACAGAAAACATATGTCGTTATCAGTGAAAGAATATTTACACATGAAGCAATGGAAGCCTTTTTTTTTTTGTACGAAACTCTTAACAATCAGTTTAACGAGTTAATCATAACATTTACAACTTACTGACACATTTAGAATGAAAGAAAGCAAATTGACTATATAGTCTATACTGTAATTTTATTGTACAAAAAAAAACAGCGCTTGTAGGCATTGTATCGAGCACTCAATAGTCATTATCATTTAGAGCAAAAGAAACACACCAGATACTATCAAATTCACACAAAAAAGTAACAAAACATGCAATTTCTATTCGTAAGAACCTCAATCATCAAAGCATCAAAATAAAGCTAGGTAATGGATGAGTTAATAGAAAAGTGCAAACTTTATCAACCGTCGATTGTGAAACAACTATCTCCAAATTGAAAAGCTAACTTACATTCCAAAAATATGAAAATAATCGACCGAAGTATCCACTGGTTGAACAGCGCCGCAAGAACCGCACGCAAGGAAAGGCCCAGGCTTGGGTCCTGCCGTGCCACAATTCCAGCAAGAGGAGCACGAGTTGGATGAAGTGAGGTTGCGTGAAATCGTACCAGCTGGCAAGTCAAGGAGGTGATTTCTCCCTTGCGAGTCGATTGGTGGAAGGAAGGAATTGTAAGGATAAATGCATGGGGAGGGTTTCAGAGGGCGGAGATGAGAGAGGAGCGAGGTACTGGATATGTACCGGAGATGAGACAGACTGGAGAGGAGAAAGCGGTTTCTTTGGCTCCACATTTATAGGAGAATAGTCTAGACGAGGAAGAAGAAGAAAGGTGGTTTTATTCTACTTAAAATTGCAGGTGAGGATTATTTGGATTCTTTGTCTGTTCGTGCAAAGTTTCGAAATGGAGATTTTGAAGGAGAAAAGTGCAGGACTTGAGAGTAGGTCCGATGTCGATGGGTTTAATCACCGTCGATTTGCTTTAAGATTTGTGCGGAACGCTATAAAATTCGTGTGTTTTGTTTCAATGTTCGTGCGCACAAATCTTTAAATAGATCGGACGGTCATCGTGTTCGTGCGCACAAAAAAAACCAGGCCTTTATAGTACATAACGTCCAGCTACAGTGATTTTTTTTTTTTTTAAAAAACCGCAAACTGAAGCAGACAAGTAAAAAAAAAAAAAACACTGTAGCTGGACGTTATGGTTCATAACATCCAGCTACAGTGTTTTTGTTAATTAGAGATCATTAGTGTAGATTAACTGATGTTATGGACCATAACATCCAGCTACAGTGCCCTGGACGTTATGGACCATAACGTCTTTGTTAGATCTCGAATTTCTGCCAAATTGGTCTTCAATATCAATATTTATTTATTTTATTTTCTATTAATAAAAATTTCGGCGGAACAGGGACCGGATCCTTTGACATGTGACGGAGGCGTCACTCATTCCCGTTACAAACAACAAAGCAATAAAGTAAACGGAGCGCTAGACGCCTCTCAAAAGATAATAACTCGGCATAATCCGGGAAATTTGTTTTTTTTTTAATTTTATTTTGTGGGTTTGAAGTTTAAGTAATGTCACCTTCTGCAAAGACAAACGAAGGTGAAATCATAATCTCAATTTGTACTTTCACAATACAAAATTATTACATATTTATTCATGTTATTCGTAACTTATATTATTGTAAATATTTTAATATAATTTAAATTCGATCTGAAATCTATTACAATAATTACCGGTTCAAAATTCAGAAGAAAAAAATCTCTTATAAATATCAAATAGTTAGGTGGTTTGATTTCCAACATTTACTAAACAAAATATTTTAAAATAATGAATATATATTTAGTGAGACTATGGTACTATGTATAGCGCATATTGGTCCGAATAGTCGATTCCAACCACACAACATGATCTCTATATAAAAATGTACTTGCCGACTAAATTTTATATTTTTTAGATAAATAGAAAAATCACTACTTTTGATTAGTTTAATTTTTTTAGATCAAATGATTTTATCAATCAAAGAAATAGTAAAAAGATTCAAAATATAAAATCTGATATACAAATACATTTTTATATGGGGATCATGTTGAATGATTCAGATTAATTATTTGGTATACGCTATGCATAGTAGCATTTAAATTCTCAAAGTTTAAATAATTATAATCTTCACACTTAATATTAAAGAAATTTAATAAAGTTTTTATTTAAATTGTATTAAATTCAATTCAAATCCAATTCTTAAAATTGTATTTAAATTGTATCAAATCACTTCGAGCCCTCTCCGCCGTGATTTTTATTAATACCCTAAAAAAAAAGAAAATAACAAATTTGTCCTCAATCTCAAATTTTTATTAAAAATACACTGACCGCCCCACAGTGGGGTGGTCCACTATTCAAACCAGACCGCCCCCCAGTGGGGCGGTCCGCTGCCTACACCAAACCGCCCCATACGGGGGCGGTCTGCTATAAAAGCTATATAAAAGTCACTTTTTTCTCTCCTGCCCACTCACAATTCATTCTAATTTAGTTAACATTTCTTCTTTTGAGAGCTACATTAGTACAAAAACATTTATCAATGGTATATTTAATAATAAAAAAATGAATTAAAAAATTAAATCTGACCGCCTTTTGTAAAAATTATAAACTTAATAAAGTAAATTTGATGTAAAAAATAAATTAAAAAAAAATTAAATCTACCTCTGCTGTTGTCTGAAATTGCTTCTCTCTTCTTCCTCTTTCTCTTTCAACTAAGTTAGAATGAATTGTGAGTGGCCAGGAGAGATAAAAGTTACTTTTATAGGTTTTATAGCAGATCGCCCCCGTATAGGATGGTTTGGTGTAGGCAGCGGACCGCTTCACTAGGGGCGCCCTATTGTGGAGCAGTTAGGATATTTTTAATAAAAATTTGAGATTGAGAGAAGATTTGCTATTTTTTTTAGGGTTTTAATAAAAGAAGCGGCCCTCTCCGCTCGCTCTCCCTCGATGCTTCCTAATTTCTTAAAATTATTACTTGGTATAACTGAATTGCATATTTCGTTGCGTATTCCGTCACATGTGATTAATTAAATTTTTTAACTTGGTTCTTATTCCATCTTTGAATGTTGATATCCAGGTATGGAGGAGCTCGATGACTCATTATGCTTAGATTTTGTTTTCCAACTTAATATTAATTTGATGCCTCAATGAAAGGACGGAGGGAATTCATATCACCTAAGGTACCTCATTTTTTTAGTTTGAATATCCCTTCGTTATATACTGACACAAATCTTAAAGGCGCCGTGCAATTGAGGTTTGGATCGGATTGGTCCGGATTCTGATCGGATGGTCCGGATTGTTACTCCAACAGTGAGATAATGCAGAGGATCCGGACTCCGTTTCTTAGCCTGAAATTTGTTAGTTGATATGCCCATCCCTTGACAGTAAATCCTATAGCTCTTTTTTTTTTTTTTTTTTCATTTCTACTTCGTTCAGTTTTTGCTTTATATTTTCTTTATTTTTGGTCTTGTTTACCTGCCTCAAATATTTGTACGAGTAAATATTTCTTTGAGTGAACCAGTGTTGTAAAAAACGCTCTGGTCGGCCGATTAATCAGAAATGGCGGCTTAACCGTCACGCACACTCTTAACGGAGGCATGTTAGAGGATGAAAACGATTAATCGGCCGTTTTACCGTTTAATCGTCCATTTATTCCCGTTCCCGTTTATTCCCGTTTATTCCCGTTCCCGTTTATTCCCGTTTATTTCTGTTTATTCCAGTGAATATTTATTTTCACATTGTTTTTTTTTTCTGTGATAGTGTATGATAATAAGGTTTATAAATCTTATATTGTAGTTTTATTTGTGCTTGGATATACATTCAATATTTTTTATATATATTTTTTCTTCTTACTTACTTTGAAATTGATTAATTCTTCTATTATTTATATACCATATATTTTTCTTACTTACTGATGTAATTTTTTCGATTAGTACGACGTGTCCATTTATGTAATTAAGTTGTTATCATAAACTAAATTTAATGATTTTATGTTGGAATGTTTAATTTCTTTCAAATAATATGTTATTAGTATTTGAAAAAGCTTAATTCTCAATTTTATTTTTTCATTAAATAAATGTGTTACTTAACATGTAAAATGCTTATGTGTTAAGAAGAAATAAGCGTAGTGTCATGTTATAATAATAAAACTAAGTTAAATTAAGTTTATTTGATAAGTTTAATGAGTTAAATAAATTATTTTTAATAAATTATGATATATATACATAAATTTAATAAAAACGTTAAATTGTCCGCATAATTCCGATTAATCGGCCGCATACCGATTAATCACTTAGCGGTATCCTATCCGTCCAATGACCGCATACCGTTATTTATAACACTGGAGTGAACTAGTGGATTGAAATTGTACTGTAAAAGGCATGTTGGCACATCACTGCAGATTCTTGGAGACTTCTCTTTTGTTGCTGATGTTGTTGAGGCTGAAATTTAAGTTGTTCGTCATTTTATTTATTTGGGTACTTCATTCAATTTGGGTTTTATTGTAATTTAGGAAAATTGACCATAAAAGCTTATTTTTCTTCTTGTAAATTTTTTTAATAGCCCAAAGAGGAAGCTAATGATAGAAGCTTTTCTGTTTGGGTTTTATTTCTGAAGGTATATATATTCAGTTAAACATAAAGTGTCGTTACTTATGAGTTATGACCAATCTTGCAAGGCATTTGAGTTAATGGTTTCTTTTTCTCAATAATATTTGTTGTTTTTCTTATTTTCTCCTTTCATCAAATGTACTTAATGCTTTAAATATTATTTGTACATATGAGGGTGTCCTAAAAAAAATCTCTATTCTCTGTCGCTGATGTTGGAATCTGCATTTTCAATGCATAATTAAGCACATAGAATTTGAGTTTGGTAATCTTATTGTTAGTTCAGTTACTGCTCATGTTAACTTATAAATAGTTATTATTTAATCTTTTTTTGTGTGCAATTTTACCTCGTACAGGTTTGGTGTGTTCATGATTTGATCATCAAATCTGTTGTCATCACTTGACATTATTATAAGAGCATTGAGCAGCTGGAAATGATTTACAATGAAGGCAAGTATTTTGGCTGATGAATTATAACAATTCTTCTTATATAACTATTTTTGAGAATAATTAGATTGCAATTTTTTATAGAAGCTTCCTTTATGACCTTTAATAGATTAATTTTCTTTCTCTCTTTTACAGTTGTTTATAATTTCACCTATTAGTAGTGTATGGCAAAAATAAAGTTCTATTCGTTGGTTCAGTTTGTATTTCTACAAACACAAAAAAAATGTAATTCGGATTGTTACTTTTGGTTCAGATTGAACCGACTGACCAATGAATATCTCTATGTGCAGGGGCGGATTTAGGATTTTCGTCAGGGGGCAAAAAATATCGAATCGGGTTTAAATATCTAATCGGGTTTAAATTCATTAACCAATTATGTACTCGACAAAAAATAATGCTTTAACTTATACTTTCTAATGCTTTGACTTGTAATTTTTGATGCTCTGACTTATAATTCTAATTACCAATAAACATTCAAAAAAATTATTTCAATTTTAACTCTAAATTTAACTCGAATTACAAATTAAACGTCCAGAGGGGGGCAAAAACAATTCCAGGGGAGAGCAAAGTCGATTGAAATCGATAAATCTCCACTAAAACTCAAAATCCAGAGGAGAGGGGGGCAGCTGCCCCTTGGAATACTCTGAGTCCACCGATGTCTATCTGGCCCCCTATCCGTCAAAATGAAAAAATAATAATGAAATATAATATCATGAGGAAAAAAGACCAAAAAATATATAAAATTTTGCTAGAATGTGTTAAAGAGAGATGTAGTATAGTGTTGAGAATGGAGGTGAACCGAGGTGATGAACAAAGGAGGAATGCAGTTTAAGTTTTGTTCTTGATTTAGGGAAGTGAGAGAAAAACATGTTCAATTTAATTTTTACTAGATAACTTAAATGAATTTTAATTAAGATTTGTATGGTTGAATAAAGAAAGAGAAAAGTACAATTCATTTAAAAGAAAACAAACAAAGAACGAGAGAAGTACAAGATGTTGTTTAATTAGTTTGGATGAGAAAATACTAACTCTTAAGTAAAAAAGAAAACTCCGAGAAAGAAAGTTACGATTGACATGTGACAATTAAGGACCCATTTTTTAGGGGGAAACATGTGTAATAATATTCATAGTCTGTAATCGGAGCCGCATAGGATCTTATGAGGTTTATATCTTTTAGGCAAATTAAAATGTAAAGGGATCAAATCAGGAGCTACCCTCTTGAATTTTGAGTTTTAGTGGAGATTTATCAGTTCCGACCGACTTTGTCTTCCTTGAAATTTCTTTTCCCCTCCTCTAGACGTTTAATTTGTAATTCGAGTTAAATTTAGGATTAAAATTGAAATAAATCTATTGAATTTTGATTGGTAATTAGAATTATAAGTCAGAACATCAGAAATTACAAGTCAAAGTATTGGAAAGTATAAGTTAAAACATTATTTTTTATCGAGTACTCAATTGGTTAATGGATTTAAACTCAATTAGGTATTTAAATCCGATTCGATATTTTTTTGCCTCCTGATGAAAATCCTAGATCCGCCCCTGGATCAAATGACAACTCGTTTAGTGACATATCATGACAATATCTTTATTTACATTAATAAATCACATATCAACCTTCAAACCACCAAGCCGAACACCTGATCTTGTGCTATGTCACAGGCAATAATTGTTCCTTGAAAATTGTACAAATTAGATTTAATTTGGTACAACAAGATCAAGAAGTAAAAAACAAAAACAAAATATCATTGTAGAGAATTATTCACAATAAACCATTAATTTTTTTTACTTTGATCTTGTACTAAAAATGAACTAAATATTCTATAATTTTTTATGCATAGGCATTGCTCGTGAAATGAAACAATATCAATGGTCATGTTTGTCATTTAAAGTTTTAAATTTAAATTATTAGGCAACAATTAGCGTTGTCATGATTTGGCAACCAAAGAACTTATATCTCCAGTCTTTCCTATAGAAAGGGTACAAACATTATTGGGAGAACTTAGCTATCTCCCGGGATCCATCTCCCATTTCATCTCTCAATCAATAACTACTTGAGTAACTACTAACTACTTGGAGGGACCACTTACTATTTGGAGACTGCTTAATATTTGAAAGATTTTACAACTGGTGTGCACAAGTATTCATACATAATACATCAAGTATTCATAAATAATACATCAAGTATTCATATATAATACATCAAGTATTCATCCCTAAGGTATCAAATATTTAAACAAAAAACTGGACACATCACTCACCTATTTTTTACACATTTTTAGAGATGATTTTTTTTCTCCGTTCAATCTAATCAATATTTCTGACGATCTGTGAGAAATTTTGCAAATCTAAAACCACGAACATCTTCTACACAATTTTCTCTTTCAAATGAGATCCATGATGACATACTTTTGAGTTGTCCGTTGCACAAGTATTCATACATCGTCGCAAGTATTCATACCTCATCGAGCAAGTATTCACACCTCGTCGTGTAAGTGTAAATAGTTAATGTATCAAGAGTATTACAAGCATATGTGCATACTTCGATTAATTTTACAAGATCAGTCGAATAGTATTGAACATTGCTTTATTGCTTTCTAGTTCAATTTTAATTTTTGAAAATAAAAAATAATTTATCAAATTTTACAGATTATATAATTGAAATGTTACAAAAAAATAATATTTAAAAGAAACAAAACATATTTCATTGAAGTATTCATCCATAAGATATCAAGTATTCATACATATACATTAAAGTATTTATACCTAAGATATCAAGTATTCATTCATACACGTTGAAGTATTAATATCTAAGACATCAAGTATTCATTCATACACCTCTAATTTTTTCAAAATTTATTTTTCTGTCATTTCTTAGTACTTAGTACGCACTGGCCTAATTCACCATTAATGAAGATTTGTTTTTTTGCAAATAACTCGTTACTGCATAAGGAAGAGGAACATAGACACGATGGATCTGACTCGGCGGTCAACAGTGATGGATCTGACCCGGTGAAGGCGTGCTTGATTGGGATGGAGTGACGGAGGCGGATGTGGGAGAGGGAGGTGGAGGCGGAGAGGGAGAGGTGGGAGAGGGAGGCGGAGGTGGGAGGTGGAAGCGAAGAGGGAGAGGTGAGAGAGACGGGTGGAGGCGGAGGTGAGAGAGGGAGGGAGAGAGAGGAAAGAAATAAAGAGAGAAAAATTGCTAATTAATTTGTAGGGACCATTAGGTGGTTAAAATTTATAATTAGTTAGAAGAGAAAGTTAGTTAGTTGGGAGAATAATAGATGAAGGACAATATAATTACCCAACATTATTTGCAGTTAGCAAACCACAATTCAGAGAAATGATTGTTAAAGGTGCATAAAAAGGATGCATGTAGACAACAACTGCATGCAAAAATTACATTTGCAAAATTAAATAATTTTACATTGATTTAATTGAACAAATATTAGGTATTCGCGGTATGACCAAACTAATTGTTACGGATAGAAAAAATAAATAGCATTATTTTTGTCATAGTAAATTACTAGAAAGCGCTGGGTTATTGGATAGATTCAGTGACCTTTATCTATTAAATATCTGCATATATGGACGTAACGTTTACTTGGATCGATATTTTTCACCAAACTAAGATTTTCTTATTTCTTCTGTATCGGACAATTAATTTCAGTGCAGATGAAAATTTCATCTAAATTCTTCAATAAATAACGTGCCGTGGTGCACAACAGGATTCGTCTTAAATCGTAGTAAGGTGAAGTAGTTTGCCAAGGTCTTGAAACTCCTATCTTAATTTTGTTTTTCTACTCTTTTTCTTTTTATTAAACTTGCCTCTTTTGAATTATCTGTATGACAAGGAGCAGATTCATGACAGATATCACCTCCAGTTTGCAAACACATAACAATGGACCTCATGCATTCACTGAACGGAGTGCATCGTTTGGGATTCGGCGTGCACTACTTGTTGGTCATAACAATTACTCTTGGACGATACTTAAAATATTGCTCCAACAATTTGGATTTGATGTTGTGGATTCAGAAAATGGACTATCTGGCATGAAGCGTTTCCATGATGGAGAAAAATATGATGTGGTGTTCATAAATAGGTACATGCCCATCATGAATGGGTTGCAGGTATCTTTTTAATTTTCATACTTTTAATCTAATTGGATACCAAATTTTCCAAAAAAATACCTAAAAAAAAGGTAAAAGTTCATAATTAAGCCAGAGGCAGACTTTACAAGTATTTTTGCAGTAACAAATATTCTAGATTTTCAGAAATCCTATTTCTTTGCTTTGGTTTTTATCTAAAACAATGTTTTAAGGACGGTGGCATATCACACGAATTTCATCCTAATTGACTCTTCAAGAAGAAAAACCAATTCAGTTCAAATATCATACCTGTATACTGTCTACAGGTTTTGTTTAGTAACTGTAAGTTTTGCTTTCTTTATTTGGATAGGCAACTCATCTTTTGAGGAACATGGGGTTTATGATAAAAATTGTCGGCATTTGTTCCGATGATTGCCGTGAAGAATTTCTGGAAGCTAGGGCTGATGCTTTCCAGATTATACCCATGGACCGTATCGAACTTGCTGCATTGCTTGAAGCAATTGGCCTTATCAATTGAACTAATTTTTTATATGTTTGCTGTAAGATGGATATGGCATATTTCTGTTGTTTTTCTAAAAACTAGCTAGGTATCAGAAATTCAGGGTAGTTGAAATTGCATGGCCTTCTCCATAGTGGAGATCATGTTACAAAAATAATGTGTGTGGTTATAGTAGTTGTTTCTTGTTTGTTTGTATCAGTATCAGTATCATTTCATCTGGAATTGAATTATTAACTTGGCTTGGTGCATGTCTTAATTACTAATTACAAGAAGGATAACCTTTTTGAAGAAAGAATGTACTTCATTTGCTATGGAACGGTATTTTAAAGACTTCAAAATGCAATGACTCAAAATAATTCACCCAAAATTATAAACTTCATAATAAGGGTATGAATTACCAAACTTCAACACCATCAACACAGATAATATATTTAAAAGTCAAACTGAGTTGAACTGGTATGAATTACCAATGCAGACTTCAACACCATCAACACAAATACTATATATTAAAGCTTGCTATTGAATCAAGTACACACATCTGGTCAACAAGCTATATATAACCTTAAAAGACCTTAAATAGAGAAATTAAAGATAAGTTCCTCTCACAATCCAACACAAAGTATTCTCTGCTTTTAGCCTTTTACTTGACAGTTTAGTACATCTACCAGCAAATGCTAACTAGTCCTCTGCTTCTTTAGCATTGTCACAACATCTGACAAGATGTTGACCTTCTTACGTAACTCAACCAAGAGGGAAGGCAAAGATTGTATCATGTGCACATATCCTTCAGTGAGTGCAAATTGTGTGAAGTTGTCTGATTTCGAAGCAAACTCGAGGCACTTCTCCTTGAGCCAAGGAGAGCTGTGCTGCTCTGCCAAAATCAAAGTTGGCAAGACATTTTCAATAGATAAATCCACCCGCAACCTCTCTTGACATTTTGCCTTCAGCATTTGTAAATTGTAGCGATCAGAAGCTACAAATAAATGCTGGACCAATTCATCTGAGGGAAATTCAAAATCGTCAGTTATATAAAATGAAGTAGAGAGAGCCTTGAACACCTCAGCTTTCATGTCATGGATATTGATGACACAGATTGAGTTAGATTCTGCAAAGGGGCCGTGAAGCTCTGCCTCAAACACTGGTGATCTAGCAGCCAACATGAATCTATGAGCGGAGATTCTCTCCCTTCTCCCAGATCTTCTCTATATCCTCATACAACCCACCAGAAGAGTCATCGACTCCACTTGGTGCACTTAGAATTCTAATGTTGCAAGAAATAACAAGCATTACAATAGCAAGCTTCTATTTCATCCCTAGACATGAATTCAGAAATACCCCCGCTATCGCACTCACCGGGGCTAGTAAAGGTAGCTGATGTTGGTTCATCAAATGGTACAACCTTCCCTTTGTTGTCAAGTATGTCGAAGGAGGACTCCGCATAGACGTCCTTTGTTTTGCTCAAAAGCCTTAGGAAAAGGGATGTATGCGACCCGTCGTTTTCTTGGTCTGAATCATTCCCATGCGGGTAAAAATCTAGAGCCCAGTCATAGCCTCCAACACTGAAGGGAGGAGAAGAGATGCACTGATCAACGGGGATATGTTTCAATTTTAAGTAGTCAAATTCAAAGTGGTCTGTTGTGCTCTTGATTCTGGCACAAGAGCGGCTTTCCAAGCATTGCACTGCCATCGGAAGACTAATCTTCTATTCTGTTAATTAATCTTGTAATTTCATCAAACATGATCATATATAAGTATGTAGAGATAGGCTATGGTGAGTTGTGAAGTAAAACGTCATTTTACTTCACACCATACTTTTATTTTGAAAATTCAAACAACCGATCCGAACCGTTCAACTTTTTCTAAATATTAAAATGTGCTTGGAGACTAAATTTTACATTTTTTGGAATTTTTTTACTATTTATTAAGTCACTTTGAAATCGCTGATCTACTGTAAACAGTAAAAAACAGTAAAATTTTCTGGACCACCGGATCAGCGATTTTCAAAGTGGCTTAATAAATAGTAAACAAATTCCAAAAAATGTAAAATTTAGTCTCCAAGCACATTTTAATATAGAGAACATGTTGAGCAGTTCGGATTGGTTATTTGAATTTTCAAAATGAAAATATGAGCATGAAGTAAAAATGACATCTTACTTCACAACTCACCATAGCCCAGCTCTAAGTATGTATAAAACATGGATAATGTGTGTAAATAAATTGTTTTAATTTATTGAAGGAATCCAAAATGATATGGATAATTAAGATTTTAAGGGATGGACGAGAAGAGAAGTACATTATTGATGTAAAGTAATCAAGAGATATGATGAGTCATTTGAAAATTTATCAAATAATTACAACAAATTGGTCTTCTATGAAACATGAAAAATACACAAGGAATTAGAGAGAGGAAAGGAGAGGTAGTACAATTGGCTAGGAAGAGAATTCTAGAATTGTTGGTTATCTAAAGATCAAGAGTTCGATTCTCCTTCACGACTTTGCAGTCTCCGTAAAGGTTCTCAGAAATAGAGAGAGAGAGAGAGAAACATAATAATATATCATACATCTTGAGTTGCCTATGGCCCAAAATGCCTATGGGTGAAAATTTCAAGTGAGCAATTTAACTAATTAAACATGATTATTTTCCAAAAACACACTGAAAATAATTTAAGAGATCTTCAGCGGATTTGTAGTATAATTTGGATCGGGCCGAATATTTATTTTGAATATATGGGCTGGACTTGGGCTAGAAAATCAGCGGGCCGGTTGTGTTGCAAGGTCGTTACTACTAAAATAAAATAAACTGCCAAATACTCTTTCCCAATTTTCTACAGAAAAATCTCCAAAGAAAAAGATAGCGCGGTAAAAGCGAGTATTTACTATTTAGTACGTGGTAAAAACTTTAGTAGTATGGGGCACTCACATTTACAGCCGAACTGGCCAAACAACTTATTTTGTGATATGGATTGCTGATAATGTCTGATTGTAGCGAACTAGAAACAAAAAAGGTGCACGATATGACCTTTCATTGATGTTTGCAAGCAGTCAATGACATGACTAATCACAACTTGTGTAAAAAGTCACCACAGTATCTATTTCTACAGTAATTTGATTTTATTTTTCTGAGGATGTCACATCATGACCAGCTATCCCAACTCTTTCTTTTCAATATATTGCAATCACATTTAATTTACTGTGGAAAATTCACTCGTCACCGAAATTTTTATTAATACCTAAGAAAGAATAGTAATTATACTCTTGCATTGATTTTTTTTTAAAAACACTTTAACCGTCTCACGTTTGAGCAGTTTGTTTTTGATACCTTACGGCCTCACATTGGAGCGGTCTGCTGCCTGAACCAAACCGCCCCACACATGGGCGGTCTGCTATAAAAACCCCTATATAAGACCGTTTTCTCTCTTCTGCCCACTCACAATTCATTCTTACTCTAGATAAAGAGAAATAGAAAGAAGAGAAAGGCAATTTCGGGCGATTTTTTTATTTATTTATTTTTAATTTAAAAAAAATTAATTTATTTTTTTAATTAATATATAACTGATAAATGTTTATTAGCTAATGTAGTTTGTTAAAGAAAAAATGCTAATTGCACTCTATGTAGGCAGGAAGATTACCTGGGGTGTTGAGGGAGCACAGTACACAAAAAATGCAACATATGGCTTTGAGGTTAATGAAAATACCACATTACTGGAACTTAAGCAAATGGTATACGAAAAGACTAGTGTAAACCCCAACCAGTATAACTTAGACTTAATTACTCGGATTGACACACAAGGGGGTAATAGACCTTTCTTTGTCAGGTATCCTATAACATATGAAGGGTGATGGAGGGGTGTTTATAATCAATTTGAGTCGAGAAATATCCCGGTAATGGACTTATATTCTAGGAGAGTTCTACGTCAATCCGAGATTGGACCTTATAGGAAAAATACGGGTTATGACAACCCGGTGTACCACAGCTCAGGTTATGACTATCCAGGGTACCACAGCTCGGGTTATGACAACCCGGGGTACCACAACTCGGGTCATGTGCCACCGTATGTACCGTATGTATCACTCGTTTATGACAATTATGTACTTGATTATACCACTGATACCCCGGATTATGCCTCCGGGCTACCACCACCACCACCCCTACTTGAACCTATAATCCAAGCTAGATTTCTATCTGTATCGAGTCAATACCTAGACTGTTACTCGCTGTTAATCGGAATGATACTGACATTGATAGTGAATGGATCGATGTCATATCAGAAAAGGAAATGGACACAGATGATGATTGGGAAGGGGATTGGGATTCTGATCACTTATCAGAAGGTGATGCGGATATAGTACTCCCTCTAGGGAATCGGGTCGCCACATTCAACGATACCAGTCTTTTTTAAGAAGCAGACATTGGTTTCTATGGAGAGCGTGTTGTATATAATTAGGAGCTTGCCTCACACCATGTTTATACCAACATAAATGAACTTGTGAAGAAAATCCATGAGGTTCATGTTCACGGCAACTGGGAGTGTAGAGTATAAAAAGGGACCAAACAAGGTTGGTTATGATTTGTAAAGATGCCCCGCGGTGCTAGTTCCGTCTTTTTCCAACCCCTACGGGTAAGGAGAGGCATGAATGATTAAAAAGTATGAACCACCTCATACATGCAAGTCTGCTTCATCAATGACAGACCATGCACAACTGATGGCATCACTTATTGTTGATGTAATTGAGACGGGCATTAAGGATGACCCACCGATGAGCACTAAGGAGGTCGCCAGGAGTGTCAGACTCATTTACCAACATGCAACCCCAAAATACAAGTTGTGAAGAGGGAGTGAACTTGTAATTTGCAGAATGTTTGGTAGTTGGCAGGGTTCATACAACTTGCTTGCACCATTACTCCAGGCCATAGCAAGTACAAATCCTGACACAAGCTATGAGCAGTGGAATGTCAACGTACCCGATGTCACCGAAGCTAAACAATTCAAGGCTATAGCATAGGCTTTTGGTCCATGTATTCAAGCTGTGTCATACATTAGACCGGTCATCAGTATCTATGTATGCTTCATGTCTGGTCGTTACGATGGGAGGCTGTTGATAGCATGTGCATATGATGCTGAAAATCAGTTATTGCCTTTGGCCTTTGCAATTGTTGAGAAGGATGATGGTGAGAATTGGGGATTTTTCATGAGATTTTTACGAAGAGAAGTGGTAGGGAAAATGTTTTTTTGTGTCATATCAGACCAGTACAAAGGAATCAAATATGTTTTGATCATACCGATTTCGGATGGTCGACAATGCACAACGAGTGTGTGCACAGGTTGTGTATGCAATACGTTGCATAGAACATAAACAAAAATACCGGATACGATAAATGGGTTTCAGACACATTCAAAATTGGTTGCAAAATTGGTTGCAAAAGAAAAAAGCCAAGAAGGGTGGAAGAGATATTCAGAGATTTTACCAAGGTATGTATAATTTATATTTGAAATTCAACATATTTTAGATGAAATTTTATTCAAGTATTTACTTATATTTTTTCGTCTCTTTATTTGACATAAATACTTATCTTTATTTTTGTGTAGTACTGTCCAAAGGCAAATGCCTATTTACTGAAGGTGGAAAAAATAATTCCAGAGATCTCTCCAAACGCAACAAGCCGTAGACCAGATGACACTATAGAGTTTGTGAAAAGGGCTTTCAAGTACGTTGTTATTTTCAGAGCTGATAATACTGTAACATGTACATGCTAAGGAATCCAATTAGCTCACCTACCTTGTTCTCATGTTATGGCGGTGTGCCGAATGAGAAACTTCTGCGAGGATGATTATGTCGCCGACATGTATCGTACCGAGTACCTTGCGACTAATTGAGGTGGATATTTCCATTCTTATCCCAACCAGCATGCGTGGCCTCTCTATGTTGGGGATATAATCCTTCTTTCAAAGGGGTGGATCATGTTAGGGAGGAGGAAACACAAACGTGCTGTAATGACCATGGGCCAGATGCAAGGTTGGCAAGTGGGACATCCGGCTCACTGTTCCACTTTTTGACAGGCAGCGAGCAGGTATGTAACACTGTACAAAATTTATATTTGATTTTAAAATTTACTATCTCAATAACTGACAATGATTGGTGAATTGAAATGCCATGCAGATGCCATAAACGAAGCCAATGAAAGAGAAAATGCTAGAGTTGTTGCTGAGGCAACTGGTAGAAGACAATCCACTCATGGGAGCTAAGCATCTAGTAGTCAGGTAGAGACAGCCGGTAGTATTGAAGAGGCATCTTGTAGCAGATCCAGAACTCGTCGACTGAATTTGTTCGGACGTCGTCACTTATTTATCTAGATGCAAGTTTAGAACTTATTTATTTAGATACATGTTGTGAACTATTTTTTTTTTTGTAGTTTATGAACTTATTTATTTTGCAATGTTGTGAACTATTTTATTTGGGGTTTGTGAACTTAATTTATATGCTCGAATTTTGTTACTATTAAATAAAGTTCACAAAATAAACACTCAATTCAAGAAAATGGGACAACCATTTATCGAGCCAATTCGCTGAATTTAGGGGTGACAACGAACTGGTTCGGACTAAGCTAGGTTCTCATTTAGCAATCGAGTGAGCTGGACTAAGATGGTATTACGGGGTTGAGCTAAAATTTTAGTCGTAATCGGACTGAGCCACTATCGAGCTGGCACGTTTAGTTCGCTGAACCTGACTGAACTTTGTTTTAAGAAGAAAATAAATTCTACAAACTTTTTGGACCAGCTTAGACAACATAAAATTCATACAAATTCTTTTTCTTTTTTTTAAATCTTAGTAGTGGCTACTAAGCTTAGACCTAGTCGGATTGGCTCGCCAATTCGCAAGCAAGCTAGACCTAGCTCAAACTCATTTAATCTGGACCTAGCTAGTAACAAGCTAGCTTGTTAACAACTCGAACTAGTAGCTCACGAGCTGTTAATAATCGAGTCACAGATTGATCCCGATCGATCAACGAACTACGAGTTTTTTTGTCAGCCCTAGCTGAATTACAATTTTGCATTCATAACGCTCCACATTTTCCTGAATAGATAAATTTTCCTTTTGTTAGTATATGATTAGATTTTGGGTAAAAGAACAATTATGTGTTACTGTGCATGGCGTGGAGCTGGCAGCTGCTAATAGTCCAAATTAACCTGGGCCCTTGGATCAGGATATATTCGAGAAGAAATAATTAATTTAATAATTCGTACAGAGTAGATGCGTGCCATTCCGTTCTCCGTACTGTTTCGTCTCTTCTGGTGTGTTTTTATTATTAAATTTTCATCCTTTGAGCAATTAAAATTACAAGACGTTTCATAAATCTCTGGCGAATTTAAAGTTACCAGCGAGAGAACCGAATTTCATAAATCTCTGGCCACCATCAATCCTTCCTTTTTTGTTTTTTTTTTTCATCTCTCCGTCTTTTAAGCTTTGTTGATTTCGTTTTAATTTAATTTAAGCTCTTTGGCTTTGTCCTTTGTGTTTCTTTATTCTCGACCTCGGTCTCTCTTTGAGACTTTTCCATGTGTGCCTACGGGTAGATTGGAAAAAAAGTACCGTGCCGTGCCGTAACTAATACGCTGTGATTTTGATCTAGTGCCGTGCTGTGATCAAGTTAATTTTTCACGTGCCGTGCCATGACCAAAATGTCAAGGGGTGGTCACGGTACGCGAATGGTCACGTCACGTGAGTCATGTCGGGCCTAAACGTGCCGTGACCATACGTGACTCGTGTGACCATATATTTAATTGTAATTTAGGTTAGTTTATTCAAGATTTACCATTAAATTAATATATAATAGTTCTAATTACACGTGATTCGCGTGACTACATGTCGTGCCGTACTGTGCCAAAGTTTCAAAAGATGAGCACGACATCCGAATAGTCACAGCATGAAAAACGCGAGTCATGACACATAACTGACACACATGCTGTGCCGTTCTGTACCGTTTTGTACCATAACCGTGCCATTCTTTGACGGGGCCGGATCCGCCTTGTTATTTTTCCACTCTACTTACGGGCTTCAAACTAAAAAAAAAAATAACTTTTCCATGTAAGACTGTAACACTCTTTTTTTTTTTAATTACTATTGCCACGTATATATACCGCTAGCTGCCGTATCTCCTTTCAGATTTGATTTTGTCTTTCTTTGTTCTCACTTTTTCTGCTACCTTTGGCCGTTTCTTCCATCAGATTTATCGAAGATGATAAATAACTAAAACATGAGGGGATGTGAATTCCAGAACAAAATCCGATTCAATTGTACTCAATCGGGTAATTTGAGGGGATGTGAATTCCAGAATGACGGTGTAAAAAAAAAAACCGAAGATAGGTTTTACAAAAAGAACATATGGTGCTGTTGTTCTATGTCAAACACAACGTGCGTGGTTGTTATATGAGCCGTGCCGCTGAGAAGTAGTGAAGAAAAAAAAATGTGATGTGACTGATTTATATTAAGTTATAGTATATAAATAATTTTTTTTTTCAAACAACTAAAATGAAGAAAAATAATCATGTTATATGAATGATGTGACTGGTTCTGTTTAATTTTTTTTTTTCAAGATTCATAAGAAAATATAAATAAAAGATGTTAATAAAATGAGAAAATAAATTAAAATAAAGAAATAATGTTAGAAAAATTAGTTACAATGTGATACGTGATGTGACATGACAAAATCATTTTACATGACATGACATTTTCCATCGTAGACAGACATATCATGCAAATGGACACATCATACGACACTCGAGTCACACTACGTGACCAACAAATGCAATGTGTCATACCATGACAGAACAACAACACGACTAATTTTTTTCTCTATCTGAGGAGAGACAAGCATGACATGTCTCAAATTAATATGTTAAAATGTGCATGCACGTCACTTGCTTTAATTCATTAATATTTTTTTTGTTATGAGTAAATCACCAAGCAATATTTAAAAACCTATGAAAATTATTTATCTGTAAATAATTTTTGTATTTATTTTATAATTTTCAACTATTCTCCAATTTCCCCCCTATTTATTGATTTATTTCACTAGTATTGAAATAAATACGTACGATATATTGAAAAAAATAATATATTCCCTTATTTTTAAAACAATGATAATAAAATTAGAAACTACGTATTTTAGCAGTAAATGATTTCTGTGATTTTTTATTTTTCTATTTTTTCCCAATTGTTTCGGCAAAAGAAAAAAAAAAACAACAACAACAACAATGTATGCTAGTACGTAGAGTGGACAAAACGTGCCATGCTGTGCCGTGCCGTGACTAACACGTTGTGACTTTAGTCTCCTGCCGTGCCATGCCGTACCGTGATCAAGTTAATTTTTCACGTGCCGTGCCGTGACCAAAATGTCAAGGGGTGGTCACGGCACACGAATGGTCATTCCACGTGAGTCACACCGTGCCTAACGTGCCGTGACCATACGTGACTCGCGTGATTCACGTGACCATTTTTAATCATAATTTATGTTAGTTTATTCAAGATTACCATTAAATTAATATTTAACGGTCCTCATTACAAGTGACTCGCGTGACTACGTGCCGTGACTAAATCTTTCACGTACCGTACCGTGCCGTGCTAAAGTTTCAAAAGATAAACACGACACGCGAATGGTCACGGTACGGGACACGCAAGTCACAGCACAGTAACTGACACGCGTACCGTGCCGTTCCGTGACGGAGCCAACTCTGCCGTGCCATTTTTCCCACTCTACTAGTATGTGCTGTATCATGTTGTGCATTTGGCACGCACGTGTCGTGATTTACAAAAATGTCCGAAGTTTTCTATATATTATCCGGTACATATCTTGAGACAACACGTGGCACAATGCACTTGTGGTTTGCCAATTAACATGTTGTGCCTGTCATGTCATGCATGGCACGCCGTGCAATATTTAAAATCATAGCCGAGTAAGAATTAATTAAGACAAATAGAACTTAACAATAGCTATGAAATATGGAGAATTAGCTTTTAATTTAATAATAGAGATATGTTTTCTAGTGAAGAGTTATAAGTTTAAAACTCAAATGAGAAAATATTTTATTGTAATAATAAAGATATGAATTTGTAAGACATAAACTTCATTATAACATGCGTGAAATTTAATATCTCACTAGAAACCTTGCACCTTCCGTGGTGGTGGTGTCGTAACTGCTTCATCTAGCTTCAGTTTCTTGTTGCTATCGAGTGTTAAGCCAAAATGGATATGCGGGAAATGTGCCCACTGGAAAAAAAAAATAAATGATGCCACAAACAAACTTTAGTGAAACATAATCTCCAAAATAAATGGATATATATAGGAGTTGGCTACAGTGCTACATGTAGCATAGAGGGCCTCTGTGCAACGGCTCAATATTTGAGTTTTCAATATTCTAACGGTCGATACGAACCGTTCAATGTGATCTTCATATGAATATGTACTTGCAAACCAAATTTTATATTTTTTAGAATTTTTTTACTATTTTTTAGATAGGTAGAAAATCACTTGATCTGAATGGTACAGAATTTTCAGATCAAGTGATTTTCTACCTATCTAAAAAAATAGTAAAAAAATTCTAAAAAATATAAAATTTGATTTGCAAGTACATATTCATATGAAGATTATGTGGAACGGTTTGGATCGACCGTTAAAATTTTGAAAACTCAAATATTGAGCTGTTGCACGGAGGCCCTTTATGCTACATGTAGCATATTAGCCAGATTCTATATATATATATATATATATATATATATATATATATGAGGAGGGATCCACTTACAACAAATTTGAGTTACAACAAAGTTACAACATTCATTTTTTTCATTTTCAAAGTCCAAATCGTCGATCCAACCGTTCAACATGATCTCCACAATAAAATGTACTTGCAGATCAAATTTTACATTTTTTTTGAATTTTTTTACTATTTATTAAGTATTTTACAAAAAATAGCCATACTTAGACCATTGAATTTTGTACCCATCTTAATAAATAGTAAAAAATTCAAAAAAATATAAAATTTGATCTGCAAGTACATTTTATTTAGATGATCATGTTGAACGGTTTGGATCGACGATTTGGACTTTGAAAATGGAAAAAAATGAATGTTGTAACTTTGTTGTAACTCAAATTTGTTGTAAGTGGATCCCTCCTCTATATATATATATATATATAGAGTAAGGCTACGGTGCTTTGCAAAGTAAACCACCCCGTTTACTTCGGGCTACTTTTTGGATTTTGAAAATTCAAACAACCGATCCGAACCGTTCAACATGTTCTAAACATTGAAATGTGCTTGGAGACCAAATTTTACATTTTTTGGAATTTGTTTACTATTTATTAAGCCACTTTAAAAATCGCTGATCCGACGGCGAACAGTAAAAAACAGTAAAATTTTCTGGATCACCGGATCAGGAACTTTCAAAGTGGCTTAATAAATAGTAAACAAATTCCAAAAAATGTAAAATTTGGTCTCCAAGCACATTTCAATGTTTAGAACATGTTGAACGGTTCGGATCGGTTGTTTGAATTTTCAAAATTCAAAAAGTAGCCCGAAGTAAACGGAGTGGTTTACTTTGCAAAGCACCGTAGCCTTACTCTATATATATATATATATATATATATATATATATATATATATATATATATATATATATATATATAAATTGGATATCATTAAATTTTGCATGAGTAAAAGAAGTGGCAGATTAATTTCCAATGCAAATAATTAAGTATTAGCAGTGGATCAATTAATATGCAGGAAATAAATCACGGGTACATATCGACAAGTCATAGCATTGCATTTGCTAGATCACAAAAAAAACATCTATTCTCTGAGACTTAATGATCGATGGTAGTAACGGCCACTAAAACTATAGTGAAAATTAAGTAACAAAGTACATATATTTTTATAAAATGTACAATATACAATCTGTACAAGTGCAAAACATCTAATGAATTCATCTTATTAATAATCAAAACAATCTAAATTTTCAGTTGACTTGTAATTAATAATTAGTGATTAACCCGGCTGATATTATTTTCTGTGTGGAGGCCACATGGCAATTCAAATTTGATATGCAACTGCCGTTTCACTTCCTTTATTTTGGTCTATTTCATTGGATTATTTTTAGCAGTATTCTCGTTTTTATCTTCATTTTCATCATTTTTGTTGTCCTCATTTTATGTATTGTCAAATAGTAGTACCACTATTAACACCACCACCATCTCTACCACTTTCACCTCTACTATTTGAATATAATTCTCATCACAATCTACCTCTCTTAACCTATTAAACTATTTGAGCAATATAGAACTAGCCTGTTTGTCTAGTTGGCATGATTTTCAGAGTGCCGCATTTCTATATTTTATGTAAATTTAAAAACCTAAACCCGTTTCAACTTGATATGTTTTCTTTAAAAAAAAAATAAAGTTAAACCATTTTGCAAATTTTCAGAAGTATATTTGATAAACAAATTAACTGAAAACTTAATGAACCAAAGAAGCAAATGGGACCGAGTTTACACTATACAGGTGCAAAACTATCTACAACAAAAAGTAGGCACTTATCGCGAGGGAACTCCGTCGCGAAAAGTACCGTTGCGAAAAGAAAAAGCACAGTTATGACGGTACTCTGTCGCGAAAAGTGCGTCGCGATAAGTGCCTACTTTTCGCGACGATACTTTTCACAACGGAGTGCCCTCGCCATAAGTGCCTACTTTGTTGTTGTATACAACTACATCTAAGATTTATATCAGGAGGCACTACAAGCATTTAGCTTGGAAGAGCATATATAGGACCGAGTTTGCATAATGGGACGTTGGATAGGCTTAAATTATAAGCTCGGCTAAGGAAGAGGTGTTTGCCCACAAAAAATTAAGAAAGTGAATGCTTAGCTTTCTTTAGGAAACTCAAAAACTTAAGCCATGTAGAATTAATGATGACTTAAAAATTAGGGCAAACTTAGAAAGTTGGGCAAAAGAAAATTTACGAAAGCGGTTTTAAGTTTTGGAAAGGAGCTTGAGTTTAGCAAGCTTAAGACTCCTTAGTTTCCTAATGAATTCTAAGGAGCCCTAAGAAGGGTGTGCGGAACGGGGTACAAGCAGCTATTTTGATCCATGATTAATTATCTTGTGCATAATTTTTTGTGTGATAAAGTGGGTATATCTTGTGCATATATATATTCTTACAGAAATGTCTTACTATGTCAATATATTGATATCATAATATAATACAATATTTTAAAGGACTTACATTCTTTGCAGCAGTACTGAAAGCCTCTCTGTGGCTGATCTCTGGATTTTTTGCCTTGATACGTTGGATTTCCTCCCTACATGCATATAAATGCATCAGAACAAATAAGGATCACAAAATCTAATTATAAAGAGAAATGTTGAATAGTAACCTCACTTGATAAACCGGTTATATGCAGAAGGAACACGCTGTCGCTTCTCTGGAGCTGGTTAACAACAAGTAACATGTTTAGAATCATTAATATGCGACGACACTCCAATTACTTAAATTGTATTTCAGAAAATACATCCACTGTATGATCCATATTTGTAGGAGACTATAACAATTTGGTAAAACATTTCATTCCAAAAGGCGTAGCGTTAATCATTACTTGTACCCCTATCTCCATCTAATTATCAGGTTCTCCAACCGAAAAATGACAGTTCATAAAACCTATTAAATATGCCAAATTTTTTTTTTAATATTGAATACTCCTGGCCACCTATAAAATAGATTCTGTGATCGATTGTTTAATTTGTATATAGTCACATAATACTAAGATTTATCGGGTATTAGTTGAAGAAGAAAGATAAAAACTTACGGCGTATAGCTAGCACTGGTTGTTGATCACTTGGTAGGGTAAAAATAACCGGTGTTCTACTGCATTTAGAAGAAGATCCATTCTCTGTGTAGCTTTCCTGAGATGCTCCACTGTTATGTACCTGAATTTTTTTTATATGTATTGACAAGTGTAAGCTGCTTGATTTAGTGGTAATAGCTCATTAAGCAAACAAATGAGGAAACGAGAGACAAAACAATGATAATGCTGAAAGACATTCAACCAACTACATCTCACTTTGTCCAATTACATTAAAAAAATTAAACTGGAATCAGTAAAGGTATTAATTAAATAAATCTATCATTTATGTTACATAAATTGAAGAAATTCCTCTGTAACTAAACTAATAGATAGACATGTCTCTAATCTCTAACATTAACCTGTCAGTACTGACAAAGCACATATACAAAGTTAGTGAGTAATCACTTAACCTGAACATCTTGAAATTGCATTGAGTGTAGCAAAGCTCCCAAGTTGACTGATAACAAATTTGCACAATGCCCGCAGCGTACTGTTACTATGTTGAACAAGTTATTGCTTGGAACATTGACCTGCAGAGATAATTGTGATTATGTGGATTAGAAATCTTAGAAATTAAATTGCCAATAATGAATAGTTTGATATTTAGAGGAGCGGAAAGGCCTTTTTGGAGTGTATACAACCAAAGTAATTCAAATAATTAAAAGTGCATATGCGGGGACAGTAAAAGTGCCAAAATGCAAACAAAGGGACTGATCATTGCACTATCTAAAAAGGAATGAAAGTCGCTAGTTGAGGCTATAATCAACTTGGAAAAGGTTATTGTTCAATAAAAGTGAGAACCAATACCTTTTTCAGATGTGCCTCTTTTTTTTTGTCATAGTTCTGACTTTATTGTAGTCTTTTAAAGCGCGCAATAGGTTCACTTTTACCCTCATAACCTGGAGTACCGGTTATATTTCCCTTTGATATAGCTCATAAATTTATAGAGTTACTGTTCTGGTTTTTAGCTAGCTAGGTTCCAATTCAGAATCTAGAGGAAAATTGCATCAAGTGTGGGAACTTATTTTCACTTGAATTTTCTTTTTTGTTTTTGTTTTGAGGGATTCAGGGAGGGGAATGAATATCTATGTGATTCACCGTTCGTTTTCGATATACATGGATAGATTTTAGGAGGCAAAGAGATTTGACATTGATAAGTAATTAATGAAATGATTGTACTTATTCTAGTGAGGGAATGTTCAAGTGCCATATAAATTAAAAATATATATAAGAGAGGAAGATGATATAAGATCGATACCGGAGAAATCTACACCATGCATGCAATACAAAAAAGAAACGAAAAATGTATAAAGTGATCAATGACACCGAAAATGACTCATGGGACGTTAATTAATACTAATAGAGAAAAAAATTGAGAATATCTAAGAAAAATGCATTGATAAGTGATTTAAATTGTTCAGCAATATAGGTGTTATGTTTTAGTAGCAAGTAAATTGCAATTACACATGTAAATAACTGTGTATACAAATGATAAATTTTTGTAATCGTATATGAACATAGATCTTGAAAACAAAAATGTTCTTCTTCAAACTTCTCAATTTTGAATTAGGATGATATAATATTTAATCACTAATTTTAATTTACTTTTAATTTGTTGATTTGCCGATTACAGTAATAAATAAAGAAGAAAAGTTCCAGAACAAAATATACATACAATTTGGTCAATTTATAAGATACCGTGAGCAATACCGTGAGCATACCGTGAGCATACCGTGAGCAAAGCCCAAAATACACAAAATACACAAAATATACATAAAATTTTGAATTTGGAAAAGGAGAATACCGTGAGCAAAGCCCAAAACAAATTTAAACAGATACAATCAGTGTAAAATTCTCATCTACAGCAAGTCAGCAACCAAGAAAAAAGAAATATAACAAAAAAAGAATAGAGTACATGCACTTTTCATATGAATCTAGACAATATCTAAGGAAATAACCTTGTTACAAAGAAAAAAGTCATTCCTTTTGTCTTTTTGTAAAAGGTAGAGTTAGCAAATACAATTCCATTGACAATTAAGACAAGCAATATGACCAAAAGTACAATGTATTTTCAAGAGCTGACAAATAGATATAACACAAGATCGAAGTATTATTTTTAAAATTTATTCCTTAATCAATCATATAGTTAGGAGTTTCATCAATTTAATTTGTTTCCTGTTGGTACTTTCTGACAGTACCATTACAAACCTGAAGTTGTTTTAAACCCAAGTAAAAAGGCCAAGGCCAACACTAAAGAAATAGGGAATGAGTTGTTTATCAGTTACCCAATTTGAAAGAAAAAGATGAACAGAGGTAAATAACTAGCTAGAGATATATAGCAGAGATAACAACACTCTACACCTACCATATATATAGCGATGAATTAACCAAGTGTTTGAATTTTTTTTTTTTTTTCACAGCTTCTTTCAAAACTAGTAAATGCATGGAGAAATATCAGGAGTCTATGCTTATATATATCTAGCTCATAGATGGGTTGGGTCAGTGACTCAGTGGAGTCTATTTTATATTAGACAGATACAAAGACAGTCTCCTTAAAGAAGCACAGACCGATTTTATATATAGTTTTTTAAAGGGTTGATTGGAATATTGTCACCGCATATTAAGATAACCTTCATTGGATATCGTTGCATGCATGGATCTTCTTTTGCTTATTCGTTTTCTGTTTGAAGTACTAATCATGTGGGTTTTGCTCGAGGAATCTAATTAATCTGTAGATTTATTATAAAAAAATAGTTCGTAATGGATTGAAAGTACTTTGAAAAGTTGCCCACAAATAATAAAAAAATCCAACCATTTGGGCAGTACTAATTGAGTCGAAAAATAAAGGATATGTAAAGTAAATCTCAGGAACACACGAAATTTCATCTCTTAAAATAGAAAAAGTGGAAGAAAGCAAGATTTGGAAAAAGAAGAGATATACACTACTTGGTCTAATTGTACTAAACTAGCAAAATCAGAAGCTTAATTATCCTAAAGAGCAAAATCAAAACCCTTTGGAGGAAGCACCAACTGATAACACTTCAAGGAAAAACTGCTTGGATAACAAGACATATATATATATATATACATGAATTAATGAGTGATATTTTAAGTTAGTTTGAAAATTTTAATGTGTTTCTAACTTATTAAATTTTAATTGTAGAAAATTATACAAGAAGGCATGCATCCAACGGGAGAGAGAGAGAGAGACCCTTGGCAGCCACTGCCAAGTTGTTCAAAAAAAAAAATAGAGAGAGAGGGAGAGAGAGATACCGCGAGGACAGTGTTGCAAAAATTGCAGTTGACATAGCAGACTTGGTCAGGAGAGATGATAGATGACATTTTTGTTGCAGTCTGAAGCGCATATATTTTGAAATGTTCCGAGCTAGGAATTAAAAGGAAGATAAATTAGGATGATGATACAGTGAGAAAGTGGAAGTTTTATGCATATGTATATATATATATATATGTGTGCTAGGTGAGGAGAGGAAGGAGCTATCCTTTTCTGTTTTTCGCCTTGTTTTTGTTTTTGTTTTTGGTTAATTGATATAATTGGGTTGTGGAAGAGTGAGGTTTGGATTTAAGAGGCAAGAAGGCACGAAAGGTAGTGGGGGCACAAACATAACCAGGGTGGGTGCAACAGTACATGTGTGGTTTTGTGGGCTTCGTGGTAGGGCTTCAGTTCCTATTTCAACTTTCTCTCCATTTCTCACCAACAATGGAGAACCATCTAGTTTTCTTTTTGATATATGAGATAGGCTATCATGCATGCATGCTTTGGGAAGTAAGGAATGTGTTTTACTTCCCTCTCATATTTCTATTTTCAAAATTCAAACAATCGATCCGAACTTCTCAATATGATCTTCATATTGATATGTGCTTGGAGACCAAATTTTATATTTTTTAGAAACTTTTTACTATTTTTTTAGAATTTTTGAAAATCACAGCTTTTCATTAAATAAAAAAATAATAATAAGTTCTCAAAAACACTGATTTTCAAAAATTCAAAAAAAATAGTAAAATATTTCAAAAAATGTAAAATTTGATCTCCAAGCACATACCAATATAAAGATCCTATTTATATGAGCAGGAAGTAATACACTCTATTTACTTCCCAAAGCATCATAGCATCACTCTTTGATATATATATATCAACATTAATTAAAGCGATACATATACTACTGTCAACTCTGTTGGTTAATATTTATAGAATATATATACTATGACTCTAATTAAGAGCTTGATGGGGACTGATTAATTTGTTCGCAAAGAACCGTTTATAGTTTCCGATGAATTCTTTTCGAATACTAATTAAATTAACCTAAAGTATATAATAAATATACTTACAATAGATATACTCTATTGGAATCAAACAAAATTTTTAATTCTTACATTTATCAAATAATACTTGTAATAAGCGGATACTTGCTAGTAAATAAAATTTCATACTCATCATATCATGCAAATATGGATTGTAGCTAATGATTCGTAATTCATCAATACTATTTTTGACCTACTTGAATCGATAGGTTAGTTATCATTATGCCATAACATATATTAATAATAGATTATCTCTAATATTCTATATATGCAAGCACTGAAAAAAATGCAGTGATCAATACCATAAACTTTTAGACACATTTTTAATAGTAGATTATCTCTAATATTCAATTTAACTTATATAATTTAGAATAAATGCATATCAAAAATCAAAATTTCATATTGTTTTGTCATTTTGAAATGATTTTAATGACCTTAATAATGACTATGCAACTATAAAAATTATAGGAAAAGTTTAACAATGATGTTTAATTATAAAAAATGGTACATCAAAAATGATACAAGAAAATCCAACACCTCTTGCATGAAGAAACTTTCCATTATTATAACAAATGGAGATAATAAGAGACAAAAATGCTGGTGGAAAAGGTTATGATTGAAAGAATGAGTGGGTGGAAGTCTACTGCTTCTCTCTCTCTCTCTTTCTCTCTCTCAAAGTGGGGGAGTGGGGGAGGCTATTAATGAGAGTGAGATACCAAGGTCCATTAGATTAATTTGAAGTGTAATTAAAAGTTAAGAAAAGGAACTAGGTCTAATTCATGAAGTGACACAATTACCCCATTTATTAATGGAAAGTGCTTTTGCTAATTGAGTACGTAATCTTAGACATTACGTTCTTGCTTTACTTTATTTGGTTTTTGCTTCAGAAATAGGCCAACCTCTTTAGTCAAACGGGGCCACAGCTAATTTATCTCATTCACTGGATTTTAGCATAACTCTATATTCCCTAGTTCTTATTATTTTTTTTTTTTACCCACTGATCTCTTATAATAAATCCAATATATTGCATTTATATCTATAATAGATTTATATATGATGACAAACTTCTACATAAAGAATTAAATTCTTGCGAATACAAAAAAAGGTAGCATGCTGCATAGTAAAAATGTGGCAATAATATCAGAAATGCATAGTTGTTAGAGGCAGATCTAATGTCAAACTAAGAAGTGCTTAGTCATTGGTATGATTTAAATTTTTAACCATGTATATTACAATTTAATGAAGTTTTTTTTTTAAGTTTTTAAACAATTTAACTTCCCTCATAAAATACTAGCTAAGGACCTGTTCGGCACGTTACTGTGCCCGTGGGAAAAAAAAATTCACTCTGATTGAATTTTTTTTTCCCCACACGCACAGTAAAATTTAGTTCAATTCCTGTGCCCACGCCCATTCCTCTCTTTCCGCCGAACAGGCCCTAAATGTGTGCTTGCAGCTCAGTGGATAAAATTCACATATTGGTATTATATATGCATTAGCCATTTCAGCTTCTCCAATCTAAATTTTCTTGTTCTGTCTTTGTTGTTCAAGTAGTACGTTAGTAAAATGACTTTCAAAATGTGTTGGATTCAAATTTTAATGGGCAGGTATAATATGCAAAACTAAAAACATGCTTTTGACATTGCTAGCATATCAAAGCACTGTACAGCTTCTCTTTAAGTCTCTGGCTCTCTGATTGTATTACTGACTTAAAATTTTGTCCACAGAATCAGAATCTCTCTCACAGTGCATATATATTCGATTAAATAAATCTCTTTGGTATTCTTTTAATTAAATATCTCCAGAGTTGTTTAACCTATGTCACACAAATTGCAAAAAATTTAAATAGCTCACTTATCAATTATCAAATATATTGTATCGATTTAGATACATGACCAATCTGAATAATCAAGAATATAGTTCTGATTTTAATTAGTATTTAATTTTGAAAATGTTTAGTTCTTCAATTCCAAAATATCCTGTCAAATATCTCAATCGACTATTTTACACGTTGTAAATATCGATTAATTATTAGGAGGAATGCTCGTAGGAGTGTCAACAGGTACAATACGGATAAGGCGAAAGCATTTTCATTCTTATAACGGAAAAAATCTTTACCCATATCTATACCTTATAAATTCATTTTTATAAAAACTTTTATCAATAATAGTTTTTATGATGGCCTCCTTCACGAAAATAAAGAGCGAAAAAAAAGAGAGGCCCGCAGGCGATTTCAAACCCTAGGCAGCCACCTCTTTTCCTCCTCCAACACACCTCTACTTTCAATTCATTCCTCTGTCACCTCTTCTAGGCTTCTCGTTCGACAAAGCGCCTCCTCTCTCTCTCATCTCTACCTTGAGAGGAGAGGAGAGGAGAATGAGAGAGAGGGGAGGAATCGGAGCCGAGAGCGCGGTATCGTCGGAGTTCGGAGCGTTGAGTCTCTATGCCATCTCGATCGGATCGGAGCGCGGGTGAGTAGATCCGGTCGTCGGAGCGCGGCGGCGGTCGAAAAATCGGATCCGGTCGTAGAGAGCGATAGGGAAAGGTAATAGGGTAATTATGAGTGTATATAAGTGAGATTAGAGTTATTTAGAGTAGTTTGGAAGATTTTTGTGAGAATAAAAGAGTGAATTTAAATTTAGAGTCATTTGACTTGTTGTAAGTTCGTTTTTTTTTTATTAATGAAATTGTTATTGGCACTTAAAGTCACTGATCTTAAAAAAAAAAACTTTTATCCATGCATAATGGATGAAAAAAGTAATTTTGGATTATGAATATAATTATATCATCTCATGCATTATTTCCATTAAAATATTTATCTATATATAAAATAATTTAATTTTTTTAATAATTATCATGTAGGTTAACGGGTACAAAATAGTCTTTATTCATACCCTTATCTGTTAAGCTAATGAAAAAAAATCTCATCCATACCCATCTTATCGAATACGATACAAATCGGATAAACAAATAAAAAATGCTATTAACACCCCCAAATGCCCGATTTGTCTTTTAAGTCTGAAAAAAAATCTAAATTCATATCGATTGGGCAAAGGTTGTTATCGTTGTGGTTTCTTTACTATGGTGATAGATATATAAAGTTATCTTTTGATGTTGAATGAACATGGTGCTCTTTTAATTAATTAATTTGTTTGGACAGATATTGATGTCTGTTTCCAATTTGAGAAAGTGCAGCTCCGACTAGCTAATGCATAGTCATCTCAATTTGTTAGAACAATTTAACCTTTTTCTGTTGTTCCGCATACCGAGAGGCGCATATATATGTTTTCTAAAGAGGTCAAATAAAAAAAAAAATGAAAAATATACGCGTGAGAAGACTTGATTAAGAGATTTCCTGGTAGTGACAATATATCGCGTCACACAATTGTGGTGCAAAAAGATGAATGTAATACTCTCCGATGCTGCAAAATTGCAGTACTATTGATCCGACGTCGGCGTGGATAATTTGAGATTCATGTTATTTAATTCCTAGTAAAAGTATCCCATAAAATGCATGCCTTTTGAGATTCATGTTTTGTCCACTCTGCAACTTAACAGTACGGATGTGTTAAATATTGTGGATCAGCCCCACACCATCAAATTCATATCAGAAAATGCGACCATACATGGTCGAAAAGCTACACGACCGTATCAGCGAGCGTCGTGTATGAATAGGAGGTACTTTGTACACAGTTACCGAACCATGTCTGTATTGACCTAATATACATTGTTAGTTAAACCCAATTGTGTCTGATCACAAAAAAAGGGCGTTGAGAATGGTGGTTTGTACAAGGTCAAATTAACCGTGTACAATGACTAGTGTTATATACACGGTTTCTACAAGTTACCCGTGTATTATTTTGGACAATGTACATGAATCGTTGTTTAGAACTGTGACTGTGTATGATTTTTTTTATTTTTACGATTTACAATTGGCTAGCACCCATATTTGCTAGCCATTAAACATAAAATTAATATTACACATCCATCATTTAATAAATATTCAACATCACAGCAAACATAATTTGCAAAGTATAAACCCTAAGTATCTTGTTTTATTTCACACTCATACCTTCGTTTTCAAATACCAAACAGTCGATCCGAACCGCTCAACAAGATATCTATATTGAAATGTGCTTGGAGACCAAATTTTACATTTCTTGGAATTTTTTTACTATATTTTTAAAAAATTTCAAAGTCACTGTTTTTTATGGTCTGGAACCATTAAAAATAGCGGTTTTCTACCTATCTAAAAAAATAGTAAAAAAATTCCAAAAAATGTAAAATTTGGTCTCCAAGCATATTTCAATATGGATATCTTGTTCAGCGGTTCGGATGACTGTTTGGTATTTGAAAACGGAGATATGAGCTTGAAGTAAAACAAGATCCTTAGTTCGAAACTCACCATATCACAGAATTTTCAGATCAAGTGATTTTCTACCTATATAAAAAAATAGTAAAGAAATTCTAAAAAATGGAAAATTTGGTTTGCAAGTACATATTGCTATGGAGATCATGTTGAACGGTTCGGATCGACCGTCAGAATTTTGAGAACTCAAATATTGAGCCGTAGCACGGAGGCCCTCTGTGCTACGCATAGCATATTAGCAATTTCCTATATATATATATATATATAGATAGATAGAGCAAAACTAGGGTGTGATGTGCTCACCAAGAGGGATTGGTGAGCACACCTCCAAAAGGCTATCGGATTGATTTCGAACTACGAATCCAAATCATTGAAATTCATGTACTTCGTGAGTGATGCATGTACATGCAAAAATTTTAAAATTTCGAATTCATTTAGTACATAGTCAAGCAGTCAAAACAATGATGAAAAATGAATACATAAAACAATTTAAAAATTAACTTATAAAATGTTCATTGTTTTGACCGCTTGACCATGTACTAAATGAATTCGAAACTTTAAATTTTTTGCATGTACATGCATCACTCACGAAATACATGAATTTCAACGGTTTGGAATCATAATCGAAGTCAATCCGATAGCCTTTTGGAGGTGTGCTCACCGATTCCTCTTGGTGAGCACATCACACCCTAGTTTTACTCTCTCTCTCTCTCTCTCTCTCTATATATATATATATATATATATATATATATAATTGCTAATATGCTATGCGACTATGCGTAGCATAGAGGGCCTCCGTGCTAGGCTCAATATTTGAGTTTTCAAAATTCTAACGGTCGATCCGAACTGTTCAAAATGATGTCTATATGAATATGTATTTGCAAACCAAATTTTATATTTTTTTTTTAGAATTTTTTTACTATTTTTTTAGATAGGTAGAAAATCACTTGATCTGAAAATTATGTACCATTCAGATCAAGTGTTTTTCTACCTATCTAAAAAAAGAATAAAAAAATTCTAAAAAATATAAAATTTGGTTTGCAAGTACATATTAATATGAAGATCATGTTGAATGGTTCAAATCGACCGATAAAATTTTGAAAACTCAAATATTAAATCTCTATGCACCGCGTAGCATATTAACAATTTTCTATATAATATATGTCTTATTAGAGTTTACCTACTGTTGCGAATGTCGACGGTCACATTAATTGATGTACTGTGTTTTCTTTTATCTTGCAATATAATGAATGGGATTGAAAGCTAGCGTAGTAGGTGACAATATATAGGCACTGATGGGCGCATGCTTCTGTCTGTCTATGTAGTGTCATGTCGATGCGACTGTTTTGATCCTTCATGACTTCTGCAATCATTAACATCATACTGTATTTTTTTTTTAATTAAAACCCGTAGGCCAGCAACTACCTAATTAAACAGTCGCATACTGTAACAACCTAAACCCTACCTATCACTTATTATTGGATATTTTGGATTCACCTCATCAATCTCCTTTCTAATATTTTACTCATGCTGTCTGCGTTTTCTCGTTCACAAAATGCATGTACTGCTGCGGAAAAACATAGTCCATGTTGTAAAATTGAAGCAAAATATATAAATATAAACTTTGCATAATACTGGAAAAAATAGTATAACAATATAGTTGGACACATGTACTGTTCCTTTAGCTACCAAATCAAAAACAAGTTCTTGTTTTATCTTAATTAATGAAGATACTTTTTTATTTTCATTATAAATATATAATGACAATTGGATTTGCAAACTTCTAAATTATGTTACGACGATACATGCACTCCGATCTAATTTTTCCTCATCATTTATTTTGATTGAAATATATTGTGTGTTTATGTTTTTCCTCTGCTCATTCTGAATTTTGTGCTTTATGCATATAAGTGCAATAGATACCTAACAATATTACAACTTTTATATTTCAGTTCAGATACAATATTTACTCGTGTTGTTAATTGTTCATTATATAAAAATTGTAGTGTTTCAAAAGATATCCTTTATTTATTCTCTAAAATTAATTATTGAATGTAAAATTTTCGATGAATAATAACAAATTATAAAAATTCAGTGATATCTTGTGAAGTTGGAAAAATTATCCTAATTAATCTACAGAAACGTACTATTGGATCACGCGCTGGAATATATTGACCGTTAAATATTTATATCTCGGATGTGACATGGGGTCGTACCTATAACCTATATAATAAACTTGTATAATAAAATCACTGTACCAGTAACAGTGTCAGACAAATTAATATAAGAGCCATCAATTTCTGGATACACGGCTACCGTCGCCCTCCGCCACGTGGAACTCCTGCAATTTGTAAACACCACTAACGGTTGCCAGCACTAGCTGGTTCTCCTGCGCCTTCAACTCTGCAGCATTTCATGTGCTTGAGATATCCTCCACCCATAACAAAAAGAGGCAATATATAGCTAATAATATAATAAAAACCAGTGTTCTAAATAGCGCGCTATAGCGCCGCTGTAGCGTTTTTGGACCCTAAACGCTAAGCTATGACATGAAAATACGCTAATTGCGCTACGCCCGCTATAGCAGTAATAGCGATCCGCTATAGCGCATATAGCGTGTAGCGCGCTATTTGCGCGCTATGCATATTGGGCTTTTTTAGACAATTTATATGGGTTTAAATAAAGATCCATAAAATTTATTTTGTATAGAAAAAGATCGATAGTTTATGATATTATTATGGATATTTTGAACCATGGACTTTTGTACTAGTTCAATATGAATATTATAATTTCTTAATTAATTTGGTGTTATTTATTGTTCTATGAAACTTTAGATAATGTTAATATATAGTACAAATATATAATATAATTTTTGTAAAAAAAAAAATGCTATTTGGAATAGCTTCCGCTATAACTACGCTATTCGCTATAGCTTTTTTTGTAGCCTTCCCGCTATGACGCTATAAACGCTATTTAAAACATTGATAAAAACAAAAAAATTGCATGAAAGATGAACATATATATATATTAGGAGAGTTGGCTAAAGAAATTACACTGATAGGAACGCACTCAGCTGTAGGACAAAGAGCATATATATAAAATTTGCAGAGTTTTATGAAGTATAAATTAAAATTAAACATATGGCTAATAACCTCAAAACCTTTCGTTAATTTTAAAAATACTTGTCATATTTACATAAACTTAATATTCTGATAGTAAAATCTTTCTTTGCACTTGATCTATTGAAAGAATGTGATCAAACTACATTTTTTTAATAACATCGGTTTTTGATTTTATTTTTCTTTCACATTAAATAAATCCAAGAAATAAAAAAATTTCACCTTATAAATTTTAGTCAACACATGTGTAGGAGCTTGGGCGACCAATAATTTGTGGAGTTACTTGTGGATCTGTAAATTAATTATAAATCGTAACAGTGAAACAGTAGTCAGTTAGTCTAATGAGGGAAAGAAGCAATAAAAGGGTATTTTCGCACGTTTTATCATTTGTTTTACCACATATATATGATACTGGCCCATAACCAAAACTTACGATGTATATATCACCCTCCTGTCAATAAATTGAATGTAACATGAATGATGCATTTAATCTAAAAACATGTCACGATATATAGCTCACTACTATACACACACACATATATATAACAACACATAATAGTAGAAACGGTTCTCCTATCGTTTTTGATAGACCCATAAATAATAGTAGAGCCATCACCTAACAGTCAGTGTGGATACACTTTTTACCAACGATTTTTACTATAGAACCGTTGGTGATTGAATATTTTTGAATATATTAAAATAAAATAAATTTGAAGATGTAGCTAGCAATACATATTAATTCAACCATATGAAAATATTCTCAATAAAGTACGAAAACATCACATTATCCCAAATCAAATAAAGTATATACATAATACATATGAACTCATTATAATCATTTTGCTAACTAAAAAAAGTACTATAAAAATCCTATATTTAACGACTACTTACAGTTATACTAACAATTCCTAAAAATAAAATATGGTAATATGGAAAAAGGAAAACTAAAAAACTAAAAGAAAAAAATAGATTACAAACTTCAACTGATCAAGTTTTGAACTATTAAACGACGTCCTTAAATCCGATGAAAGATTATAGATATCTTCGCGAGCTTTCCGAAAAGTAGTCATATGCTGAAATCGGAGTTTTCAGTGAAAAGTTACGTTTGTTTGGAGTTTATTCGTCTCCGGTCACCTCCCTTGCCTCCTTAATAAATAAGAAAAAATTCATAAGAAAAAAAAACACACTAACTGAAGAGAGAGAGCGAAGATGCTTGGAGTAGAGAGAAAAGATGATCAATTTGGTGACTCAGGAGTAAAGAAGGATTATGTAACTAGAGTTGATGCACTTATAAATGCACAAAACTGGTAACTAGATATAGCTTATCGCTATGGTTTTATCCTCTCCATTGAAGTGGCACCTTCTGAGTGGAGAATTCAAATCCAGTGAAGTAATTCAATATTTGAGTTTTAGATCGGAATTGTCCGATTCGAATCCACAACAATTCATTCCGAAGTAGAGCGCACACATTCCGAGCGACAGATTTGAATCCCGAAACAATTCCGAGCGACGGATTCGAATTGAACAGTCCTGATCCAAAATCCAAAAATTGAATTACTTTAGGGATCCGGACCACTCAGTGGGCGAGAGCTCAGAGAGTGCACCCCAGAGAAGCGTATTCTTCGAGATAACTTAACATTGATGAATTTGCTGACAAATTTTAAACGGTGCCTATTTAGATTCCTAGAGGTGTATTAATTAATTAATAGGAAATAGGTTGCTTTAAAATTCGTATTGGACGGTTTAGATTCGCACATATTAACTCAAAAGTTGATTTATATTGGGGATGCAGATTCGGACCCTACCACGTGCAAACAGCTTTTTACAGAGATTTAATTTGTTGCGCCATTTTATTTTATTTTTCATTTCAGGGGAAACCCGTAGGAATGTCCAGCAGGTACAAATGTTGCCGACATTTTTATTAATATCCAAACTTAAATAGAAATTAATAAATATATCCAACTTATTCGGGTTTTATTAAAAATGTTCAAACTGATTATTTAATAGCCGGTTCATTTTTTTCTCCACCGGCCATTAAATGGCCGGTCCTATTATTTTCTCAACCAGCCATTCAATGCATAGCCAATGCGGGTATATATAAAAATATGGGAGGGGTTCCATTTTTCCCAACAATTTATTCTCACAAAATTCACATTATTCTTTCTTCACTTTCTCTCTTTCTCCAAAATTTCTTCTCATCTTTTCAGATTTGCAAGTAAATCTCTTTATTTTTCTTAAATTCATTTGAAGTCCAAAACGGTTATAAATTAGTAGAATTTGTTAGAAATGTACCAAAATTAGTCTAATTTAGTCCTCAATTAGTTTTAATTTGTTGTAATTAATTTAATTAGTTTTAATTAAGTAAATTTTAGTTTAATGGTTGTAAATTAGTTTAACGGTAGTACCTTCGGTATCAGGCCGGTCCGTTCACAACTGCATAGCAGATTGACTGGATCCCGTACGATGAGCTCTATGAGAGTGAGAAGTTGCCCAGGATTTATTTGGAGCAGCGGGCGAGATGGTGGTACAGAGGTCCACTTGTCTGCTTCTGGATAGTGGAGCACCACTATCCAAATCGGGTACTCCGTCAGTTTGGTGAGTTGCCGTTAATTCCCGCAGATCCAAATTTGTTGAGGTCTTAGATCAAGAAGTTGCACAAGTAAGTCATATTCTATTATCTATTATGTCATATTACTTGATAGCTTTGTATTGCAATTAACGTGTTCCTTACAGTACTAGCCACGGGGCATATCCGGACAAAGACTGGAGTACGCATTATGAGGAGTACGCTAGGGCAGCGGCTCCGCGACATCTCGATATGTGGCAGATGCCAGATGAGCTCACGCAGACCCCTGGACATCCCCTCTTGAGGTATCAGTCTTGGTACTTGCGGGTCTGCATGGCTTCGGTATACTTGCAGGGCGATTACGGTGCCTTCTTACGCCAGAAGATCCAGGAAGACCCAGAGCACCCCCAACGATCGCAAATGGGTTCGTAAGGTAATGCACCTAAAACTACAAAAAAAAATTACTAACTGATTAGTTCATAAATTTTTTATCTAACAAAATAATTTTTTGGCAACTTTTAGAGTTGCTTAAAGGTTGCGTGCATGAAATCACGATGCTGGAAAAAATGGCTACATAGCTTTTAGGTGCGTGTTATTGAGAAATAATGCCACCACTGCTGAGGATGTCGGGCACGATAGGCAGCTCATTACCATACTGCAAGACGCCGGAGAGAACATCGACTGGTGTCAGGTAGATTCGGCAGAGCCTGACGAGCCCCTCGTTAGAGCTAGTCAGATGCCATCTCCCACCCCCCCCCCCCCCCCCGAGAGCAGCCAGAGTAGGACTACCATCGTTGGGTATTGTCCATGACTGGCTGGCAGGCATTCTATGACACGCAGGGACGTCCAGTTTAGCCTCCGATATGTTATATTTTATTAGCTCAAGTTAGTACAAATTTTTTCTTTCAGAGAAAATGTACTTAATTATTTGTATGATTGCAGAGCCCGACCGCCACCGCCACCCAAGTAGGAAAGAAGCTTCACTGGACCATTAATCCATTAGTTCAATATGTAATTTCCTCTATCCCTAATTCCTTCATTCATTCAAATTGGGACTATTACGTAGGAATAAAATAAAATAAAATGCTATCAGATCATCAATATAAGCACAAAATATATTAAATATTAGGATCCTTATGTTCTAAAAACTGGCACGAATATGTCAGAAGCAGAACCGATCTAATTTAAAATTAAACATAAACCATATAACATTTAAATAATTGAAAAAAAATTCTGTAAGAATAGGCGCAAAATAAATAAATACCATAGGGGCTTAAGTGCTAATGTCGCATTTAAATGACATTGTATATACGTAAATGCGTACAGTAGAACTTGCATAGTATAATCTTAAACTGATCAAGTATGATAGAAGTCAAGTAGTGTTAAATCTGGTTATGTTTACTAATTTCCGGGAAAAGGATTGCGTGGTGATTTCTATGACTTGATTTGACTAACAATTATGACTTTGTTATGTTATGTTATATTTTTTCACGTGACATGACGAGTGATATAACTAATAATTATGACTTAGTTATGTACATAAGGTCATTATCTATCACTAAATTTTGTTTCACATCGCTAGTCACGGTTATTTTATTTATTTAATTTAAACTAGTTTACAGGAAAAAAATGCTAAAAAGTGAGAAAATAATATTGCTAAAATAAATAAACAATGTGGAAAATTTGATGGTGGATGAGAGACATGGCAGAATAGTATTCGAATGACCAACTGATGATCTAAACCATTAATTATTCATTAATTAGATTGAACTGTGGTGTAAAGGTGTTATCAGGTCGGGTAGGGTCCGGATATTATTATATTTGGACATGTACCCTAAAAGTGTTTGTGTTCGAATTTCAATCCATATAATTATTAGTTTCAAACCGGATCGGATCTGGATCCGGATACCACATCTAATAGTAGATATTTCGAGTTCAGTATTTCGGTTCCGAATAGATAGGTACCCATAACTTGTTTGTGAATTGTTGAGTCCCGTCCGTATCTAGAGCAGGTCCGAATCCTGAGTGAGTACATGTCACAACTCACAAGTATTCGAGAAACCCGTTACTATTAAATATAATTATAATTTCTTAAACACCTCAACAACCAATAAAGAAATTAATTATTAATGTATGATATAATATTATGATTTGTTTCTTAAAATATTCTATGGATTGTTATCTTTTCATAGTTAATCTATGTTTTTATATTAAATAATTATAAAAAATTTAAAGTATTAACTGTGCGCATAATTTAACTGGTTATTTTTTTTTAAACCATATCCTATCCAAATTAATCAGCTCTGAATCGGTTCCATTCGGATCCAGATCGGTTCCGGATCGAAACTGTATAATCGGATAAAAATAGCACTTCTACAGCTCTACCCCGGAGCATAGTAACATAACTCGCGAATAATTCGTGTATAATTCATTTTTTTGACGTTTTCGAACTGAACAACGAATAAAATGTAAAAAAACGTATTATACGTTTTATTCGCAAATAAAATGCGAAAAAAAATGCAAATTTTTTTTTTTTGGATTTCTTGTGGTATGGAAACATTCCCAAATTATTTCTAAATTACGAAATTTTGACGTCACTGAACCGAACCCGAACTCTCTATTTGTCACTGTGCCGTGGAGAACTGGAGATGACTTACTAGCGGATATGAATGCAATTACGACGTTTGACACAATGGATCCGATACCTCGATTCCCTTGTGGATGACAGCTGTCTTTTGCGCCAGTGGGGTGAATTCGTATCCTCTAAGGTGCTTTATTTCGGATTTTCTATGACATATTGTACTGCTTATTAGTATGGTGAACCGCTATGAAGACGGCCATCATTGGGCTCTTCGAAGATCGCTGCATAAAATTCAGTAGTGATAACTCCGCACACTTTGAACAAAATAAGAGGACAAAAGGACTTGCTGTTATTTTCTACACAAAACCTAAACGATAAACCAAAAAAAAAAAAAAACGTAAACGTGATGGTACTAACAAGCATATTGACATAACTCGCGTATTATATGCGTATAATTTGTGTATAATTCATTTTTTCAACGTAACCGAATTGAACTCCGAATAAAATGCAAAAAATATATAATACGTTTTATTCGTGAATAAAACGCGAGTTGACGAATTATTCACGAAAAAAACGTGAAATTTTTTTTTTTCAAATTTTTTTCAAATTTTTTTTTTTACGGTTTTTTTTTAGTTTTTTTTGCTTTCTGGTTGTACCGAATCATTCCCAAATTATATCCGAATCACGAATTTTTGACCTCACCGAACCGAACCTGAACTTTTAATTTGTCACTATGCTAACAAGTTCTGAATTGATCATGTTAATTATGATATGTTATTAATTTTTCATTTACGTAACGTGACTAAATTTACATAAAACAATTACTTCACATCGAATGATCACATTGTGACAATACATGACGTAAATGGTCATGCGTAATTTATTATTTCATATTCTAACTAAATTTATAGAAAAATAAAAATGCTATACATAAGAAATATTGTAAAATAAAAAATAATATTGGAAAAATGTGCCACTTAACATGGCGTGCAGTGATCGAGTCAATTCACGTGGTGTACCGTGACATGTTATTTGTGGTCAAAAGAAATTAATCTCGACACACACAATTTGCATACCCACATTACGTGATCCAAGGGCCAAGCTAGTCTTTCCAATTATGATGATCAAACACATAATGAGAATCAATCATATACAATTTTCATACTAATAGTGGGGTCAATTTACAGTACCAATGATATTTTATATTAAATAATATAAAAAAGTCATACATAAATACAAAAAAATTCAAAAAAAAAAAAAACAAATGATGATCAATTGACCATTTAAATTAACTTACATCTACCTCTGACGTGACCAATAAGCATAACGTGATGTGATCAAACCAGTAAAGACATTGACTAAATTCCTTCAATATTTCCAAAAAAAAGTACTACAACTTGGCCTGTTAGCAAGGAGCATTTCAATTTCTAATAACATGTCATTTGCGATCAAAAGAAATTTTATACAAATAACTACGAAAAATTTTCGAGGTGTAATATTCATTATACTAATGAGAAATGTAACGAAGTTCGATATCAGAGAACACTAAAAGTTAATGGAAACAGAGGTAGACGGTCGATGTTCGATTTAAACGCGCGTCGGATTTTGTGTTGAAATTTGTATGGATGGATTTGAATTTACAATGAAAATAGATTTGTACAGATAAATCATTCCGTATGAATCTCAACATCCGATGTTCATCGGAAATTTTTCACTTCCCAAATTAACTAAATATATATAAAGATGTAGAACAAATTAGAAGGCTTCTTAGCATACAGAGAGAGAGAGCAGATGCAAAATTTTAATTTAATATGAGTCAGTCATTTACAAACTGAGAATTATAAATTTATAAATTTATAATTAGGAGCGTCAAAGTTAAAATTTAAGAGGAGGGCAAAATGGATATATATATATATAGAGTAAGGCTACGGTGCTTTGCAAAGTAAACCATTCCGTTTACTTCGGGTTACTTTTTGGATTTTGAAAATCCAAACAACCGATTCAAACCGTTCAACATGTTCTAAACATTGAAATGTGCTTGGAGACCAAATTTTACATTTTTTGGAATTTGTTTACTATTTATTAAGCCACTTTGAAAATCGCTGATCCGACGGCAAACAGTAAAAAACAGTAAGACCACCGGATCAGAAACTTTCAAAGTGGCTTAATAAATAGTAAAAAAATTCCAAAAAATGTAAAATTTGGTCTCCAAACACATTTCAATGTTTAGAACATGTTGAACGGTTCGGATCGGTTGTTTGGATTTTCAAAATCCAAAAAGTAGCCCGAAGTAAACGGGGTGGTTTACTTTGCAAAGCACCGTAGCCTTACTTATATATATATATATATATATATATATATAGTAGAACTAGGGTGTTCCTAAGTTCACCAAAACTCTTTGTGAACTCAACTCTAAAACCTATCGGATTGACTTCAAACGACGAATCCAAACTGTTGAAATCCTTCTATCTTACGAGTGATGCATCTACATATGAAAATTTTAAATTTTAAAATTAGTTTTGCATAGAGTCAAGTGGTCGAAAGGCGTTCAAAAAATGAATGCATTAAAATTAATTTATAAACCTTCTAATTTTGACCACTTGACTTTATACTAAATTAATTCGAAAGTTTAAAATTTTCACATGTAGACGCATCACCCGTAAGGTAGAAGGATTTCAACGGTTTGGATTCGTCGTTTGAAACCAATCCAATAGGTTTTAGAGTTGAGTTCACAAAGGGGCTTGGTGAACTTAGGAACACCCTAGTTCTACTATATATATATATATATATATATATATATATAGAGTTGGGCTATGGTGAGTTTCGAAGTAAGATTGGTGTTTTACTTTACGCTTATATATTTGTTTTCAAAGTCCAAACAACCGATCCAAACTGCTCGACATTATCTCTATATTGAAATGTGCTTGAAGATCAAATTTTACATTTTTTGATATTTTTTTGCTATTTTTTTATATGGGTAGAAAATTGTTGTTTTTGGATGGATTATGGACCATCAAAACAGTGATTTAAAAAAATTCTAAACAAATAGTGATAAATTAAAAAAAAAATGTAAAATTTAGCCTCCTAACACATTTCTTTTTTATAGTATTGATAAATTACCACTAATAACTATATTGATACAAAAAAGTTATTTACAAAATTATAGATTCTATCTTCTCATATAATATAAAAGTAAATATTTATATTCATACTCAATTCTAAAATTTAATCTCCATCTCGCTCTATGACCAGATTCGCTTCTTCAACCGCCGCGCCGCTCCGATAACGATCGGATCTACTTACTGTCGCTCTCCGATCGAGATAGAAATTCTATGTTCCGAGCTCTGATGATACCGCAATCTCGGCTCCACTCAGCTCCAATCCCTCCCCTCTCCCTCCACGCTCGGATCCGATTCTTTGACCGTCGTCGCGCTCCGACGACCGGATATACTCACCGTCACCCTTCAATCGAGATGGGACTCTACCCTTCAATTAAGGATGAAGAAGACTGAAGAGATTGAGACGAGAGATGGATCTAGTATGAGAAAGAAATGCCAAGTCTGAAGTCTCTTTCCACATGATAAGGTCGAGTCGGTTTCAATAGATGGTTTATGGATTGGAGACCACATCACATTTATAAATAAAAGGCCTCTTTGATGGAGAAAGTGGCGGAGACATCGTTGTATTTTTTTCAATCATCACCCCAAGCCACAAATTAGAACCACTGGTTATTAGTTGGGCCACCATCCACTTCTTTTGCATTGGATATACATTTCTCCATCTGTTGACTGTTGTCTCTTACAAAAGGTTGCATGTTGCACTTTCGAATTTTATACAATGTTTTATGCCCATGAAACAAAAAAAAAAAAAAAATTACTAACGAGAAATAATTACCAACAGGCTTGAAAGAGGTGAACTATGACGGACTTGAAATATAAATTATTGGGCCGAGCCTTCTAATTTGATTCACAAGAGGTCAATTTGTGTCCGATGCCTATCGGACTCAAAGTGAGTTCGATGGGTTCAATGACAGTCCAATCTGTTTTAATATTCGTGTCCGTAACTTTCGCGTATGTTTTAAAATTCGTGCGCATGAATCTTGAATTGGATCGGGTGGTCCCGAAACCCATCGGACCCAAATTTGAGTTCGATGGGCATCGGACCCAAGCAGCTCTCCAAACAGAGATAGAGATAAGATATAAAGCATTTTTCTTTAACAATTCATTATTTGCAACCATGATGTTCTTCTATGTATACATTCCAATGTTTTAAATAGCGTTTATAGCGTCATAGCGGGAAGGCTACAAAAAAAGCTATAGCGAATAGCGTAGTTACAGCGGAAGCTATGCTACATAGCTTTTTTTTTTACAAAAATTATATTATATATTTTTACTAAATATCAACATTATCTAAAATCTCATAGAACAATAAATAACATCCAATTAATTAAGAAATTATAATATTATTGAACCAGTACAAAGTTCAAATTGCGGTTCAAAATATCCATATTAATATCATAAACTATCGATCGTTTTTTATTCAAAATATCTTAAGCATCATGATTCATGACATAATCTATTTTTTTCTATTCAAATTTAAAAATATCGTAAGCATCATGATTTCTATTTAAAATTTTTCCAATTTCAGCAACAAGGGTTTCCTTCTCAGTTTGGACAAATTAAAAGATTTGTAGCAACAAAGCTTTTAATTGATTTCGGTTTGGGCTTTTATTTAATTTTTTTTGTCTTTATTTAAAGCCCATATAAATTGCCTAAAAAAGCTCATTATGCATAGCGCGCGCTATTTGCGCTACACGCTATGCGCTATAGCGGACCGCTATTACCGCTATAGCGGCCGTAGCTCAATTAGCGCATTTTGATGCCATAGCTTAGCGTTTAGGGTCCAAAAATGCTATAGCGGCGCTATAGCGCGCTATTTAGAACACTGATACATTCTAATTAATTCTAACTGTACATTTATTCATTATTTATCTATCATTTGTAACCAATTTTATAAAATAAATTTTAGTTTAATCTAAACTGTTCAAATTAAAAATAAACGATTCAAATACATCTTAAACTCTCCAATAAAATTCATTTTGAAGAGGGGCTGAATCCCCATATATTAAATTTTTTAGAATTTTTTGTACTATTTTTTTAAATGAGTAGAAAATCACTTGATCAAATTCTGGACCATCCAAAAACAGTGATTTTCTATCCATCTAAAAAACTAGTAAAAAAATTCTAAAAAATGTAAAATTTATTGTACAAGTACATATTCATATAGAGATCATGTTGAAGTATTCGCATCGACACTTAGATTTTTGTAAACAAAAATATTGATCCATAGTACGGACCAACCCCCGCTATGCATAGTACCATAGCCTCTCTTGTTCAATGTTTTAAAATGCAGTTTCTATGCGGTATGCGGAAGGCCTCCTCATACCGCATATACGGTATGCGACCGCATATACGGTATGCGACCGCATATGCGGATTTTCATGCAACCTCATAGCCTCGCTCTTGTTCAATGTTTTAAAATGCAATTTATATATGCGGATTTTAAAATGAGAATTAATATATATATAAACAAGTATGCGGTAATATGCGGTAATATGCAGTATGCGGTATGCGGTAATATGTGGTATCACACAACAAGTATGCGGTAATATGTAGTAATATGCAGCCGAATATGCGGTAAAAATATGCGGCTGAATATGCGGTAAAAATATGCGGCCGAATATGCGGAACCACATATTGATTTTCTATGCAGTTGGCAACCGCATACGCGTATGTGGCCGCATGAACCGCATTTTGTTACACTGCTCTTGTTTGTTCTTGTTTGTTTGTACATTTGTGGTTCCTGAGACTTCACATGGGTTCTCTACTGAAGTCTCCTCTCCGGTTGTGGTTAGTGCGGGAGAATTCAGTACATCTTCTCAGCATTTTTTTCTTTTATCTTTTTAAACTGAAAGAACCTGAGAAGGTTTACTGTATAATAACGCACTACACATGACTTCTTGAATATTGTCATTAGATTATTTCTTGTATGTACAAACTATATTATAATGTATTATTTAGTTTTTAATTTACTGGAAGAACATGGCTAGCTAGGTTTGCTACTTTATAATTCTAATACGCTGCATATGACTTCTTGATTCTCTTCAATTCCATCCACCAAGAGTAAAAAAATAAACCAATAGTTAAAATGTTATCAAAGTATATTTTGTAGTGTAATTTAATTATATGATATGTGCAAAGCATAATTAAAATAAATATAAAATGGAAAATCCTTGAAATTTATAAAAAAATATTGACGATCCCCTTTTTGCACTTAATTAGAGTACTTGAGAGTAGGTCCGATGGGCATCGGACCTACTCTGGTTCGATGGGTTTAATCACCGTCGATTTGCTTTAAGATTCATGCGAAACGCTTTAAAATTTGTACGTGTCTGTTTCAATTTGTGTGCGCACAAATCTTAAATTAGATTGGACGGTCATCATGCTCATTGAACCTAATAAAAGTAGGTCAATGGACATCGGACCTACACCGTTCTCTAATTAGAGAGTGAAATAGAAATTTACTTGTAGAAAACAGAACAAGAGATGTACTAAAATGTGCCAAATAATGTACTTGTAGGATTAATGATCCAACATAATTATGTAAGTTTAAACGCTAAAAAGTTTAAAAATAAAACAACAACAACATAAATTTAAACACCAGATAGTTCAAGTTAAGCAAAAGACATTGAAGAATATATAACCACCTCTTATATGCAATGTCAAATACTTGTGTACGTAGGATGGATAGATACAAATGACCAATAATTAATTTATAAACACATAACAGTATAGATATTAACAATTAATTGGTTTTAAACTAATCATTCATAAGAGCGTTGCATTTTCCTTCTTCTTCTTTTTTTTTTTTTAGATGGAAGAGATAGTTGTTTGTTATTAATAACTGGTAATACAGTTCCAGGGACGAATTTGCGAAAGGGTACTGTTAGGTATCTTCGAAAATTTTTAGATGAAACCAATAATTCTTCTGTACATCCATCTTTTATCTTGCATTTATTTGATATTTTGTAATTAGTGGTCAAACTCAAAAACTAATTGCACATGTATCGATTTGAGTCAAATTGGAATTTGATTGATTATTTATCAACAATCATTAGAGCTTAGTCATAACAATTTTATATTGAACAAAATACATCTACAAATTTAATTTTTTATGTGAATATTATACATTTAAGAAAACCAAATAAATATATTCTAAAGAGTCCCGTTAGGCTACTTATATAAGCATATCGTGACATATACTTATAAGTCATATATATATTTTCAAAGTCCAAACAGCTAATCCGAATCGTTCTACATGGTCTCCATATTAAAATGTGCTTGGAAACCAAATTTTACAATTTTTTTTGAATTTTTTTGCTATTTTTTTTTATAATTTTGAAAATGAAGATTGTTTAGAAAAATAGTGCATTAAGATGCATACAAAAACCTTCATTTTTTTTTTTACTGCTTCACATGATACTAAATAAATTCGAAAATTTAAAAATTTGATATGTAAACGAAGCTTTCAAGAAGAAGATCAGTTTAAACGGTTTAAATTTATTGTTTGGACTTTAAAAACGAATATATGACTTTTTAAGTATATATCATGATATGCTTATATAAGTAGTGTAGCTGGACTCTATTATAAAAATAAGATAATAGATTATAGATATACATTAGAATTATGAGAAGGGTTCTAATACATCATACCTCATATTGTATATTTTGGTTTTTAAAGTCCAAACTGTCGATCCGAACCGCTCAACATGATATCCATAATAAAATATGCTTGAGGATGAAATTTTATAATTTTTGCAATTTTTTTACTATTTTTTAAGATAGGTACAAAATCACTGTATCTGGACCGTTCAAAAACAGTGATTTTCTGCCTATTTAAAAAAATAGTAAAAATTTTCAAAAATTATAAAATTTCATCCTCAAGCATATTTTAGTACAGATATCATATTGAACGGTTCGGATCGACATATTGAACTTTGAAAATGAAAATATAAATATGAGGTATGAAAAGCATGAGGTATTGGAACCCTCCTCATTTATATATCTAAATAAAATTTACGGTACATTAGTATGTATTGTGTGGGTTCATGAACCAGGACAGTTAATTTAAAGTCGAAATTAGTTGGTTAATTAAGGATGAAGAAGACTGAAGAGATTGAGACGAGAGAATGGATCTAGTATGAGAAAGAAATGCCAAGTCTCTTTCCACATGATAAGGTCGAGTCTATTTTAGTGGAGGGTTTATGGATTTAAGACGACATCACATTTATAAATAAAAGGCCTCTTTGATGGAGAAATTGGCAGAGACATCGTTGTATTTTTTTTCAATCATCATCCTAAGCCACAAATTCACTTTTTTCTCATTGGAATATTTCTCCATCTGTTGTCCTCTTAAGGCTATGTTTGGATGACACAATAATAGCAAGAATAGAGGCTATTCTAGAATATAAGCTATTCGGAATAGCAATGTGCATTCAAACAATATTTTTTGTTACTCAAAATAGCTAGAATAACTGTTATTCTCTATTCCTTGTAAATATTGGAATAGTTACTATTCGGAAATGTGAAATGATAGAAAAAAAAATATTTTCTTTTTAGATTTCCGCCAACACAATCCTGAAATGACAAATTTGATACCACTTTCCGCTATCTCCACGTAGTGACAATTCATTTGAAATCCCACTTGCCTATCTTTCATCTTAATTGACACCTTGTTAACACTATTCGTTATTGGTTACAGCTATTCACTATTCCACATATACAATCAAAACAATATTTTTACTAATCCGAATAGCACCATCTTCACACTAATCTGAAAATCACTATTTTTTCTCTATTATCATTTACTATTCTAAAATTTTGCTATTCTAGTGATTCTAACTCTCATCTAACTCTCATCCAAACGTATCCTTAGTAAATTATATACAATGTTTTATGCTCATGAAACAAAGATTTACTAACGAGAAATAACTACAATATCTGTACAAACAAAGATTTACCAACGGGCTTGAATGAGGTTTAAATTGTTGGACCGGGCCTTCTAATTTGATTCACAAACAGAGTCAGATATAAACAGAAAGGTAAGTGCATCATCAACTGATAATTGAAAATAAAGGGGAAATCTTTTATTTAAAAAAGTCAAATAAAATATTTCATTTTAAAAATCCTTGACAAAATATCTTTCTGGAATCCACTCATTGATTCAATGTAAAATTTTGTTCCTTCCTATTTATTCCCCTTCTTTTCAGCTACTTTTTTTTCCTTTAAACTTCTTAGATCGATCTAACCATTACGCGTTTGACGCCCTAAGTGAGGACTAAATTTCTTATTTCCAGGCTTAATTCTCAATCAAGTTATGATCAATTTGATCAACTGATGCTTACAAAATTTAAGGTTTTCTTCATTAGTGCAGATGTTAAATTTTATATTTTTTTTAATATTAATAAAAATGACAAGTAAAATGCTATTATTGTTGGAGGAGAACCTCCGACCAAGAGTTATTAATGGTGGGTCTGTTTTCTTTTTTGACTGGTTGTGGTCAATTTTCATGTTGAATCAAGTATAAAAAAACTACAAATTTATTGCAGCTACATTGTATTTTTTATAAAATAATTTTTTAGTATTTGATTGAAAAATAATATTTAATGATATTTGATTTTATGTAAATTAAAAAATGATTGGCGATTCACAACAAGAGGTAATAAATTGATTGAGCTTTGAATAAATAAAATGGTGAGGATCCACTTCAGTTAATTGAAATCAATGGACCCAACTATATTCATGGTAAAAAAAAGGAAGCTGATATGAGTACCCGCAGTTGAGTACCCGCACCTAAACTGCCATAATTGCTTGTGGGGACCGCAACCGTTTTCAAAACTGTAATTTGGTTTTACTAATATTAATAGTAATATTGTGAAGTATATATCTCAAACACGACAAGTATTTATATCTATACATTTAACTACATATATGATATATGAATTTTCCTAAAATAACCGTATCCGCACATTTTCTTGAAAAATCCTCGCTTCGTACCCGCATTTGGGGACCACTCAAACAGCATGTGGGGACCACTAAAATTGTCAAGAAAAAACGTTGACTTAGCTTATGTGTAGGTAATAAACGACATGTGGGGACCACTAAAATTGTCAACAAAAGATGTTGATTAGCTTATGTGCGAGTAATATTTATATCTATATTATTGTGGTATTTATATTTACGAACTAAAGTATTTATAACTATAAGGGTGTGGTATTTATACTTACGAACTAAAGTATTTATATCTATATTACGTTGGATAAATAAGAATCTTAAAAAAATATTTGAGTTGAAATGTTGGAGACCTTTAACCAAAAGGCATCATGTCATGGATCACATGGGCTCTCTTTTTTATATGTTGGATATAATACAACTAGTTTGTATGAAATTTTGGTCCAAACTAAATCATAACCAAGAGTTTTGGCAACATGAGCCCAACTTTTATGAAACTTGGGCCAAACCTTGATCACATGGTTACTAAGTGGTAAGAACATAACTTTTATACAAACATTGTATTGGATCTTGAGGAATATATGTTATATGGATCACATGGGATTGCATATGTACAAAAGACAATGTCTATATATGTTGCACGAATTATAATCTGTTAGTATTCTCTATGGTTTTATATGAATTCATATATAATAATCGGTCCAACCGAAATTTATTGTATATTTTTTTATATAAATAATTTAAACCATATAACGTTATTTTTAATAATTTGTTGTTATTAATTTTTTTAACTTTAAATTGTAACTGCCACTTTATTAAAATGAATTTTGTATCTGAACAGATCAAGTATTTATATCTGAACATATCAAGTATTTATATCTGAACACATCAAGTATTTATATCTGAACTACCAAGTATTTATATCTGAACACATCAAGTATTTATTTCTGAACACATCAAGTATTTATATCTAAACTACCAAGTATTTATATCTGAACACATCAAGTATTTATATCTGAACTACCAAGTATTTATATCTGAACACATCAAGTATTTATTTCTGAACACATCAAGTATTTATATCTAAACTACCAAGTATTTATATCTGAACACATCAAGTATTTATATCTGAACACATAATAGACAATTACATCATCTTCGCAAATCAAATTGTCATAAACATCTCAAAATCCAGCAACACTGAAACACGATTGTGTATATGAAATAGAAACGAAACGATATATCATTATTAATTCACCAGAACAAAAACAAAATCGAAAAGAAACAATATTAATCTAGCTGATCACATTTCAAAATCACCGATTAAACTTGTGAGAACCACACGAAATCGCTTTCAGTTTCAAATCGCCTCAAAAATCGCCTCCAAATTGCCTCAAAATTGCCTCCAAATCGACCTAAAATCGCCTCAAAATCGCTGAAGCCTTTGAAAAAAAAAAACTGAGAGAAATGAATATTTGAAATTCAAAATGGAAGGTCCGATAACATTGTTAGTTAGATCGGTAGTTATGGGGACCGCAACCTTACAGTTATGGAAGTGCGGATACTATAGCGTGGGTACTAAAATAATTATTAAAAAAAATTTCAGACCATCCAAGTTCATTAACTAAATTAGTGGATCCTCAGTGTTATTTGGCTTGTGATTCAAATATTAGGAAAATATAAAATATATTAATATTAGATTTAAGATGTTTGTAACAAGTGTTATGGCTTGTTAAGATTTATCCGGAGTTTTTTGAAGAAGGTTAGTGGCAAGAAGTCAACTAACGATTGTATTGATAAGAAATTGTTACAACCTATTCGCCCGGAGTTGAATTTCAATTTATTTTATGCAAATTAAAAAAGAGTTAATCTTATTAAACATAAAAATTTTAGATGAATTTCTGTGTAATGAAACATAGTATGTCAGTTTTATTTGACATATAAATTTTAAAATTTTATTATTAATAAATTAAGAAATTGAAGACATTTGAATCTCATCATTTATAATAACGCACTACTCAGGACTTATTGACTGTCGTTCGAATTCCATCCACCAAGAGTCCAGACAGAAGTCGTCACCATTCAAATGTTAAAATAATAAGATGCCAAATTCCTCACAATCTCACATTAATACTCAAAAGTAGGAACTATATTATAGAGAGAATGATAGTATTCTTTGTACAGGAAAAACATGGGTAGGTTTGCTATATAATATTGATGGTAATACGCTACACATGACTTCTTGATTGCCACTTCAATTCCCTCCAACAAGAGTCAAAAAGTAAACTGATAGTTAAAATGTTATCAACATATAAATCTTTTATTTCTGAGTAAAGGTGTGAAGGAATTCCCCATTCGGATTTCAAACATGCAACTCATATACGGAGGACATTGTCTTTACCACTAGACCAAAAGCTGGTTCTTGATAAAAGACACCGAGTTGGCACATTAATGCTCAAAAATCAACATTATACGTTGTAGTATAATACATAAGATATGTGCCAAGCATATAAATATAAAAAGGTAAATCCTTGCAATTTTATAAGAAAGATGACTTTGACGATTGACCGATCCCCCTTTTGCACGCAGAGAGTGCAATAGAAAGTTTACTCGTAAAAAACAGAACAAGAGATGTACTAAAATGGGCCAATATGCTTCAGGTTTAGATACATATTCGGTTTAAGAAAAAAAAAAAAAAAGACTTAATTTAAACTTATTTAAGCAAAAGAATAAGAAAAATGTAATGCCGCAACCTTTAGCCAAACTCTCTATAAGCCGACTATAATCATACAAAGAAACAAACCAAAATTTCATCCTCTCAGCAAGAGTCAAGAGAATAAAACCTTTAATCAATTAAAAATAGTTATGTACATGTAATTGAATTTCAAGTGTCAATAAATTGAAACAAACACTTTCGTTAGTAGAGCAGAGTATACTGGTTTAGTTAATTCATGCATTTTATATTCTTCTATAAAACAAAACATAAGCTGCCGATGTCTTTATACTTTTTTCTGATATCTGGCTTACACGGCTGTCATCAAAGTTATACCATTTATTCCCGCATTCATGCTACAAAAAGAAAAAAAAAAGGAAATACATATACACAGAAGTCAATAACTAACGTAGATTCACCATAATCAACACTTACATGTATGATTTCATTCCATCTTATTTTTTGCTTCAATTCTAATTTGGTAATACTTCACTTTTTCAGATTATGACTAGCTACTTGCAAACAGTCTGCATGGTCAGAAACTATGGATGTGGGAACTGTGAGCCTTTCATCATTGAACTAAAAAAAACCTAGCTATATTATAAATTTTCTTCTTTGGTGAAAGCGTGAATCGGTATGTGCTATGGATCTATATCTCCATTTTTAAAATCCAAATAGTCGAGATCTGAACCGCTCAACATGATCACCATTTGAAAATTTACTAGGATATCAAATTTTAATTTTTTAGAATTTTTTTACTATGTTTTTAGATAGGTAGAAAATTTCCAGAATCTTTAGATCAAGTGATTTTGTACATTTCTAAAAAATAGAAAATCTTGTCTCCAAGTCACATTTTCATATGAAGATCATGTTGAATGGTTTGGATCGACTGTTTAAACTTTAAAAACGAAGATATGGATCCATAGCATGGGCCGACCTACGCTTTGCAAGTACCATAGCCTCACTCAAACTATATACTCAAAATAATTAGGCTGATAGAAGGTGGTTAAATCTTATGCAACTCCTCATAGAACTGAATTTAGTGCAACATAGAACAAAACTAATTGAGTGAAAAGCAAGTCTTACAAAAACATGAGCAGTGTAGTGGCCCCCAGCCATGCCGCCATAGTGATTGCTAACCGCATACAGCCGATAATGCATGCTAAGCTGCTTAATTTCACCCTCAGTGGCAGTTTGAGGTTTATGACTGATGTGCCCCGACAAATCCAAGTCATGTATTGGAAATTCTACAGTAGCATCAAGTTTGTGTTTCATGAAACGGTTATAAGAGAATCTCTTTAGGTGAATTATAAGAACCTCTGGCAGTCTCCAGAGATGGAGTTTTTTATTGGCCTGTCTGTGCTCCTTGCATGACGGACAATACCTACATAGTATTGTTCAACTTTTATAAATAAAACAGTATAAATAGCTGCACTTGTTTATATTGCAACACCTCAGATACCAAGTGGGTCCTCACAAGCTGAAGTACACTAAATTAACCTTCCTTTTTCACCATGCAAACACAAGGTAGTGTTATATTTATGAAATACGTGTGAAAGTATCTCTATATACCTCGGACTTTCGATAGAAGCCTCCAAAACATCCCTTCTTTCTTCACCATTTTCATGGTACACAAATGGAAAAAATGGAGGGTAATTTGGATATTCTCAAGGAAAAAGGAAAAGTATAGATACCAGAAGCTAGGAGAAACATGCATATGCAATGCATCAATTTTTCAAGAGCATTCACAGAAGCGTATACACAATTTAAATTGATTATCATGATTTGATGAATAAACTTACCACATGTCATCTGGTCCAAGTGGTTCCTCGGACAGAAATGTGTCAAGGCACGAGTACAAAGATACTGCCTCATGGGTTCGCCTAGCAAAAATACCACCCGACTTGTAAACCTCAGGCAGAGAGTTTAGAAGGCCAAGATTGTACTGCTCGAATGCCTTCTCACTCCAGTTAACAAGCACATGCACTTGCTTTTTAGTTATATCATTTGAAACAGGTTCATCTGTTTCTACTTTGGAGAGTTGCTTCTGGCACCGCTCATCCGTCAAGTAGAACTCAAACAGATCTAAATCTTCGGTCATCTCGTCAGGTTCACTAGCATGACAGGTGTTAGAATCTGAATTGCTAGAGCATGAGGCAGAGTGGTTGGAATGAAGGAATGGGTTCATTGCTTTGAGAAACTCGGCCCGAATAGTGGTCCCAGTTAAAGGAAGTTGTAGTCTTGTCACGAGAGGGGTGCCGAATTGCTTCCAGCGTGTCACTGAACGAATGATAGTCCTGGATATAAGTATTCTTGCATTAAAGACCTTATAAAATTTAAAGAGAACAAAACAAAAAAAAACGAATGAAAAGTAAGTGTGCTTACTCCTGACGCTGGTGCACAAACACTAATATAGAAGTAGCATCACTATCTTTTTGTAGCCGGTATGCTGCGAGGCGGTCCCCATCTCTAATTAATGAGATTGAATCAGAAGGCCCTTCCAAGTAACCAACTATGCGATTATTGTAAACCTGTACAGCATTCCCTCCCCCGTTACTCAATAATTAAGAAAAGAATAGGAAAAAAAATCAGGAGTGAGGCAATGATACTTTGCAAAGTGCAGATCAACCCGTACTATGGATTCATATCTCGGTTTTCAAAGTTCAATCAGTTGATCCGAACATCTCAAAATGACCTCCATATGAAAATGTAGTTGAAGACCGGATTTTACTTTTTTTTCTATTTTAAAATAGGTTGAAAATTACTACTTTTGGTTAGTTCGCAGGTGATTTTGTACTTATTTTAAAAATAGTAAAAAAATTCTAAAAAATGTAAAAGTTGATCTCCAAGTACATCTTCATATGAAAATCATGTTGAACCGTTCGGATGACTCTTTAGACTTTGAAAACGAAATATGGATCTATAGGACGGATCCATGTGCGCTTTGCAAAGTACCTTAGCCTCACTCTTTAACTTGTACTCCATCCCACAGGATGTAATCAGAGAACAATATTAATAACTAACAATGTTGTTGGAGAGATGCACAGTGTATTAAAAAATGTACCGAGGCAATCAAAAGGGTTTCAGAATCTCTGAGCGAACATGAAGAACCTAGACCTTGGATGAAATGCTTCAGCTCTGCTGACTTGGGTGTGCTTATGGTGTGTTGAGATGGCTCTATAGTACCGTTGGTACCAATTACCATCACAGTCATTGTTCGAGTATTTGATGGAGATAGAGGCAAAGACAAGTACATGAAAGGGTCAAATGTGATGGATACTTCCTTGCAAATCGGACAAACTAGAGTTGACTTGTACTGGCCCTGAGGTTAAGAAATTACAAAATTAGAATCACATTAAAGAGAAATATGATATCATAAGCTATGTGCCTACAACAGATCAAGTATAGTTACCATTTTAGATACCAATATCATATCAGTCAGGTTTTGTTCCAGAAAAATAACAGAATCTGCTGGACCCATTTTGCACCCCCAGTTCCTGAATTCACCGTGGTGCAGTTGGGTGTGTTCCCAATTAAGGTGCTTTATAAAGCATGGGCTCTCTTGTGCTTTACATCCTTATCTCGGTTTTCAAGATCCAAACAGCCGATCCAAACCGCTCAACATGATCTACATATGAAAATGTGTTTGAAGACAAAAAAAAATTCATTCTTTGGAAACTTCTTACTATTTTTTTAGATAGGTACAAAAATAAAATCGCTGTTTTTCAGAAAATTCTGGACCATAAAGACAGCGATTTTGTACCCATCTAAAAAATAGTAAAATATTTCCAAAAAATGTAAAAATTGGTCTCCAAGCACATTTTCATATGTAGATTGTGTTGAGCAGTTCAGATTGGCTGTTTGGACCTTGAAAACGGCACGGAAGGGTGTGAAGCACAAGAGGGCCCATGCTTTGTAAAGCATATTAGCCCAACTCCTGGGTGATTATAGAAAAATAAAAATATGTGATACTCACTTGACAGGTGTCGACTATGATAGAGTCGTTACGAGATAAATGGTATTGCCAATGTTCATCTGCTACCTCCTCATCAGGCTGACCATTGGCATCTTTGATTTCAATATATGGTTTCTGTTTCACTCGATTGAGATCTTCGTGTAATCCATCCAAAAGAAATGCTAGAAGCTCCTGCAAGGACAGGACATCAGATAAAGACTAGTACAATTTCAGGGGCGGATTTACATTTGCTAAATGGGGGTCAATTGACCCCCATTTGCTCTAAAACCCTTTAAACTTGTACTATAAATTATAATATTATAGATAAAATTGCTATATTTATGCTAAATGTGACCCCCATTTATTTTATAAAAAATTTAAGCTGACCCCCATACTTCTTTTCAAAAAAGTGTGAGTAATATAAATCTTTATGTGCATATTGACCCCCATAGATTAAAATCCTGCCTCCACCTCTTAGTACAAAGGGATAAAAATATTGAGGGTTCCAGTGTCTTTGTGGTGCCACAAGTTCTCTTTTGCAGTAATATTTATTTTTTGAAGGTTCTCTTTTGCAGTACTATTAAAAACAAAACAAAAATTAAACAAAGAATCTGAACAAGTGATCTTGTTTTTCATCTCCAATGATGCGTCCACGTAATAATTTTTTGATCTTCTTTTGGATAAGATCAATGAATCCATAAAACAAACAAATCAAGTTAAATATGATATGGTAGATAAAAATGTAGTATTTTTTGGTCTGTTAATCTTGTACAAACGGACTCAAAATATCATAAAATATTACCTGCAGACACCATGGTAAATTCATATTATTACATGGCATTATCACTGGAGAAGAAAAAAAACAAGATTAACCATTCACATTTCTCGTTTGGATTTTGGATTCAGAAATATTACACACACACTTGTAAAAGAGAGGTTAAGGCCACTTGTGGTACCAAAAAGTTGTGGCATAAGAATCTCCCTTTAAATAAATTTGGATATAAATAGAAGTACACAACCACAAAAATCCTCCCCCGTACTAGCTCCCAATAATTTCTTGATGACAAATTATGAAAACATTCCAAATTTATTAATTTTAGTTTATTCTTTTGTAGACAAAATAATTCCAAAATTTATTTATCAAGAAGCAAAGACAATATGCACTATTTATTTGGCTTATCTTCTGTTATTCCATATGCACTATAAATTGTCCTAGAAGCAAATGAAACTGACCATTAATGACTTTTTCTTTCTTTTTGCAAGAAAGATCAGATGTTATTAAAATTCACTAATTTTATTTCATAATCAACAAGAAATAGTAAAAACATAAACTACATGATAAAAATTTAATATGAATATGAACAATTAAAATGCAGGTATGTTTTGTTCATTCCATGCCAAGTAATTTTTGTAACATGACGGTAGTCAAGGATTTTAAGTTTGGAGTCCTGATAAATACTGTACTTCTAGGTTTCTTTTTTTCTGCTTTAGACTCGTCATTTTAGATGCTACATTTCTTATTTTATTTTCCTTATTCGCTTGCACATGAGGGGCGACTTTGTAACTGCACTCTTCTTTCATTTCCAAAAGTTTACTCAAAACCTTTGTCATTTATTTCTTGTTAGGGTAACTTGTTTTCTCTTCTACCTCTTTTGTATAACCCTTCTTCATACCAGTTATACTAATCTGGAAAAAGCACAAATACATGGTATAATACATATATCCAATATGTATAAGTTCCCTGACCTGGGAATCATGCTGGTTATACCCACGGAATTGAGGCGCAAAATGTGCAAGCTTTCCCTTGAAATGACGAGGAGCCACCGGTGTTTTATCAGGTGACCAGAGCCTCCTCAATAAATCCCCGAATGCCAGTGCAAGCTCTCCCTGCCAATGGACCCCACTCAATTCAGACTTATCTAGAACCAAGATTTTACCATACAGTACCTCATACCGTTTCCATTGTGGCCGAAATAGATATTGTATTGGTAGGCATAATTACCGGGATATTTTGATCATTCTGTTTTTTCTTAGTTTATTCTTCTGTGAGAATATATCAGGGTTGGAGGATTTTTTTTCCAGGAAAACAAAAGAAACCATAACTGATCACTACGAAACATATTAATTTTTATGAGTAGAGCTAGCGTGTTCTCAAGCTCACCAAGCCCCCTGATGATCTTAACTCAGAAACCTAAAGGATTGGCTTTAAACGACGAATCCAAACCGTTAAAACCGAGCTATTTCACGAGTGATGCGTTTACATGCAAAATTTACAAATTTTCGAATTAATTTAGTATAAAGTCAAGTGGTCAAAAATGATGAAAAATGAATGCATTAAATAGCTTATATAACATTCTCTTTTTTTTTTTTACCGCTGGACTTTAATCAAAACAATTAATAGATTTTGCATGTAAACACATCACTCATGAAAATGATCGGTTTCATGATTTGGATCTGTCGTTTGAAACCAACCCGATATGTTTTCGAGTTAAGCTCACTAGCAGGCCTAGTGAGCTTACGAACACACCAGCTTTACTCTAATATTTATTATCATTTGAATTACAAAGATTAATAGCATAAGCCAAAAGCAAAGAACATGTAATTTCTTTTACTGATTAGGTCAAGGAACTATGACTTCTGTGTTATACAAAATAAAACATTACCCGAGCCCCTAGCGGGTTGTGATGGTTTACTTCCTTTGTAAAGTCTCCAAGAAAGAAATCGACAAGCTTAGTAGTATGAACCAAGCACTGTAGAGCACTGTTCATGTAGCATGTGTTGCCGAGATTTTCTAACCCAACCAAGCCCAAGCCCACTGCTTTGAGACCCCCATTAAATAACTCCGAATCGTGATTTAAACTAAAGCCATTACCACTGCTCTCGATTGAACCACCATAGAAGAAACCCGCGGTTTTATTTGATTGTACGGATGGTTCATCTTGCTTGGATTCATTTTTGCTGCTCGCAGTATCAAGTGCGTGTACATGTAAAAGAATCTGCTGGTACAAGTATATATAGCATCAAAAATTACTCCAATCAAATATAAGGTATCATAATCAGGTTCTGTAACATTATTACTCGATTACAATTTTTTTATTTGGGTAACATTTGAATGGGAGAAAAAAGTTTGCTGTAATATGAAACAAGACCTTTAATTTGGTTTCCCTTCTCATTTCATAGCCCAAACTGAGTATGAACCAAACTGTGTCAGTTATCGCCGCAAGAAATTTCTATACTTGCTGTTATTCAAATATATGAGTTGCAACGATCAAGAAGGTTATAGAATAGACAAAATAACTTTCACATACTTTGCATCCAAGTGCACTCCACCCGTTTATTCTTACCAGAACCAGTACTTCAAGTTAAAAAGAATCATATAATACTTTTCTCTCAAAACAGAAAAAAGTTGACTATACCATTGAAACTCAAGAACAGAAAAAAAATAAAAATAAAAGGATATGACAACTCCGAATTGGAATTAGAAATTAAGAAAGAGGGGACAAAATTTCCATTTGTAACAAACAGTATTTAGAAAAAGTCCAATCCATCAGATCCCTAACTGAAGACCCAAAACTGAGGGAAAGCCTCAAATTTTAGTATTGAACAAGAATACCTTGTTGACTAAAGTAAACGTCTTGAAACCCCTATTTTCATCAGCACGGAATCGATACAGAAATAGAGAATTGGGTTCAGAAACTGCTCAAAGTTCACAGTTTTACAGAGTTTAAAACAGAGCAAAATAGTAAAGTGAAAGAAAAGAGGCCACTAACAAATGAAGAACAAAATCAAGAATTAAAAATGAAGGGAAGGAATAGTGTTAAAAATTTAGAATTGTCTAATGGGAAGATCTCTTAAGAATCATTTTCTAGATCCTGTAGTAAACTATCAACTTTCTTCATAGAAAAACTTTATATACTATTTTTAACTACTGTCCTTCCAGTGGCCAACTAGGCAACTACCATTTATGCATAAGACAAAACTTTATGGTATACCAAATTTATACATAGAAAAGATAACATGTATTAAAACTTGAGAAAGAAGATTTCACTGGCACCTCTTGATCAGGCTGGCGAACATCTTGGGGCAACCGATTCCATGCATTCATTAATATAAGTTCTGTTTGCCCCGAAAAATCCCATATACGAACCTATATTAAATAATTAGAAAAATAAAGAAAAGTTTCCTAAACCTGTTCCTACTAGAAGCTGAAAATTAAAATAAAATAAAAGATGTTCTCAAAATTAACAAACATACTGGATCAGAATCACCACTAAAAATCTTGCTCGCTTTTCTGTGAACCTCCAAAGTGTTGTCCTGGAAATTACAAAAGAGAATTTAGTATGCATAGGAATTAGAGAAGTTATCACAAAATAAAATAGTTAGTTAAGATAATACTATAAAGAGCTTGTCACTCAAGGTGCCTTTGCAAGTTGTCTAAGCATTATACACGCCCAAAGAATTACAATAAAAAAGATAAATAATAAGAAAAGAAGGACCTTTCTACTAATTTTGACAGTTATTATACTTGAGCTCCTTATGACAGAAATACGTAATGATATATCATATACATCACTAAGACCCTCTACCGGCAAGTTTTTCTCCTTCAGTTCTTCTGTACCAAGTTCTCTGTACCTATGAAAAAGCCATGAGGACATAGTTAAAAACCCTAACCAAAAAAAAAAAAAAAACCCAACTTTCTGGCACTGCCTTTGACCAGCATAGTACACGCCTCAAATTAAACTGGCTGTTATAGCTAGTATTATAATATTGCAGCCAGTATGTTTATAGAACTAAATCCTATGCTATGAAACCATTACAGTCCTGTAAAATCTGGTAATGCAGTAATGAAAGCCAATACAGTAATCCTTGGCCAAAAGATCACAGAGTATCAGTAGCATGAAATTAAACTGGCTAGTAAATGCAGTAAATGTAGTCATGAAAACCATTACTAATATAAGCACACAAAAACCTCAGAAGTCAAATCCTGCATCACAAGTTTACTGGTCCAGTACCAAAAATGGTAATCTTTAAATTTGCGTATTTTTTTCAGAAGGAAGATATAACAGGATCCTTTGGCACCTTTATAACACAGAAAAAATAAAAAGGAAAAAATAAACTATTAGAAAAGTTAGATGACGCACCATTTAAGAGCCTGGGACCACATATCAGAGGCAATAAGAGCATAGCTTTGACCAGAAACATCCTCTCCTTCCTCGTCAATGTCTCGCTGGAGATTGAATACTTGATCCGAATTGAACATGTTTACCAGCTTAGAGCTGTATGAGGTGGCCGGTGGAGGGGTTGGCACGTAAGGCACCCCTCTCAGCCCCTCAGCATTGATTGACTTGCACGCCAGGCTCCACCATCTGTGTTTCATTAAAGTAGGCCAAATTTAGAGTATAAAATGAGGCTAGACTGTAAAATAAGCTTTGAAATGAGGACCAACAGAAAATTATTTAAATTGGTCTTAATTGACTATTTGAACAACCTTTTGCAGGAGACGATGGTCCAACCGACCTCTATTTGTTTCTGTTTTAGTCGAACTGCAAAATTGAAATCCTTCATACAGTACATGCTGGTCCGAATGACCTGAATTTCTTTCTATTTTAACTTGCTTCTGCTGTTATTAGGTTGTTATAATTATAAGCTAACAATTAAAATTTAGCTTGCACAAACCTTCCTAACTCAATGTAATCCCTACAATACTTAACAAACTCATTAGGAAAATATTAAAGCACAAAGAGTGCACCGTCAGGTTTCAAGGAATAAACTATAGCTTCCAATGCGATCAGCAAAGGATTAACTATCTCTAGGAACGATTGGATGAAGTGAATGGAGATTTTGTAATTACCCGTAGGGGACGAGGTAGACACGACCGTCTTCGGTAGGAGGAGCTTCGCCGGAGGTGGAAGCAACATCTCCGCCGGCGATGGTAGCGGAGGCGTCTGAAGCGGTGTCGTCTTCAGCCATTGGCATGGGGAATGGAGAAGAGAAGAGAAGAGGAGTGGTTATTAATTTGTTGTGTAGACAAGGGGTGGAGAGGAGGATGTAGATTGTAGGGAGATGGCGGAGAGAGCGAGGGGTCGGATTGAAGAAGGAACGAAAATGAAGTTGAACTTTGGAGAATAAACAAAGAAGATGAGGCGGGGGAGATGCGGAGAAAGGTTTGAGGGAAAGAAAAAAGGAACTCATTTCACCTTAGATAACTGAATATTTTGTTTAGATCTGAACCGTCCGATCAAAATTAGCACGACTATTGGAGAATCTCGTGCAATCCAGTTCGTACCGGATTGTCCCGAATTCTGATCGAACGGTCGGATCTGAACAGAATATTATGTTACCTCAGAGGATATGGAAAGTGGGGAGCTGCTTCGTTCTTTGACTTTTTAATTGCTTGTAGGATTTTGCAGCAAGTAATTTGCACACAATTGATACTTGATGAGTATAGAAAACCGCTCTCTTCCATTGAAATACAAATATTTTTCAAACTGAACTTATTTACTTATAAGAAGTATGGAGGATATATTATTGTATATCTTGTCGGACCTAAAAATTTAATTACTGGTTAAATTTGAAGCTCTCCGTGACTTTGTATGGAAGATGAAAAAAAATTGAGAGAGAAGAAAGAGAGCGTAGGTGCAATTTGTTATTGATCATGTGAGATTAGAAGTTAAAACTTACATAAATGTTTTAGAATTTAAACGCTGGCATTGTTGTTATTGAATAAATCTACTCCTGATTTAAGTTAGAGTTGAAAGTTGTTCAAATTATTGTAGTATCTTAATCAACTAAGACATACATATATCATCTTCGTCATGTTTCTTCATCTACAAAATTCATGGAAAAGTACAATTAAAATTGTCTTAATGAGTTGATATACCAGCTATTTAGAAAAAAAAAAATTATAACATCTATGCTTCAATAAATTTGAAATAATTTAAACTAAACTTATTTTGATAAAATTATCTACATAAATTGGACAAAACAACAAAATTTTGTTTTAAATTGTATTCGTTACCAAAATATTGGAGAAGTATAACATAAAATCTTCACTATGGTCATAAGACATTTTGCCACACCTTTTGTTATTTATATATCAGGATTTATAAACAAATAAAATATAGTTATTTAAATTCTAAATAGACTTTTATCTCATGAAGTACTAAAAGATATAAAATTTATTTCAATTTCTTATTTATATGCTAGTCTCTTCAAAATATCAAATAACGAAGAAACCACGGGAGAAAATTAGGTGAGCATGTTGGGAGCAACGAAACATATAAAAGATTTGCTTGAGAAGGCAACTTTTGCTATAGGACTACGAAAGAGGTTACCAAGAGAGGTCGGAGACAAAAAATTGACGTGCTCGGAGTGTTCCAAACTTCAAAGAAACAGGAATCACGGATATTCGGTTTAGGAATCCACCACGTGTCTTTTTCTTATGTAATTTGGCTTCCCTTTCATAGAATTAATTGATTTTTTCAAAATGGATAAGAGAGGGTTCCACTTCTCAAACCCTGATCCTATGTGACGCAATTTTATGGACCTATAAAAATGCTGTCTTTATATTATAGTGTCATTATTTTATTCATGCGAAGATCGTGTTCGAAAATATTTTTTTTTTTAGAAAAGTGTTCGTTCGAAAAGATTTACTTTTATAAAATTTTCACTCTACGAGAGGTGAATAGACACATTCCTATTTTTATTCATTTTAATGTAGAGATGTGTCTATTTTATCTCACTAGCTAAAAGAAAATTCATGACGGTTTTATATATGTTAAATTATGGGATCTTGAATTTTATTATGCTAATATAATATTTATAATTGTGAGAGGTCACAGATTCGAAATCCAGAAGGGATAATTCGTTGTGGATATTAAATAGTTAGGTTAATTGACCTCCAACATTTACTCAAAAAAATATATAATATTTATAACAACTGATGTATTAGAATTTATTTTTATATGCCTTCTGTTTTCTTTTCTAAATCATCATAGTTTTTTTAATTACAAAATGATTACATTTCAATCGGTTCTTAGTGATTTTTATTTGTAAAATAGTGATGGTAGATAAAAAGAAAATTGTATATATTATTAGGGATATATGTCTCCTGTCGCGGGTTATATGAGTAGGAAGCATGGGGCTTCACAGATTCAATCGCCACAGAAGATCGCCTGTAACGTATCATCTTGCCTATCTGAGCAGGTTGGGTCGGATGTCCATCGGACTCAAATTTGGGTCCAATGGGTTTCTGGACCGTCCGATCTGCTTTAAGTTCGTGCGCACGAATTTTAAAGTAGATGCGATAGTTGCAGGCGCGAATCTTAAAGCAGATCAGACGGTCATTGAACCCGTCGAACTCACTTTGAGTCTGATGGGCATTGGACCCAAATTGACCTCCTTGCCTATTCGGGAATAGTGCGGGGGACCAATATTATTTGTGATTTGAGATTCGTGCAGAACGTATATGAACGGTTGAGATTTTCCAAAATAACACGCAAAAGTTGAGATATCTCAGAGGATGCGAATTTCTTGACCTGACATATTTGGTGAGAAGGAAATAAATATAAAAGTCATGTTTGATTGAGATCTAAATTATAAAATAAAGGATTTAGGTCTCAATTAAACCGTCAAATGTAATTTAATTGAGTCGGATTAAGATTGTATAAGTTGATCTTTAGACCGGTCGAAAATGTAAAAAGTACATTTAGCTCACGCTTATGATTTAGAATAATTATTTTAGTACCCACAGTATCGTACCCGCATCGTACCCGCACTTACTCCGTCCCGAATAACTTCCATAACCGTAAGCGGTCCCGCAACTACCGATTAACTTTCAGTTTGAATTTAAAACTTTCCTTTCTCTCCGTTTATTCCTTTTTTGAAGCTTCGGCGATTTTGAGGCGATTTTAGGTCGATTTCGAGGCGATTTCAAGGCGATTTGGAGTCGATTTGTAGGCGATTTGGAGGCGATTTGGAGTCGATTTGGAGGCGATTTGGAGGCGATTTGGAGGCGATCGTCTGGCTATCGAAACTGGAAGCGATTTCGGTGATTTTTCAAAGGTGATCAGCTAGGTTAATATTGTTTTCAAAGGTGATCAGCTAGGTTAATTTCGGTGATTTTGTTTTTGTTCTGGCGATTTCGGTGATTTCGTTTCTATTTCATATACACAATCTGGATTTTGAATTTTCAGATGTTTTTGACAATTGATTTGCGAAGATGATCTAATTGTCTATTTTGTGTTAATTTCATCATTTTATTAAGAAATCTCTTGATAGAAATCGGTTGATATTTCTTGTTATGAGTTCTTTATGTGTATAATAAGTATGGGAATAAATATGTTTGTTATGTGTAAACTTATAATATTGTGTTTATAGATGTTAATACTTCATTACATCTCTATGAAATACTTCAGTTGGCAGGCCTTATAACATATAGAGTAGAATCTACATTTTGCTATTACAGGTATTAATACTTGATGACCAATGATGTCAATACTTCTCATTAGAATATAATACTTGAGAGTGTAGTCATATACATTTTGCTATTACAGTTATTAATACTTGGATACCTTGTCGTCAGTACTTCTCATGTTTAGTATTAATACTTGACATATTAGCCATATACATTTTGCTATTAAAGTTATTAATACTTGGATACCTTGATGTCAATACTTCTCATGCTTAGAATTAATACTTTACATGTAGCCATATACAGTTTGCTTTTACAGTTATTAATACTTGGATACGCTGATGTCAATACTTTGCATTTTATTGTTGAACATTATGATGGATATTGATCTCAATGAGTCTTTTGGAGATGAATTATGCATACAATATAATGGTGATGCAGTGGATGAGGTGAATCTTTATCGTTTCTATGAAGATTTGCATCGTGAAAATGATGTAATAAGTGATGATGTGAGCATTAGAGAGTTTGACTGGGATCTGAACACCATATTGGATGTTTCACAACCTGAAACAGACAATTTTCAAGGTGAAAAATCTAATGTAAATGGAAATGCAAGAGTGGAGGTTGATGTTGTTGGCATCAGAGATTTTGACTTGAATCTCAACATGGAATCTGTCAACAATGAGTTGGATGAAGAAGTTGAGGTTCTAGGTGAAAGATATGTAGAAGAAGTTGAAGGAGTTGTAGAAGATGAATTAGATGATATGGAAGATGAAGATCATGAATTATTGCCACCAGCTGTTGCTGATGTATTTGATTCGATTGATGAAGCACGCCAATATTATGAGCTATATGCGAAGAAAATTGGATTTGCTGTTGTCAAAAGGTCAAACCATAAGAAGAGGGGTACTGCCTTCGTCAACCATGTAACATTTGCCTGTGGCAAATGCAAAGAGCCAATACGTCTTGAGGATGGACCTGTCCCACAGATGAATAAGGGTTATATAGGGACAGGTTGTAAGGCATGTGTTAAATTGGGAGATGCTGATTTGAGTGGGAATCGGGTAGTAAAGAAAGTGATTTTAGGGCACAATCATGATTTGGTACCTGAAACAGCATTCCTTATTGCAGGATTCCGATATATCCCAAACCAATACCAGAGATTATTGGAGTTTAATGAAGACCAAGGTCTTGTGGTATCAGTTAATATCAATCTTGTAATAAAAACTGCTGGAGGTTATATGCGGTGTCCTTTTACTCGTAGAGATGCGCGGAATCATATTGACAAATACAAGAGGTTGAAATTACAGTCTATTGGTGGGAATGATGCTCAACTACTCTTTGATTACTTTGGAGTGAAGGAAAAGATCGATAGAGATTTTTTTTATAGATACGAATATACAACTGATGGGCGTTTATGGAGCGTATTTTGGGCTGATGGCCGTAGTCGAGCATCTTACAAGTATTTCCACGATGTTGTTGTTATGGATGCAACATACTTGACCAATAGGTAATAATTCATTTTTTTTTCAGAATAAATGTCAGTATTTTTTTTAGTAGAATATGTCAGAATATGTACAAATAGTAGGATATATAAAGACATGTGTAGGTATAAATACTTGGTGTATTCAGATATAAATACTTGTTGTTTCAGATATAAACACTTGGTGTGTTCAGATATAAATACTTTCTATTTTAAGAGTGAATACATGGATCAGTTGAAATTAATACAATAATATATATGTATATTTACTAATTTGTCTTTTTTGATGTGTCTCAGGTACGATATGCCTCTAGTGTTATTTGTCGGTGTTAACCACCATGGTCAGACTATTATCTTCGGTTGTGCTTTGCTCGGTAGGGAAAGTGTGGAAGATTACAAATGGTGCATTGCCAGGTAAAAATACTTGATGTGTTTAGGGTAAATACTTTAGATATTTAGATATAAATACTTTAGTTGTTTAGATATAAATACTTTAATGGTTTAGATATAAATAATTTACTGGTTTAGATATAAATACTCTAATGGTTTAGATATAAATACTTTAATTGTTTAGATATAAATACTTTACTAGTTTAGATATAGATACTTTAATGGTTTAGATATAAATACTAAAATACTTTAGATAAAAATACTTGAGGTGTTAGGTATAAATACTTGAGGTGTTAGGTATAAATACTTGGATGTTTATATATAAATACTTGGTAGTTGTTTAGTTGGCTGTTAATACTTTTTCATTGTCTAGGTTTTTGGAATGCATGGATGGTGTGAAACCGGGAGGTATTCTTACTGATCAGTGCGCAAGCATTGAATCTGGTATACAACATGTATTGGGACCTGAAACAGTACATAGATATTGTTCTTGGCATATTTTGCACAAGCTCCCTAGCAAATGGGGATTTGTGTCTGATAATGTTAAGTCCAATAAAGTTCAGGAGAAAAAAACTGCAAAGTCCGATAAGGTTAAGGAGGTTGTATACAAGTCGAAAACGAAAGAAGATTTTGAAGAAAAGTGGTTGAAATTAATGGATGAACTCGGAAAGGAAAATGATTCTTGGTTTAGAGGGATATTTGAATTAAGAGATAAATGGGTACCAGTATTTTTAGATGGGCAATTTTGGGATGGAATGACTAGTACCCAAAGGGTAGAAAGTATGAACCATTTCTTGAATTCTTATATGACAAAGAGAGAGAGTCTTAAAGATTTTGTTGAGAATTTTGAAGCAGCTCTGAAAAGTATTTGGCAAAATGAGAATGATGCTGATCACAAATCAAAATATAGAATTCCTATGCTGCATTATGGATTGCCGATGGAGGCTCAGTTTCAGCGTAGTTATACAAATGATATTTTTTACAAATGTCAACAACAATTCAGAAAATGTGTTAATTTGTCATGCAAATTAATCGAAGAAAAAGACGAAGAAGCAGTTTATGAAGTTAGTGATTGTTGGAGCAAATGTTTGTTGTTATTTATAGGAGAGCATTAAGGGAAGTGCATTGTATATGTAGAAAGTTTGAGACAATGGGTATTCTATGTGCACATTCCATCCAAGTTTTAAAGCAAGAGAAGATATTTGCTGTTGAAGATAAATATATTGTGGAGCGGTGGAGGAAGGATGTCTGTCGTTACAATTTGTCCATAGTTTACCCACATTTGCCAACTATACCTGAACAAAGCAGGTAAAATAACTGATTAATATTTTATAATATATATTTTATGTCACAGGTATATATACATAAGCTGATATAATTAAATACTTGTTATTATTGTTCTTACATTTTTCTTTAGGCTCTATCAATTGACAATGACTACAAATCCAATAATTCAAGAGTTGCTTCATCTTGGCAGTCTTAACGAAAATTTGCATAGTGCAGTTTTCAATGGTTTTCAGGAATTGAGAAACATAATATTAGGTTTGTTATTTTGTTTCATCTAATTTCTTTAATTATGTTTATATTTGAAATAATTTTTTTATTGATATTTGAAATTCAAACTTGTATGAAACTAGCAAATGTCAATGGTGAACAAAGTGGTGCAAAAGTAACTTCTCAAGTTGTGGGGAGACCAGCTAGAGGTAGAAACAATAAAAATATTTCAGCAGTTACAAGAACAGGTATAAATACGTACTGTTTCTGATATCAATACTTTATGATTTTGATATCAATACTTGATGTATTCAGGTATAAATACTTATTGTATTCACGTATAAATACTTTCTGCTTCCAGATATAAATACTTGATGTGTTCAATTTTTTATAGGTGAAGTAATTAATGATGAAGTGAACGTTCAGGCGGTAGTTACTGGTTCAGGAACAGGTATTGGGGAAAAAACTATTTATATTTTTCAACATAACTCATAGTATAGTTACATATAGTTCTTATAATTGGTATTAATACTTTTTTATATTTTGAGGTGATACAATGCAAGAAGAAAATGTTGAGACTGTGCTTAGTGGAACACGATCTGCATCATCTGATCAACAGACTAGTACTGTAGTGAATTATCAACCATCTTCAAGTTTACTACCACCTGCTAAATCTAAAAAAAGAGGACGGCCCCCAAAAAGTACAATTAAGAGTAAACTTGATATTGCCATTGGCAAAATGATTACAAAGGAAAAAAAGGAGAAGGAAAAAAAGGGGAAGGGAAAAAAAGGTAAAGGAATAAAAGAAGGAAAAGGAGAAAATATTATTACTTCAATTTAATTGTATAGATATAGATAGAAAAAAATGATAATATAGATGTTCATAGAAATACATTTCATATAGTATATTTTTGTTGATTTTTTTTACATTAATAGAGGTAGAGGAACTACGAGAAGCAATATATTGTACAAATTTTTTTTTCATCTATAGTTGATATAGTGTACTAATTCATTATGTTTTCTTTTTTATTTGTTTCATAGTAATAAATACTTCGTGATATAGCACAAATTCATTATATAAAAAAAATTATAACACATTTATGTTATTATAAATACTTCATTGTATAAGAAAAATAATATATATTAAATGAAATTTAAAGTTTATAATTAAATGTTTTATAACTGTAGAAATACTAGATGTGTTCAGACATAAATACCTGATGTGTCCAGATAAATACTTGGTGGTTCAGATATAACCACTTGATGTGTCCAGATATAAATTTGATATCTTCAAATATAAATATTTGTTTGTTCATATATAAATACTTGGTTTGTTCAGGTATAAATAATTGGTAGTTTCACATATAAATATTGGATTCTTTGGTTATGAATACTTGCTATTTAGCTAATCAATACTTGGTATCATCAGCATGCATATTTTAGTAAAGAAGACTTGACCGTAGGTCCGATGGGTTTAGCCACCGTCGATTTGCTTTAAGATCGTGTGGAATGCTTTAAACTTCGTGCGAGTTTGTGTCACTTGTCGTGCGCAAATATCTTAAACTAGATCTGACGGTCATCTTACTAGTTGAACCTAAAAGTAGGTCCGATGGGCATCGGACCTACTCCGTTCTCTTTAAAGAAATGCTTGGAGATGATTGTTATAATTTACGAAATGGAGACGGTCCTCGCATTAAATGGTCCCCACACATTCATATTTGAAATTATATTCATATGGGTTGCGCCATTTCGTATGATTGAACCTTCGCATATGCGCCATTTCATATGATAAAGTATTTATATTTGTACCACTTTGTATCTACCTCGAAGCGGTGCGCCTTTTGAACCGTGTTCAACTAATGTCATCAACTTTTGTCCTTCGATCACATCACCGAACAGACCACTGTACCACTAAGTGAGCAAGCAACCTCCTGTCCTTTGATCACATCACCGACTAAGCAATCTCCGTCTTTCGCTCTTTCTCTCTATCTAGGGTTTGTCTTTCCACACCGATCAAAGCACCGATCAAAGCACCGATCGAAGCACCGACCAAAGCACATTGTTCAGATATAAAAGCCATTGTCTATCCACACCGTCTAAGCATATTTGCTATCCACACCGTCGCAATGGTGATTCTACGCCAGTTAAGCACCGATAAAAGCGAACGAAATCCTTCCGAGCAAGTGAGCAACGACGGAACTGTCAATGTTACTTCCGAGCAAGTGAGCAACGCGAACAAGCAGATCGTACTATTTCAAAGTGTGAAACCCACAGAAAAGGCTGATGAAGGTACAATCTGTTATTTCTAAGAAAATTTCAACAATTTTCGAGTATTAAATGTAATTTTAGGTATAAATACCTTAGATTTTAGTTGTAAATGATGTCTGACTTTTCAATTAGGAACAGAGAGAATAATTTCTGGTTCTGAGAAATCACCACAAGTTACAATCTGCTCGATGAAACCCGAAGAAGGTACAATCTGTTAATTTTTTGAAATTTTGAACAATTTTTGAGTAATAGATGTAAATTTAGGTATAATTTTTGAGTAATTTATTCCTCATATTTTAGGAGTACATGAAATTTTAGTTATAAATACCTTAATCATTAGTTAATAGCTGTGCATAAATACTTGTCAGCTATAAATACTTGATATGTTCAGATATAAAAACTTGACTTGTTCTGATATAAATACTTGATGTGTTGAGATATATAATACTTTATGTGTTTAGTGTGTAGGGTTTAGGAGTAATACCTTATATTGTCAGATATAAATAAATACTTGACCTGTTCTGATATAATACTTGATGTGTTGAGATATAAATACTTGATGTGTTTAGGGTTTAGGGTTTAGGGTTTAGGAGTAATACCTCATATTGTCAGATATAAATACTTGATGTGTTGAGACATAAATACTTGATATGTTCTGATATACTTGATGTGTTGAGATATAAATACTTGATGTGTTGAGATATAAATGCTTGATGTTTCAGATATAAATGCTTGTTAGATTCATAATAATACCTGATATGATCCAGCATGCACACTCAAATATTTAATATAAATATTGAACTCTTTATATATGAATACTTGTTACTTATTTATGACTTTTCAATCAGGAAAACTAGAAGTTGCGGAATTAGTACAAGTTGCTAAACGTGGTCGTGGACGCCCACAAGGTTATAGGAAAGGTAATTGTTAAATACCTATTTTAATTGTTGGACATTAATACCTTATAATGTTGCTATCTGTACATTTTTACATATGTATAATTACTATATTAAATATTAGTAATTATACATACTTGGTATGTTCAGCTATGTTCAGCTGTAAATACTTGGTATGTTCAGCTAAAATAGGTATTTTAATTGTTTGACATTAATACCTGATATGTTAGATATAAATACTTGGTATGTTCTGATATAAATACTTCATATGTTCAGATATGAATACTTGATGTGTTCATATATTAATTGATATGTTTAGATTTAAATACTTGGTAGTTGTTTAATAATACCTGATATGTTAAGATATAAATACTTGTTGTTTTTCAATATAAATACTTGATGTGTTCAGATATAAATACTTCATGTGTTGAGATATAAATACTTGATGTGTTCAGATATAAATACTTGATGTGTTCAGATATAAATACTTGATGTGTTCAGATATAAATACTTGATGTGTTCAGATATAAATACTTGATGTTTTATATGTAGGTACAATCTGTTAATTTAAAATTGGTATTTAATAATTACCTTATATTAAATATTTGTTATGTTGTTTATTCTTCATAGGTGATCCACCAATAAAACCACGAAGGGTGTCAGATTCTTGTATAAAGAACAAATGCTGTGTTGACACAGCTATGAGGTTCTTTCATTTGAGAGTTTTAAAGAAACTAAACGAGCATCACATAAGGTTATTAGCAAAAACTCATTTTCTCCACCTCTTTGGATTTCCAAAAGGAACTGAAGTGAACAACGCCATCTTACATCAAATTCTGTTGATGTGGGATGGGAAATGATCTTTCATTTTCAAGACTGGCAGTGGTGCAAGCACTACTGCCCACTCCCTCAAATTTACTGCAGATGAAGTGGCTTTAGTGATGGGTCTTTCCACAGAAGGGAAACCCGTACAATACAAGAGGGAATGTGTGACTCTATACGGTCTCCGGACGAGACATTTTGGGAGAGGTACTAGTGAGATCACTCGCAGAGAACTTGAAGATGCAATTGTGAAAGCAGTTGATGATACGTCATTGTGTTCAGAAATTAACGATAAAGTTGCTGATGTTGTACGATTACTGGTGCTGTATTTGTTTACAACTATATTGTTCCCGCAATCTACTGGGAATGTGCCAATTCACATGTTCGACGTCGCTGAAAATCTGAAAAAACTCAAGTTTCTGAACTGGTCTGAGTCGGTGCACCAAATGTTGATGGACAACATTCCTCATAATGCTGCATGGTGTAAGTTGAAAAAAGATGGAGAGGAAGTTGTTGTAGAAAGTTCTCAAGAAGAAATTGCTAAGAAAAAGAAGAAGCCGAAAAAGGCTTCAGGTACACTGCCAGGGTGTGCTTTGGCTCTGATTGTAAGTCATAGGAACTTTTATTCTAACCTAATAATTATTTTATCTGTTAATCATCAAATGAAATATAAGCGTAAATACTTGGCATGTTTGTTCTAAATACTTGTATGTTTAGATATAAATACTTGATATGTTCAGCTATAAATACTTGATGGGTTCAGATATGAATACTTGATGTGTTGATATACTTGATGGGTTCAGATATAAATACTTGATGTGTTCAGATATAAATACTTGATTTGTTCTGATATAAATACTTGAGGTGTACATCTATAAATACTTGTTGAATTGAGATTAACCACTAAACCTTCTTTGTTTTTTCTTATATGTAGGCATGGTTCTATGAGCATGTCAAGATCAGAGGTGTTTACAATTGTGGTGGCCGCATTCCTAGATACCTCAATTGGAAGTTGAATATTACATGGAAGAGGGCAACTTTAGAGCCTCACTTGAGGGATGTGAAAGTTTCAGATGTGAACAGCAATCCACTGAAAAGGGGCAGAGGCGAGAAACTGATTTTTCAGGGGTTTACTGCACATAAATTCTTGCATCTTAGTAAAAGGTATGCACCTCTTCAGAGTGTGTCGAACCAGAAGCTTCTTCACTTGTTGAAAGAAATGACTCCAATTTTCTGGCTTTTTGCCATGGAACCTTGCCAAGAACTTATTGATCTAAATGAAAAAGAGAGGTTTGACAATCTGTCATTTGAACAAGATGAACACCCACAACTTCCAGAAATGTCACTGAAATTTGCAAGCAAATTGGTTGAGTTTGTTACTGCTATTGAATGGCACAACCACATAAGCAAGAGGTTAATGGAATCACGTAAGTTTTTTTTATTAATTTTATAAGAATAAATATTTGGATGCATCATTGTTTATGCTTTAATATTTCAGTATTAATATTTGAAAGTGTCATTATGCACATTTTTAATTAGATGTTTTATGTTTCTTTATAGCTCGTAAAGAGATCAAGCAAGAGGAGAAGAAGAAAGAGATTGATATCTCTTCTAAGAAATCGAGTAAGTTTTTTTCAGTATTAATACTTGATATAAATACTTGATGTGTTCAGATATAAATACTTAGTGTGTTCAGATATAAATACTTGATGTGTTCAGATATAAATACTTGATGTGTTCAGATATAAATACTTGATTTGTTCAGGTATTAATACTTGACTTGTTCAGATATAAATACTTGATTTGTTCAGGTATTAATACTTGACTTGTTGAGCTATAAATACTTGATGTGTTCAGCTATAAATACTTGATTAGTTCAGATATAAATACTTGATTTGTTCAGGTATTAATACTTGACTTGTTCAGGTATTAATATTTGATGTGTTCAGATATAAATACTTGATTAGTTCAGATATAAATACTTGATGTGTTCAGATATAAATACTTGATGTGTTCAGATATAAATACTTGATTAGTTCAGGTATTAATACTTGATGTGTCGATATAAATACTTGATGTGTTCAGATATAATACTTGATGTGTTCAGATATAAATACTTGATTAGTTCAGGTATAAATATTGATGTGTTCAGATATAAATACTGGTAATTCAGATATAAATACTTGATGTTCTGCGATATAATACTTGGTAGTTTCATAATAATACCTGATATTTCTCATCAGCATTGATTTTTTTTTCTAACAGCTCTTGCACATGGTAAACGTAAGCTTTCTGAAGTGAAGAACAGCAGTGGTAAAGCTGATAAGAAGGAACAAATCCATCTCAAGTCAGGGAAAACACCTCCTAGCGGGAAACACAAGAGGAAATTGGACTACAGTGAACCTCACCTCTGTTGGGAAAGATGCACCAAAGAAGCTTCAAAAAGAGAAGAGATCAAATGAAAAGCTGAAGAAATAAGAAACCAGAAAAGGAGGAGGAAGTCCTAGAATACTAGAAGCTGAAGAAGAAAAAAAGAAAAGAGTACTGCAGGAGGTGAGAAAGAACGCAAAGAAGGGATGAATGGTGAACGAAAGAGGAGGAAAGAAAGAAGAGAAGAGAAGAGAAAGAAACAAAAACAAAAGAAGAGAAGAGAAGAGAAGA
>JAJGRW010001168.1:1682025-1839670 GCA_025461045.1 Carex parvula | reverse complement strand
GATCTCATATGAATATACCTGTAGACCAAATTTTATATTTTTTAGAATTTTTTCTTACTATCTTTTAAGATAGGTAGAAAATCACTTGATCTGAAAATTCTGTACCATCCAAAAACAATGATTTTCTACCTATCTTAAAAGATAGAAAAAACTTTTAAAAAATATAAAATTCAATCTGCGAGTACATATTCATATGAAAATTATTTTGAACAGTTCGGATTGACCGTTAGAATTAAAAAAAAAAAAATTAATCCGTATTACGGAGCAAATTGTGATATGCATAATACCGTATACTCACTCAAGTTTAAATATGCATCTTTCGAAGAAAAAATTTAGAAAACATATCAGCTCGAATTGGGCTATAATTACATTATCAATAAACAATCACAAGTAACATGAACCAAAGGCGGAGCCAATTCAGAGCACTAATTCTGTGAATTAAAGTTCAAGTCCCCTGTATCGAAGAGGAATTCAATACACTATTTTACGTTGACACATCCATATGTTTATAAGTTATTTTTTCAATCTGAACTATTCAGCATGATCTCTATATTAAATGTGCTTGGAGACCATATTTTACCTTTTTTGAAACTATTTTAGTATTTATTAAGATGTGTACAAAATTATTGTTTTCAGACAATTCTGGACCATTGAAAAACAGTGATTTTCGAAAATTTTAAATAAATAGTAAATAATTTTCAAAAAATGTAAAATTTGGTCTCCAAGAACATTTTATTATCAATTATGTTGAACGATTCGGATCGAATGTTTGAATTTTGAAATTACAAAAATGACTTATAAATATATGGTGTTAAGATGTGTCACCATAAAATGATGTAATTAGATCCATGTATATTAATAAGGTCTATATATATTCTTAATTTCTTATATCAATCTTTCCTTATTTCAGCCCAGAACAGATTTGGTAGCCCATTGACTTTCGCAGCCCAATTTAGAAGAACAAAAAACTCATCAGAACGCGCAGAGCAATCTGATCCGAGATGAAACACACGGAGCTGCTTTAATAGTCGTGCAGATTCTGATTGGACGGTCCAGTTTGAAACATAAACATTCGCTTATCATTTTATAAAAAAAAAAAAAAAAATTAATATCCTTGTTGTTGTTGCTAAATAAATATGAATTCACATTTACATACATACTGTGATGTTCATGAATAATAAGTGTGTGTAATCCTTTTTATTTTTTTGTAAATGATAATAATTTAGTGTAGAACTAGGGTGTTCTTGAGTTCATCAAGCTCTTCTGTGAACTTAATTCTAAAATATATCGGATTGGTTTCAAATAATAAATTGAGACCGCTGAAACCAATCTACCTAATGAGTGATGCATCTACATACAAATTTTTTAATTTTCGACTTAATATAGAGTCAAGTGGTCAACAAATATTAAAAAAAAAAATGCATTAAAATTAATTTATATATTTTTTTAATTTTGACCGTTGGACTTTACTAAATTAATTCTAAAATTTAAAATATTTAAATATGAACACATCACTAATAGTGGGCCAAACCTTTTTTTTTTTGGACTGTGAACTTAAGTTGGGAGTCATCGCCATAACGGTCCATAAATATTCAATTTTTGTATGATTTAATCAGATGCGTCCTTTCATTGAAATATTTTAAGTTTCTGTCTAAAAAAAAAGCCTACTTATTTCACAAAAATTAGGAGTGCCGGAATATCATTTTCTAATTTGCATAAGCACCAGATATTACAAATCCGAAATTTTTATTAATACCATTGTAAAAAAAAACAAATTATGAGAAATTCGAAAAATTCCAGGGCCTCCAATTCAATCTGTGGCTCCATTTTTGGGGGGCCGCAGATTGAATTGGATACCCCCAAAAACAAAAAAAATGCACTGTAATAAATATCATATTTAGGTTTTTGGGGGCCTCCAATTTAATTTGCAGCCCTTCAAGAATGAGGCTGCAAATTGAATTGGAGGCCTTGGTATTTTTCGAATTTCAGTAGTGTTTTGGTTTATTTTTTTAAATGGTATTAATAAAAATTTCATATTACAAATTCAATGAAAAACTTGAGTGAATATATAATAAATGCAATGCGTTTTAATCAATTCATGAAACAACTACATAATTAAAATGAATAAGATATCAATGCAAGTCAACTTCTGGATAAGTATAGGTTTCCTACCATTTATTGATTACATTTAGTTCATTTGAAGCGGGTCCCAAATTTGTGAACATCTTATAAATTAAACATTTATGGTGAATGATGGAATCCAAGGAACTTAATTAATACCTGATCGATAAATTAGACCAATAGAACATTGGTGTTCACCTTATTAATTATAAACACCAACTAAACTAATTTTTCCGTACATTTGCTCTTGTGGCGCTTTCTTATGCGTCGACATATATATATAGAGGCTAATATCAAAACGTTTGTTTCTAGCCTCCGGTGCTACCAATTGGTTTTCCGATTTTTAAAGTTCAAATAATCGATCCAAACCGTTAAATGTTCAATCTATATTAAAATGTGCTTGGAGACCAAATTTTATATTTTTTGAAATTTTTTTACTATTTATTAAGATGGTTTGAAAATCATTATTTTCAATGATGCTGAAAAAAACTTCAAAATAACGATTTTTAAACCATCTTAATAAATAGTAAAAAAATTCAAAAAATGTAAAATTTGGTCTCCAAGCACATTTTAATATAGATTGAACATCTAACGGTTTGGGTCGACTGTTTGAACTTCGGAAATCGGAAAACCACTTGGTAGCACCGGGGGGCTAGGAACAAACGTTTTGATATTAGTCCCTCTCTCTCTCTCTCTATATATATATATATAGGCAATTTTATATACTTTGGATTTAACAAATTACACTTTCTTGCATTATTCATTCAAGTTACAAATTTCAAATTTCAGAAAATAAATCAGAATAGTTGATTTAATTTTATGTCATTTGAAAATAAAAAATAATTTGGAGCACATTTAATTTTAAGAGACGATGAAAAAATCAACAAACAGAGAAATTGAAACATTCCAGTTGACACTTGTATTTGTTTTAATAGAATTTTAAAATGTATAATTTTGATGCATAAGATTTGGGGTGATATAACAAAATTAATGATTCAATCTTTGCCATGTGAAAATTTATAGATTAAATTATTAAGGGAAAATTACCGATGTGTCCATATAAACTTCTTAAATAGTCAATATCTCCATAAAAACATCATAATATCATATCATGTATTCCCATAAAAACTTAAAATCTTTTCTACCATCTTCTTTTATTCATTTAACATTTTATTTTAGTAATTTTATAATTTAATGATAAATGTATCCTTCATTTTAACCGAATTCACATCCTCCCGGTACCGTAATAGGAAATCTTTTACAATTATTGGATCTGGACCGTTCTTTTAACTTGGCACGAATCTCAAAGCCCAATAATACTGCCCCTGCGTTACCCGAATCTCAAAGTGGCTGAGAGTTAATCTCAAACTGTAAAGTGAAGAGAATCTTTTACCGTAATGGAGAGGATACTTTTTCTTTCTCATCTCTCTCAAATAACCTTGCTGAACAAAGTGTCAGTGTCTTTTAATCAATTGTGAAAATAGATAGAAGTCGAGAATCAACTCATTCCTTCTCTACCCAAATCTATATGAAGGATATTGGGTAGAGATGGAATAAGTCGATCCTGGACTTCTATCTATTTTGACAACTGATTAGAAGACAGTGACACTTTATTTGGCAAAATCAGAAATTCGGGAGAGATGAGGGTTAAAATGAATGATATTTTGTTAACTTAAATTTTAAATTACTAAATAAAATGTTAAGATGGAAGAAAATATTTTAAGTTTTTACTGGGATATAGAATATCATAATGTTTTCATGAGGATATTGACTATTTTATAAGTTTATATGGACACACTAGCAATTTTTCCCAATTATTAATGTCCCAACTAATTTTCTCTACTCTTATTTCATCAGAAATAATCTGACACGTGTTTTATATTGGATAGTTGAAAATTTAGAACATGGTAATAGGATTCAAATCAGCTGAAATTCGAGATACATGAATAATATTTTTGGAATTTCTAAAATTTTGAATCCAGCCGCTCAACTTTTTCTGTGCACGTATCTCGAAACAGTTCAACAGCTGGATTCAGAATTTCAGAGATTTCAGCATTACTGTTCATGATTTTGGATTTAAGGAGATTTGGATCCCATAGTAATAAGGAAGCTTAGTTTTTTTTTTTTTTTTTTTTTGAGAATGGTCCATAATAATAAAGCTTACGACAAAATACAAATATATAGTACATTTGAGTACTTGAGAGTCACTGCTGTAGCCTGTAGTCATGTGAACCCGTGATTTTTATTTTTACCCAAAAAAAAAAATATTTTAATATAAATAACCAGGTTTTTAAAATATTTTTATTTTTACCCAAAACGCCAGGATTATCAGCGTTCCGAATTAAAAATTCGGACCGCTAATATTCCTAGCGTTCCGAATTTTTAATTCGGAACGCCGATATTCCTAGCGTTCCGAAAATTTAATTCGGAACGAACCGACCCGTGATCCCTCTCTTCTTCTCTCTTGCGACAAACGAACCGATCTCTCTCTCTCTCTTTGGTTTTTGTTCCGCCGATCACCTCTCTGCCTCTCTTCTTCCCGATCCCCCGATCTCTCTCTCTCTCTTTGGTTTTTGTTCCGCCGATCACCTCTCTGCCTCTCTTCTTCCCGATCCCCCGATCTCACCTCCGATCCTCTGCCACCCTCTCTGCCACCCTCTCATTTGCCGATCCTCTCTTCTTTGCTGTTGTGCTGTGATTGTTGGGTGCTGCGATTTTTACTGTGGTGCTGTGATTTGGCTTTGGTGCTGCGATTTTGCTGTTATACTTGCGATTTGTGCTGTTGTGCTTGTGTTGCTGGTGCTGTTGGACTTGCGATTTGTGCTGCGATTTTTGCTGTTATACTCTCCTCGGGTAACCCTAAAAACTCCCTAATTTTTGGTTTTCGGCCTTGTGGCTGGTGGCTGGTGGCTGCTGCCTTGACCTGTGCCTTGTGCCTTTTGCTTGTTATTTGGCTGATTGCCTTGACCTGTGACCTTCGGGTCTGTTTGCTATGACTGGTTGTGACTTGTGGCCATCGTGCCTTGTGGGATTGTGAATTGATTCGGTTGCTGTACCAATCCCTTGTTGTTGACTGTTGCTTTGATTTTGTTGATGTACTGGCTTTGCCTTGCCTTTTCGTTAGCATGGCTGTTTCCTTTTGCTTGTTGGGGAGGTTAGAAGGTGCTGTACCAGTTGGTACAGCCCAGTGATACTGATGGTACCAAATCTGAAATTGACATGGACATCGTTATGATATTTTGAAAGTTGAGGTGCTATCATGTAAATTTTAAGCCTTGCGTAATTTATTTTAAATTATAGGCCTAAGTGAGAATGTGGAACTTGACTTGTTGGACTATGAATTGTTTAATCGGGCTTTGGAAATCCTCGGAATATGCGAGGTCCGATTAAATGATTAAAAGAGACGGATTTAAAAAGGACGGCTTTTAAAATTTAGGTTTTAATAAAGTAACCGAATAAAACCGGATGCTTATGTAAACTTAAATTAATTCGGGAGATGATTATACCGTCCGGGTCTTGATGCCTCAGTGAGAGTTCATAACATAATTTGAACAGATACTATACAACCCTATATGGACACCTGTATGATCCCGAAACACACCCAATAAAAATATTTCAACACATGTAGATTAATTAGGATTTTAATTAATTAAAGTTGAGTAGTTAGGATTTTTAAATGTTAAGCACATATTAGATTAAATTAAATAAGTAGATAATCACATATTATGTTATATTTATAAGTTATTGACTTGTACAAATTATTAGAGTAAATTCGTAAAACTTTAGAAATATTCTAACTAAATAATTAACACTTACTCTGATTTTGGTCTTGTATGCCTTGTGGCTTGCGGCTGATGCTGATCTGTGGCCTTCGTGTCATTTGTGAATAATTGAATAGGCATGTATAGTGTGAATAATTGAATAGGCCTTCGTGCCATTTGTGAATAATCTGCTGGAGGAGTATAGTGTGTACTGGTATAGGCATGTATCAGCTAGTATTTTCTGTGAATAATTGAATTTTCTGTGTAAACTTATAATTTTCTGTGTAAACTGAAGTAGGTTAATACTGCTTAGTGAATGAAATATAGTCATCTGTGAGACTATGTAGTAGGTCAAAACTGTTATGTGATTGAATTTAATCTTGGTGTGTGATTGGATATTCAAATCCAAAATTAAATTGTTCATGGAATATATATAGCTCTGTTTATGTTCTTATCATGATCGAATGTTTATTTTTCTTGTTATTAGAAATAGTAAGTATGACTGTGTTTGATATTAAAATACAAAAATTGTTCAAGGAATATATAACTTTGTTATATTTTGAGCATGAATGTTTATTTCTCTTGCTATTAGAAATAGTAAGTATGACCTTGTTTGATATTCGATTACAAAAATTGTTCAAGAAATATATAACTTTGTTTATATTATGTTCATGAATGTTTATTTGAGTAAGTATGACCATGTTTGATATTCAAATAAAAAAATTGTTCAAGGAATATTCAATTGATAACTTTGTTCCTATTCTGATCCATATTAAAGGAGATATTCTATTTGCCAAACATAATATTAATGGTTTCTTTTTCATATTAATTTTATATTCTAAAGCGATGATAAATCAATTTCTTTGCTTTTGTTTCATCAACCAATCTAGTTAGCTGTCTCGTTTGAAAATATTGTCTATTTTTCTTCTTCTTCAATTTAAAGCGTGAGAGAAGGAAGACTCAAATTGTAGTGCAAAGAGAAAGCAATTCAAAGCATGAGTTGAATACAGTTATAGTTTTATAATTTAGTATCATGTAATTAGTACAAACTCATAATTTGTAGTGTTGTGGGTGGAAACTAGTAAATTAGGGTTTCTTTAATTGTAATTTTTTTAGTTATGTTGAGATTCAAATAACTTTTTTTTGTAAGCATAAAATTGAATATAAAGTTTGAAACCAAAATAATTCTTTTTTATTATGGTATTGAGGTTGTCATGTGCTGGTACTTAATTTTTTAATTATGTTGAGATTCATATTTTTTTTTAGGTATCATTACCTACAAATAACTATAATGGTCACGTACGGTTTTTTTTTTAATTTTAATTCTTTCTAGACACAAAATTATATGCGTACATTAGATTTTAGATTAGTTGAATTAGTTTATCGTTAATTAGATGCCAAGAGAAGTAATTGACATTGTTGAATAACAAAATTTGAATACATTTTTCTATAATTACTTTCAATTGGTGTGTCTTCACTAAACACGAGAATAAATAATTAAAATATATTTGAAACAAATAAATGAGTTATTTTTGCTGGTTGTATATTTGACAGTTTATTTTGCATTAATTTGTATGAAATGACATTAGTTTGCATTAACTGATTTCATACATTTCTAATGGAAACCTTATCTTTAAAAAAAATACAAATTTATATAAATATTAGCGTACTAGCATATTTTTGCATATTAGCGTATTAGCGTATTTTAGCATCAACTCCATAGTCATCTTTTTGCATATTAGCGTATTTTAGCATATTTTTACCGCAATTAGCATATTTTAGCCAATTGTAGCATGTTTAACCTTTTTTTTAACGTAGGATGGCTAGGGGACGGCCTAGGAAACCACCCGCAGCCGACCCGGTTGATGAGCCCATTCCCACTGACAGCAAGGATCATTTCAGTCCTTTATTATGGATGCCTCACAGTGAGCACCGAGTCTCAGATGCATCTAAAGAGGTACTTGATTACTTTTTTTTTTTAAGTTTGTATTTTGTTGAATTTTTGTATTTTTAGGTTTTCATGGTGTTTACTTTTTTGAACGCAGAGTGAGGCAATTATAAATGCTAGGGGTCGGTATCCTGACATGCAGTACTTCCCGGTGATGGATGCGTATCTGCAAAATTTGGGGGTGCAGCATTTGGTCGATATTCTACAGTCGGAGGCTAAGTCCATCAACGCGTCCCTGATTTCAGGACTAGTGGAGCGATGGCGCCCCGAGACGCACACGTTCCACTTACCTTTTGGAGAGATGACAGTGACTCTCCAGGACGTTAGTGCTCTATGGGGTTTGCCTATCCAGGGCGTGCCCGTTGGTGGCATATCTGACCCCACAGATCCAGATGACACGACGATTAATTACATGCTCGCTGAGTTGTTGGGAGCGGAGCCAGATATACGCAGCAACGGGGGGAAGTCCAAGTACTGTCTGGACAAGGCGAAGCTGCGAGCTATGTTTGCGAGAGGTATAGGTAGCGATTCCACTCCGATCGAGATTCAGAGGTACTCATACAAACTATTTGTATTACATTTATTTTGTACTCTGTTTCATGCGGAAAAATGAGTTGCTCTATAATTTTGATATTACAGATACACACGGGGATTCGTGATGGACCTATTTGGTTCTGTCATGTTTGCTGATGCTAGTGGTAATACCATCCCGATGATGTATCTATAGCTGCTGCGAGACCTTCAGCCGTCGAGCGGCAGGTTCAACTTGGGTGGGGTTGTCCTATCACATCTCTACTCCAACTTGTGCCACGGTTGCAAGGTCAGTATGCTATTTATGTCTTATTTTAATTACCTACCTTGTCATGCACTTGTTGTCTTATTTTAATTATTTAACTTGTCACTGACGGCTGGTATTCTTCAAAAATATAGCGGAAAACTAAGCAAATCTACGGGCCAATGCTTCTTCTGCAGCATTGGTCGTGGTCACGGCTACCGGTGGGGGTACCTCAGCCGAACGATGATCCATGGGGCGAGCCCGAAAGTGGAAATCGACTGGCATTCGGCATGAAATGGTACGGACATCATGAGTACAAGGACAACCCTCACGGAAAGACAGCAGGTATCAGGACGGTCCGATCTCAGATTCAGAGTCTGGGTGAGACGCAGGTGCGCTGGACTCCGTACCATGAGCTATACACTGAGGGGAGGCTGCCGCAGATTGTAGCGGATGATCAGGAGATGTGGCTCTACAGGGGACCGCTGGTGTGCTTCTGGATAGTGGAGCACCACTATCCAGACCGGGTGCTCCGTCAGTTTCATTTTCCTCCACTCATCCCCGCAGATCCAGACGTCCCGAGATCTGTGATCATGAGGCTACACGGGTAAGTTGTGTTCTTTTTAGCATTTTTGTACTTAACATTAGTTCTTGTCTTTAAATTGCAACTAACATACGAATTACAGGATAACACACGGTAATCACTGGGATAGAGATTGGAGTGAGCATCACTCGGAGTACTACAGCCGGGCGGGCAATATGAGTGCCAACTTATGGCAGATGCCGGAGATTGATACGATGCAGTTCCAGGGAGATCCCCTATTGAGATATCAGGCTTGGTACCTGCGGGTCGGCATGGCTTCGGTGTATATAGAGGGAGATTACGGCGAGTTTCTTCGCTCACAGATATTCGAAGACGATGGTTATACCCCTACTGGCCGGAAAGGTGCTCGCCAGGTAATGCATCTAAAACAACACATTTTTATGCGTTATGAACATTTTATCATAACCTTTAATTTTTCTAACGTTTTTTTTATAGCTGCTGGTAGCGCTTAAAGGTGCCGGGCGTTCAATCGTTTGTCTTGGAAAACGTGGCTACAGAGCGGTCGGGCACGCGATGTTGAACTTGGTTGCCCCATGCATTGCGGACGCCGGCCAGGAGGCAAAGCTGGTCACCATGTTACGAGACGCCGGAGAGAATATTGATTGGCGCGCAGTACAGCCGGACGAGCCTGACGCGCCACCTGTTATGACCAGTGAGATGCCACCGGAGCCATCAGAGCAGCCAGAGTGGGATTATCATCGTTGGGTACTGCACATGGCCGGTTGGCACGCCTACCGTGACGAGCACGGTCGTCCAGTTCTTCCCCCAGTATGTGATTCTTTATTTTATTTATTCTTTTACTGTAAGTAAAGATAGTTAAAATTTACTAAATTTTTGGTATCCTTGCAGGGTCCTGCATACATGCCGACACAGCCTGAGCATCATGAGTCTTCAGAGATCCAGTCTGTGCAGGATGACAGGATGAGTTTTAGCCTTGCAGACTTTACTCCAGCTGATCAGTGGGATACAGCCGCCTCCCCGCCACCGCGTCAGCCGTATTCAGAGATGGCTCACGATTGGGAGGCCTCTGGTAGCCGGACTCAGGCTGATTATGACTCACAGTTTGTGGGATCCATATTCCATACTCCCACGCCACCGCCAGCTACCCATGTGGCCTCGGATCCATGGGATACAGCACTTACGATGAGCAGGCCGGACAGCCTCGAGGTTGACATTACACCAGCTCGCGCTGCGCAGGCAGGACAGCCTCAGTGGGAGGATTGGCATGAGCGCAGATTCAGTAGAGAGAACAGGGGTATACCACCTCACCGATTCTCTCCTTCGCAGTACGATGGATAGAGGGTATATTTTATTATGTTTTAGTTTAGTTGTGCTATGTTATGTTTTATTATATTTTATTATATTTTATTTTAGTTGTGCTATGTTATGTTTTATGATGGTAGTGTAGTGTAGTGTAGTGTAGTTTAGTTTGGTAGTTTTAGTTTAGTTGTGCTATGTTATATTTTATTATGTTTTACTTTAGTTTTGTAGTTTGTTCTTTTAGTGTAGTGTAGTTTCTATTTCGTTTTATTATGTTGTATTTTTTTAGTGTAGTTTATTTTAGTTTCGTTATGTTTCATACAACAAAAAGAAATAACATTCAAAAATGATCATACAACATCCAGAAATAACATCCAAAATATAAAATACAAACTTAATATCTGCTTCAAACGATCATACAACATACTATTTCGTCTTACCGGTCTTGAACGTACATGGAACAAAATCATCGTCCGAGGTTGACGATGACGGCTCGGTAACAACAGACGACGTGCTAGCCTTAGTCTTAGCCTTACTCTTCGTCTTAGGCGTCTGTACATCATCTTTTTTTTTTTCCCAATCCATAGCCGTAGGGGTTTTCTACAAAATCATCATCAGATATGTCATTTCGTTTAAAATCATCAGCAGATCCTTGCACACATTTCCTAGACCAAATTGGACAGTCCTTTCTCTTCCTTCCGCAGCCCCAATTGCATTTCTTTTCCTCTCCCTTTCCTCGATTGTTACTGTCCATCCTCCTCGTCTACAAAGTAAAATACATACAAATAAAGTTCATACAAATAAAGTTCATACAAACCTCAAAGTAATAAAATAAATCCCCAACTGCAACATAATAAAATACATACAAATAAAGTTCATACAAACCTCAAAGTAAAAATTCTTCACAAAATAAAGTTAATTCCTACGACTCCTTCTAAAAGGAAGGCCCCTGAGCCAACCAGTTCCCCATGATGATGTGCTCCTTCTATCTTCTTGCACTGTTTCGTCTTGCCGGTTCGCTGTACCGGACGGTCCTGCTTGCGCTTCGTTAGCTGTACCAGATGTGCTCGTCCTTCCTATTTGAGATGTGCTCCTTCTAGCTGGTTGCTGACCTTCTTCTCGCTGGTGTGCTGTATCGGATGGCCTTGCGCCAGATGTGCTCCTCCTACCTGCTTGAGTTGTGCTCCTTCTTCGCTGGGTAGTACCTGAAGGCCCTTGCATTCCAAAGAACTCCCCTCCTGCCCGTACTTCTCCCATTGCCTCCCTAAACATCATAGTTGCATTTTCACGGTCTGCTGTACGGCTTCTGGCTGTGCTTCGCCGCGGCCCTTGCGATCCACTCGCCTCTGCCATAACTCGCTCATTCTCTGCTACATTTGCTGCGTTATGAGCCTCTGCAGCCCAAATATGTTAGTTAGTAAGCTATTCAACACTGGAACCGAAAATAATTAGGAATGAATGTGACATACCTCGCCTCTGCCTGTCAGAAGTGGAACGGCGAGGACGGTGCCCCCGTCGCCTACCTTGCATTTCATCCATGGTCATATCTTGACGGATGTGTTTTCTCCTACCACGCCGTATCCAATCTTTGTTTGGCTCAATTTTAGGGGTAGTGGTCATAGGCCAATCTTCAGGATTGCCATAAGGAACAAACAGTGCATTCCAAGTACTCAGAAGGTAGTCCACCCTATACCAGTGGGCAACAAATAGGCTGGGTGACCAGTTTCTATTACGACAAACCGCTAACACATGAGCGCACGGAATCCCAGTTAATTGGATACCTCTGCATGTACATTCCACTTTTCTCTCTGGCCCGACTGTCACGATATACTGGAACCTTCTATGAATAATTGACATAGATCCATCCTGCATTTGGACCACTGGAACATATTCATTTGGGCCCGTGACTTGGTAATTACCTTCGCCGTGCGAGTATGGGATGACATCCATTTTTGTAGCTTTCTCCCACCGTTTGGCGAGCTTAACATGTACCCGTTTGGAAAAAGGCTGTTCTGCATTGCTTTGCTCCGTCGCTGCCTCTCGCCGTTGAACAAACCACCTGTTGCACTTGGCGAATGTCTCCTCTACAAGTGCAGCCACGGGCAACATTCGGCTATCCTTGAAGACAGCGTTCAGGGACTCAGAGCCGTTTGTTGTCATGATACCAAATCGGTACCCTCCATCACAGGTCTGGAAAATTTTTTCAAAATTTGACGGCTCCATGACATCATCAGGACGTACTTTGCCCACTCTCCTCAGAAAAGCATTACACGTCGGATTTTGCTGCAATAGAACAAAGCAAAATTAGACAAAATGCATCTAAAAGAAACAAAAATGATATAAATTAGACAATATTAGACATACCGAGCAAAAATCTTCGAACATCTCTTTCAGCCTTCTTGGCTTCTTCTTCCTGGCTCCTTGTTTGAACCTAGTTCCGTACCATTTGTCCTTCCCACACGCCTGGACCAGGTTATCTGCAACATGTTGGATACAATACCTGTGCACAAAATTATCCCTATCCCATCCGTATTCAGGTTTCAATGCAGCTTTGATACCCTTGTGTTGGTCCGATATAACACATACGAATCTATTCACACCAATCACATTAATCCTAAGCCAGTGTAAGAAAAATCCCCAGTTCTCTTCATTCTCCGTATGTACAATTGCAAATGCTAGAGGCAGCAATTGGTTATCGGCATCATAGGCGCAAGCCATCAAAAGTCTGCCCTCATACCGCCCAGAAAGGAAGGCTGCATCTATACTGATCACCGGCCTTAAGTAATCAAATGCGGTAATGCATGGTCCGTAAGCCCATGCCACGGCCCTGAATTGCTGAACACCTTCTTTGACCAGTCCTGTATTTTTATCGATGCTCGGACTTGTCAGAAATTGGTATTTTGAGCCGGGATTCGTGTAACATATCCCGTTAAGCAATAGTTTCATAAAATTGTACGACTCTTCCCAACTCCCAAATTGCCGGGCAACTGCAAGCTCACGACCTCTCCAAAGTTTGTTGTACTTCGGGGTTATACTGCCAAACCTAACCCTCACGCAGTGTGCCACACTCCGGATGCTCATAGTGGGGTCTTCCTTAATGCCGCTCTCGATGAGGTCTGCGATAATTGATGCCGTCAGTTGTGCATGGTCCGACCTTTCAAACTCAGATTCGCATGTGTGAGGCGTGTCTTGCTCAGTTATCATCCATGTATCTCCGGCATTTGTTGCTCTTGCCTTCAGTTTGAAACGACAACCCGGAGTGCTGCATCTATATTCCAGCCGGGATGTGTCACTTCTCTTCGTATATATCTCCTTGTTCTTGTCAACATGGTACTCTCTGATCTTTTTCGTCAGTTGCTTTTTACTTACGAAGTATTGGCCTTTTGCGAGCTCACTCCTGTACTCAACCCGACGACCATAGTAAGAAATATCTGCTTCTCGGAAAGCAGATGTGTCATTGAAGTTTACAAAAGGGTGAGTCTCAGAGCGGCCACCCAACGGCATATTCTCTCTATTCTGCCTCACAGTGGGCTGTGTGTATTCTTCTTCTTCATCTTCTTCATCTTCTTCATCTCCTTCATCATTAATGTCACATTCTTCTTCCCCCAATTCATCCCCAGTTTGCAGATTCTCCTCCGGTATCTCGTTTATAAATTCAAATTCCGACTCGTTTGGATCTTCCTGTACTGGTGGCGGTCTGGGGTGAGGATTTGGTTCAGGCCCAGGTAAGGATGAAGGACCGTCATACATGGATACAGGTGGGATAAAAGCTGGAGATTGGGGTGAATTATTGTATATTTCTTGTTCCGGTTCTGCTACAGGCATTACGATAAAAGGAGTGTGTGGTTCATTATCGTCTTGATAATGTTGGGCAGCCGAATTTTGGCCTGAACTTCCGGCCCCTGACTCTTCGCGAATTCTGCGTGCAAAAACTTCCAACAATGATTCGCCAGACCTCAAAACCTGCGCTATTAGACCTCTCAATGCCCCGTTATCTCCCAGTGTGATTTTGACATACTTTCCTGCGTGGACCATTCGGGCCTGAATTTGTAATTGGCAACGATTCCTATTGTAGCCGCTCGCTTCATAAATAAGCGATTGCAACTGCTCAAATGAGAAATTTTCATCAACCCAATACGTATTTGCTGCAGGTTTGGAGTAACGTACTCCATACTGGTCAGTTATGAACTTTCCCCCAAAATGTATTGAAATTGCAATAGACATGGCCAATAAACTACATTCATAAATAACAAATATTTGGTCAGTTTACTGATTTCAATTGTGAACAGTTGTGATTAGTCCTATATGAACAGTAAATGTGAACAGTAAATACGTATGTGAACAGTAAATACGTATGAGAACAGTAAATGTGAACAGTAAATACGTATGTGAACAGTAAATGTGAACAGTATGTGAACAGTAAATACGTATGTGAACAGTAAATACGTATGTGAACAGTAAATGTGAACAGTAAGTACGTATGTTAACAGTAAATACGTATGTGAACAGTAAATACGTATGTGAACAGTATGTGAACAGTAAATACGTATGTGAACAGTAAATACGTATGTGAACAGTGTTGTACAGTAAATACGTATGTATTAACAGTAAATACGTATGTGAACAGTAAATACGTATGTGAACAGTATTGTACAGTATGTGAACAGTAAATACGTATGTGAACAGTATTGTACAGTAAATACGTATGTATTAACAGTAAATACGTATGTATTAACAGTAAATACGTATGTAAAAAAAATTACCTGACGACTTTTCCGTCTCCTCCTCCTCCTCTTCCTTCAGCTCCCCTCCCTTCTCCCTCTTCCTCTTCCTTCCTCTCCCTCTTCCTTCCTCTTTCTTCTTCTCACTCTTTTTTTTTTCACTTCAGAACTCCACGCAGCAGTTATATAAGTTTTCAAAAAAAAAACAGAGATTCGGAACGCTAGGAATATTAGCGGTCCGAATTAAATTTTCCGAACGCCAGGATTATCAGCGTTCCGAATTAAAAATTCGGAACGCTAGGAATATTAGCGGTCCGAATTTTTAATTCGGAACGCTGATAATCCTGGCGTTTTGGGTAAAAATAAAAATATTTTAAAAACCTGGTTATTTATATTAAAATATTTTTTTTTTTGGGTAAAAATAAAAATCACGGCAGATTCGGACCCCACCACGTGCAAACAGCTTTTTACAGAGATTTAATTTGTTGCGCCATTTTATTTTATTTTTCATTTCAGGGGAAACCCGTAGGAATGTCCAGCAGGTACAAATGTTGCCGACATTTTTATTAATATCCAAACTTAAATAGAAATTAATAAATATATCCAACTTATTCGGGTTTTATTAAAAATGTTCAAACTGATTATTTAATAGCCGGTTCATTTTTTTCTCCACCGGCCATTAAATGGCCGGTCCTATTATTTTCTCAACCAGCCATTCAATGCATAGCCAATGCGGGTATATATAAAAATATGGGAGGGGTTCCGTTTTTTTCCAACAATTTATTTTCACAAAATTCACATTATCTCTCCTCACTTTCTCTCTTTCTCCAAAATTTCTCCTCCTCTTCTCAAATTTGCAAGTAAGTCCCTTTATTTTTCTTAAATTCATTTGAAGTCCAAAACGGTCATAAATTGGTAGAATTTGTTAGAAATGTACCAAAATTAGTATAATTTAGTTCTCAATTAGTTCTAATTTGTAGTAATTAAGTTTAATTAGTGTTAATTAGTTTTAATTAGTTTTAATTAAGTAAATTTTAGTTTAATGGTTGTAAATTAGTTTAACGGTAGTACCTTCGGTATCAGGCCGGTCCGTTCACAACTGCATAGCAGATTGACTGGATCCCGTACGATGAGCTCTATGAGAGTGAGAAGTTGCCCAGGATTTATTTGGAGCAGCGGGCGAGATGGTGGTACAGAGGTCCACTTGTCTGCTTCTGGATAGTGGAGCACCACTATCCAAATCGGGTACTCCGTCAGTTTGGTGAGTTGCCGTTAATTCCCGCAGATCCAAATTTGTTGAGGTCTTAGATCAAGAAGTTGCACAAGTAAGTCATATTCTATTATCTATTATCTCATATTACTTGATAGCTTTGTATTGCAATTAACGTGTTCCTTACAGTACTAGCCACGGGGCATATCCGGACAAAGACTGGAGTACGCATTATGAGGAGTACGCTAGGGCAGCGGCTCCGCGACATCTCGATATGTGGCAGATGCCAGATGAGCTCACGCAGACCCCTGGACATCCCCTCTTGAGGTATCAGTCTTGGTACTTGCGGGTCTGCATGGCTTCGGTATACTTGCAGGGCGATTACGGTGCCTTCTTACGCCAGAAGATCCAGGAAGACCCAGAGCACCCCCAACGATCGCAAATGGGTTCGTAAGGTAATGCACCTAAAACTACAAAAAAAAATTACTAACTGATTAGTTCATAAATTTTTTATCTAACAAAATAATTTTTTGGCAACTTTTAGAGTTGCTTAAAGGTTGCGTGCATGAAATCACGATGCTGGAAAAAATGGCTACATAGCTTTTAGGTGCGTGTTATTGAGAAATAATGCCACCACTGCTGAGGATGTCGGGCACGATAGGCAGCTCATTACCATACTGCAAGACGCCGGAGAGAACATCGACTGGTGTCAGGTAGATTCGGCAGAGCCTGACGAGCCCCTCATTAGAGCTAGTCAGATGCCATCTCCCCCCCCCCCCCCCCCCCCCCCCCCCCCCCCCCGAGAGCAGCCAGAGTAGGACTACCATCGTTGGGTATTGTCCATGACTGGCTGGCAGGCATTCTATGACACGCAGGGACGTCCAGTTCAGCCTCCGATATGTTATATTTTATTAGCTGTCAAGTTAGTACAAATTTTTTCTTTCAGAGAAAATGTACTTAATTATTTGTATGATTGCAGAGCCCGGCCGCCACCGCCACCGCCACCCAAGTAGGAAAGAAGCTTCACTGGACCATTAATCCATTAGTTCAATATGTAATTTCCTCTATCCCTAATTCCTTCATTCATTCAAATTGGGACTATTACGTAGGAATAAAATAAAATAAAATGCTATCAGATCATCAATATAAGCACAAAATATATTTAATATTAGGATCATTATGTTCTAAAAACTGACACGAATATGTCAGAAGCAGAACCGATCTAATTTAAAATTAAACATAAACCATATAACATTTAAATAATTGAAACAATTTTCTGCAAGGATAGGCGCAAAATAAATAAATACCATAGGGGCTTAAGTGCTAATGTCGCATTTAAATGACATTGTACCAAAATGCGTACAGTAGAACTTGCATAGTATAATCTTAAACTGATCAAGTATGATCCAACAATAGAAGTCAAGTAGTGTTAAATCTGGTTATGTTTACTAATTTCCGGGAAAAGGATTGCGTGGTGATTTCTATGACTTGATTTGACTAACAATTATGACTTTGTTATGTTATGTTATATTTTTTCACGTGACATGACGAGTGATATAACTAATAATTATGACTTAGTTATGTACATAAGGTCATTATCTATCACTAAATTTTGTTTCACATCGCTAGTCACGGTTATTTTATTTATTTAATTTAAACTAGTTTACAGGAAAAAAAATGCTAAAAAGTGAGAAAATAATATTGCTAAAATAAATAAACAATGTGGAAAATTTTGATGGTGGATGAGAGACATGGCAGAATAGTATTCGAATGACCAACTGATGATCTAAACCATTAATTATTCATTAATAAGATTGAACTGTGGAGTAGAGGTGTTATCAGGTCGGGTAGAGTCCAGATATTATTATATTTGAACATGTATTCTAAAAGTGTTTGGGTTCGAATTTCAATTCATATAATTATTAGTTTCAAACCGGATCGGGTTCGGATCCGGATACCACATCTAATAGTAGATATTTCGAGTTCAGTATTTCGGTTCCGAATAGATAGGTACCCATAACTTGTTTGTGAATGAGTCCGGTCCGTATCCAGAGCAGGTCTGAATGCTGAGTGAGTACATGTCACAACTCACAAGTATTCGAGAAACCCGTTACTATTAAATTAATTATAATTTCTTAAACACCTCAACAACCAATAAAGAAATTAATTATTAATGTATGATATAATATTATGATTTGTTTCTTAAAATATTCTATGGATTGTTATCTTTTCATAGTTAATCTATGTTTTTATATTAAATAATTATAAAAAATTTAAAGTATTAACTGTGCGCATAATTTAACTGGTTATTTTTTTTTAAACCATATTCTATCCAAATTAATCGGCTCTGAATCGGTTCCGTTCGGATCCAGATCAGTTCTGGATTGGAACCAGATAATCGGATAAAAGTAGCACTTCTACGGCTATACCGCGGAGCATAGTAACATAATTCGCGAATAATTCGTGTATAATTCGCGTATAATTAGTTTTTTTGACATTTCCAAACTGAATACCGAATAAAACGTAAAAAGACGTATTATACGTTTTATTCGCGAATAAAACGCGGAAAAAATGCAAATTTTTTTTTTTTTACTTTTTGTGGTACGGAAACATTTCCAAATTATTTTCGAATTACGAAATTTTAATTCCGCCGAACCGAATCCAACTCTCTATGTGTCACTGTGCCGTGGAGAACTGGAGATGATATACTAGCGGATATGAATGCAATTACGACGTTTGGCACAATGGATCCGATACCTCGCTATCCCCTTGTGGATGACAGCTGTCTTTTGCGCCAGTGGGGTGAATGCGTATCCTCTGAGGTGCTTTATTTCGGATTTTCTATGACATATTGTACTGCTTATTAGTATGGTGAACCGCTATGAAGACGGCCATCATTGGGCTCTTCGAAGATCGCTGCATAAAATTCTGTAGTGATAACTCCGCACACTTTTAACGAAATAGGAGGACAAAAGGACTTGCTGTTATTTTCTACACAAAACCTAAACGAGAAACCAAAAAAACAAAACAAAACGTAAACGTGATGGTTCTAACAAGTTCTGAATTGATCATGTTAATTATGATATGTTATTAATTTTTCATTTACGTAACGTGACTAAATTTTACATAAAACAATTACTTCACATCGAATGATCACATTATGATATGTCATGCGTAATTAATTATTTCATATTCTAACTAAATTTATAGAAAAAATAAAAATGTTATAAATAAGAAATATTGTAAAATAAAAAATAATATTGGAAAAATGTGTCACTTAACATGGCGTGCAGTGATTGAGTCAGTTCACGTGGCGTGCCGTAACATGTTATTTGCGATCAAAAGAAATTAATCTCGACACACACAATTTGCATACCCACGTTACGTGATCCAGAGGCAGAGCCAGTCTTTCCAATTATGATAATCAAACACATAATGAGAACCAATCATATACAATTTTCATACTAAGAGTGAGGTCAATTTACAGTCCCAATGACATTTTATATTAAATTATATAAAAAAATCATATATAAATACAAAAAAATTCAAAAAAAAAAAAAAATGATGGTCAATTGACCCCATTTACGTAACTTACATCTCCCTCTGACGTGACCAATAAGCATAACGTGACGTGATCAAACCAGTAAAGACATTGACTAAATTCCTTCAATATTTCCAGAAAAAGTACTACAACTTGGCCTGTTAGCAAGGAGCATTTCAATTTCTAATAACATGTCATTTGCGATCAAAAGAAATTTTATACAAATAACTACGAAAAATTTCGAGGTGTAATATTCATTATACTAATGAGAAATATAACGAAGTTCAATATCAGAGAACACTAAAAGTTAATGGAAACAGAGGTAGACGGTCGATGTTCGATTTAAACGCGCGTCGGATTTTGTGTTGAAATTTGTATGGATGGATTTGAATTTACAATGAAAATAGATTTGTATAGATAAATCATTCCGTATGAATCTCAACATCGGATGTTCATTGGAAATTTCTTCACTTCCCAAATTAACTAACAAATATATATAAAGATGTAGAACAAATTAGAAGGCTTCTTAGCATACAGAGAGCAGACGCAAAATTTTATTAATTAATATGAGTCAGTCATTTACAAACTGAGAATTATAATTATAGTATTTATAAATTTATAATTAGGAGCGTCAAAGTTAAAATTTAAGAGGAGGTCAAAATGGATATATATATATATATATAGAGTAAGGCTACGGTGCTTTGCAAAGTAAACCATCCCGTTTACTTCGGGTTACTTTTTGGATTTTGAAAATCCAAACAACCGATCCGAACCGTTCAACATGTTCTAAACATTGAAATGTGCTTGGAGACCAAATTTTACATTTTTTGGAATTTGTTTACTATTTATTAAGCCACTTTGAAAATCGCTGATCCGACGGCAAACAGTAAAAAACAGTAAGACCACCGGATCAGAAACTTTCAAAGTGGCTTAATAAATAGTAAAAAAATTCCAAAAAATGTAAAATTTGGTCTCCAAGCACATTTCAATGTTTAGAACATGTTGAACGGTTCGGATTGGTTGTTTGGATTTTCAAAATCCAAAAAGTAGCCCGAAGTAAACGGGGTGGTTTACTTTGCAAAGCACCGTAGCCTTACTCTATATATATATATATATATATATATATATATATATATAGTAGAACTAGAGTGTTCCTAAGTTCACCAAATTCCTTTGTGAACTCTAACTCTAAAATTTATCGGATTGACTTCAAACAACGAATTCAAATTGTTCAAATCCTTCTATCTTACGAGTCATGCATCTACATTTGAAAATTTTAAAATTTTAAATAAGTTTTGCATAGAGTCAAGTGGTCAAATGGCGTCCAAAAAATGAATGCATTAAAATTAATTTATAAACCTTCTAATTTTGACCACTTGACTTTATACTAAATTAATTCGAAAGTTTAAAATTTTCACATGTAGACGCATCACCCGTAAGGTAGAAGAATTTCAACAGTTTGGATTCGTCGTTTGAAGCCAATCCAATAGGTTTTAGAGTTGAGTTCACAAAGGGGCTTGGTGAACTTAGGAACACCCTAGTTCTACTCTATATATATAGAGTTGGGCTATGGTGAGTTTCGAAGTAAGATTGGTGTTTTACTTTACGCTTATATATTTGTTTTCAAAGTCCAAACAATCGATCCAAACTGCTCGACATTATCTCTATATTGAAATGTGCTTGAAGATCAAATTTTACATTTTTTGATATTTTTTTGCTATTTTTTTATATGGGTAGAAAATTGTTGTTTTTGGATGGATTATGGACCATCAAAACAGTGATTTAAAAAAATTCTAAACAAATAGTGATAAATATCAAAAAATGTAAAATTTGACCTCCTAACACATTTTTTTTTATATAGCTAGTGGTAAATTACCACTAATAAATATATTGATAAAAAAAATTATTTACAAAATTCTAAATTCTATCTTCTCATATAATATAAAAGTAAATATTTATATTCATACTCAATTCTAAAATTTAATCTCCATCTCGTTCTACGACCTTCGCTTCTTCGACCGCCGCGCCGCTCCGACGACGATCGGATCTACTCATTGTCGCTCTCCGATCGAAATAGAAACTCTATACTCTGAGCTCCGATGATACCGCACTCTCGGCTCCAATCGGCTCCACTCAGCTCCAATCCCTCCCCTCTCACTCCACGACCGGATCCGATTCTTCGACCGTCATCGCGCTCCGACGACGACTGGATATACTCACCGTCATGCTTCAATCGAGATGGGACTCTACCCTTCAATTAAGGATGAAGAAGACTGAAGAGATTGAGACGAGAGATGGATCTAGTATGAGAAAGAAATGCCAAGTCTGAAGTCTCTTTCCACATGATAAGGTCGAGTCGGTTTCAATAGATGGTTTATGGATTGGAGACCACATCACATTTATAAATAAAAGGCGGAGACATCGTTGTATTTTTTTCAATCATCACCCCAAGCCACAAATTAGAACCACTGGTTATTAGTTGGGCCACCATCCACTTCTTTTGCATTGGATATACATTTCTCCATCTGTTGACTGTTGTCTCTTACAAAAGGTTGCATGTTGCACTTTCGAATTTTATACAATGTTTTATGCCCATGAAACAAAAAAAAAAAAATTACTAACGAGAAATAATTACCAACAGGCTTGAAAGAGGTGAACCATGACGGACTTGAAATATAAATTATTGGGCCGAGCCTTCTAATTTGATTCACAAGAGGTCAATTTGTGTCCGATGCCTATCGGACTCAAAGTGAGTTCGATGGGTTCAATGACAGTCCAATCTGTTTTAATATTCGTGCCTGTAACTTTCGCGTATGTTTTAAAATTCATGCGCATGAATCTTGAATTGGATCGGGTGGTCCCGAAACCCATCGGACCCAAATTTGAGTTCGATGGGCATCGGACCCAAGCAGCTCTCCAAACAGAGATAGAGATAAGATATAAAGCATTTTTCTTTAACAATTCATTATTTGCAACCATGATGTTCTTCTATGTATACATTCCAATGTTTTAAATAGTGTTTATAGCGTTATAGCGGGAAGGCTACAAAAAAAGCTATAGCGAATAGCGTAGCTATAGCGAAAGCTATGCTACATAGCGTTTTTTTTTACAAAAATTATATTATATATTTGTACTAAATATCAACATTATTGATCTAAAGTTTCATAGAACAATACATAACATCAAATTAATTAAGAAATTATAATATTCATATTGAACTAGTACAAAGTCCAAATTGCTGTTCAAAATATTCATATTAATATCATAAACTATCGATCTTTTTCTATTCAAAATATCTTAAGCATCATGATTCATGACATAATCTATTTTTTTCTATTCAAATTTCAAAATATTTTAAGCATCATGCTTTCTATTTAAAATTTTCCCAATTTCAGCGACAAGGGTTTCCTTCTCGGTTTGGACAAATTAAAAGATCTGTAGCAACAAAGCTTTTAATTGATTTCGGTTTGGGCTTTTATTTAATTTTTTTTGTCTTTATTTAAAGCCCATATAAATTGCCTAAAAAAGCTCATTATGCATAGCGCGCGCTATTTGCGCTACACGCTATGTGCTATAGCGGACCGCTATTACCGCTATAGCGGCCGTAGCTCAATTAGCGCATTTTGATGCCATAGCTTAGCGTTTAGGGTCCAAAAATGCTATAGCGGCGCTATAGCGCGCTATTTAGAACACTGATACATTCTAATTAATTCTAACTGTACATTTATTCATTATTTATCTATCATTTGTAACCAATTTTATAAAATAAAATTTAGTTTAATCTAAACTGTTCAAATTAAAAATAAACGATTCAAATACATCTTAAACTCTCCAATAAAATTCATTTTGAAGAGGGGCTGAATCCCCATATATTAAATTTTTTAGAATTTTTTGTACTATTTTTTTAAATGAGTAAAAAATCACTTGATCAAATTCTGGACCATCAAAAAACAGTGATTTTCTATCCATCTAAAAAGCTACTAAAAAATTCTAAAAAAATGTATAATTTAGTATCAAAGTACATATTCATATAGAGATCACATTGAAGTATTCGCATCGACACTTAGATTTTTGTAAACAAAAATATTGATCCATAGTACGGACCAACCCCCGCTATGCATAGTACCATAGCCTCTCTTGTTCAATGTTTTAAAATGCGGTTTCTATGCGGTATGCGGAAGGCCACCTCATACCGCATTTACGGTATGCGGCCGCATATGTGGATTTTCATGCAGACTTATATATGCGGATTTTAAAATGAAAATTAATATATATATAAACAAGTATGCGGTAATATGCGGTATCATACAAACAGGTATGCGGTAATATGCAGCCGAATATGCGGTAAAAATATGCGGCCGCATATGCGGAACCGCATATTAGACCGCATATTGATTTTCTATGCAGTTGGCAACCGCATACGCATATGTGGCCACATGAACCGCATTTTGTTACACTGCTCTTGTTTGTTCTTGTTTGTTTGTACATTTGTGGTGCCTGAGACTTCACATGGGTTCTCTACTGAAGTCTCCTCTCCGGTTGTGGTTAGTGCGGGAGAATTCAGTACATCTTCTCAGCATTTTTTTCTTTTATCTTTTTAAACTGAAAGAACCTGAGAAGGTTTACTGTATAATAACGCACTACACATGACTTCTTGAATATTGTCATTAGATTATTTCTTGTATGTACAAACTATATTATAATGTATTATTTAGTTTTTAATTTACTGGAAGAACATGGCTAGCTAGGTTTGCTACTTTATAATTCTAATACGCTGCATATGACTTCTTGATTCTCTTCAATTCCATCCACCAAGAGTAAAAAAATAAACCAATAGTTAAAATGTTATCAAAGTATATTTTGTAGTGTAATTTAATTATATGATATGTGCAAAGCATAAAATAAATATAAAATGGAAAATCCTTGAAATTTATAAAAAAAAAAAAAAAAAATTGACGATCCCCTTTTTGCACTTAATTAGAGAGTGAAATAGAAATTTACTAGTAGAAAACAGAACAAGAGATGTACTAAAATGTGCCAAATAATGTACTTGTAGGATTAATGATCCAACATAATTATGTAAGTTTAAACGCTAAAAAGTTTAAAAATAAAACAACAACAACATAAATTTAAACACCAGATAGTTCAAGTTAAGCAAAAGACATTGAAGAATATATAACCACCTTATATGCAATGTCAAATATTTGTGTAGGATGGATAGATACAAATGACCAATAATAAATTTATAAACACACAACAGTATAGATATTAACAATTAATTGGTGTATATATAGTTATAAACAGTTAAACTAATCATTCATAAGAGCGTTGCATTCTCCTTCTTCTTCTTTTTTTAGATGAAACCAATAATTCTTCTGTACATCCATCTTTTATGGTGCATTTATTTGATATTTGTAATTAGTGGTCAAACTCAAAAACTAATTGCACGTGTATCGATTTGAGTCAAATTGGAATTTGATTGATTATTTATCAACAATCATTAGAGCTTAGTCATAACAATTTTATATTGAATAAAATACATCTACAAATTTAATTTTTTATGTGAATATTATACATTTAAGAAAAACCGGTTAGGCTAGTTATATAAGCATATCGTGACATATACTTATAAGTCATATATATATTTTCAAAGTCCAAACAGCTGATTCAAATCGTTCAACATGGTCTCCATATAAAAATGTGCTTGGAAACCAAATTTTACAATTTTGTTTGAATTTTTTTGCTTTTTTTTAGAATTTTTGAAAATGAAGATTGTTTAGAAAAATAGTGCATTAATATGCATACAAAAACCTTCATTTTTTTTTACTGCTTCACATGATACTAAATAAATTTGAAAATTTAAAAATTTGATATGTAAACGAAGTTTTCAAGCAGAAGATCAGTTTGAATGGTTTAAATTTGTTGTTTGGACTTTAAAAACGAATATATGACTTTTAAGTATATATCATGATATGCTTATATAAGTAGTGTAGCTGGACTCTATTATAAAAAATAGATAATATATTATAGATATACATTGGAATTATATATCTAAATAAAATTTACGGTGCATTAGTTGGTTAATTAAGGATGAAGAAGACTGAAGAGATTGAGACGAGAGATAAGATCTAGTATGAGAAAGAAATGCCAAGTCTCTTTCCACATGATAAGGTCGAGTCTATTTCAATGGAGGGTTTATGGATTGGAGACGACATCACATTTATAAATAAAAGGCCTCTTTGATAGAGAAATTGGCAGAGACATCGTTGTATTTTTTTTTTTTCAATCATCATCCTAAGCCACAAATTCACTTTTTTCTCATTGGAATATTTATATACAATGTTTTATGCTCATGAAAAACAAAGATTTACTAACGAGAAATAACTACAATATCTGTACAAACAAAGATTTACCAACGGGCTTGAATGAGGTTTAAATTGTTGGGCCGGGCCTTCTAATTTGATTCACAAACAGAGTCAGATATAAACAGAAAGGTAAGTGCATCATCTAGGGGTGATTAATGAGCGAGCATGAGCGAGTTGAGGTATGCTCATGCTCGGCTCATTAACTTAATGAGCGAGTTGTTAATGAGCATGTTGATAATGAGCGAGTTGCCGAGTTGTTTAAAATACATCATTCAAAAACTAATTTAATTTATAAAATTTAACAAATTGTCATAATCCAACCTAATTAAACAGTACATTTAACAAAAAATTGTCCATAAGCAAATTTAATAAAATCAAACAACTATCTTTTTGTCGTTCTCACGGCCCTACATGTCACATACTCAAAGCTATCTCCTTGTCACATACCTACAAATTTGCATTATCAAAACAATAATAAAATAAAATTTAGAAATATACAAATTCATAACGGTGTAATAATGATTAAATTTTTTGTGATCAAATTTTGCGTTATATTTTGATACTAGTGTATTGATGAGTATGGTCTGAAATCAAAGAAAATTAAGAAATAGTGCATTGAATAGAAATTGTAGTTCTGCTTGTTTTAGAAAAATTTGTAAATTCTTAATATTATTTTTCTGGATATACTAACAGTTATTAGAGAAGTGGATTAGATGTGAAGGATTTATGTAACTCAGTTCTTAATGAGCGAGTTATGAGCGAGTTGAGGTATGCTCATGCTCAGCTCATTAAGTTAATGAGCGAGTTATAGCGAGTTAATAATGAGCGAGTTGTTAATGAGCATTTAGCGAGCGAGTTATGAGTGAGTCACGAGTTATGAGCAATTTACTCATCCCTAGCATCATCAATTGATAATTGAAAATAAAGGGAAAATCTTTTATTTAAAAAAGTCAAATAAAATATTTCATTTTAAAAATCCTTGACAAAATATCTTTCTGGAATCCACTCATTGATTCAATGTAAAATTTTGTTCTCCTTCCTATTTATTCCCATTCTTTTCAGCTACTTTTTTTCCTTTAAAATTCTTAGATCGATCTAACCATTACGCGTTTGAAGGCCCAAGTAATTATCTTTAGTTAATCAAGTTATGATCAATTTGATCAACTGATGCTTACAAAATTTAAGGTTTTCTTTCATTAGTGCAGAATGTTAAATTTTATATTTTTTTTTAATATTAATAAAAATATCGGACATAATTAACAAGTAAAATGCTATTGTTGGAGGAGAACCTCCGATCAAGAGTTATTAATGGTGGGTCTGTTTTCTTTTTTGACTGGTTGTGGTCAATTTTTATGCTGAATTAAGTATATAAAAACTAAAGATTTATTGCAGCTACACTATATTTTTTATAAAATAATTTTGCAGCATTTGATTAAAAATAATATTTAATGATATTTGATTTTATGTAAATTAAAAAATGATTGGCGATTCACAACAAGAGGTGATAAATTGATTGAGCTTTTGAATAAATAAAATGGTGAGGATCCACTTCAGTTAATTGAAGTAAAAAAATTTCAGACCATCCAAGTTCATTAACTGAAATCAGTGGATCCTCAATATTATGTGGCTTGTTATTCATGTGTTAGAAAAATACAATATATATTAATATTAGATATAAGATGTTTTTAACAAGTGTCATGGCTTGTGAAGATTCATACTTTTTTTTTTTTGGAAGGTTAGTGGCAAGAAGGCCAACTAACAATTGTATTGGTAAGAAAATTGTTACAACCCATTCATCGGGAGTTGAATTTCAATTTATTTAATACAAATTATAAAATAATTGATCTCATAAAACAAAAATCAGATGAATTTCTGTATAATGAAACATAGTATGGGTAGAATATCACGGCACAACCAATACTTTATGAGAAAGAATAAAATATAGAATTTTGTTCAGCTGCTAAAGCAAAGAATTTGGCGATACTTAAAAATTAACATTAATCGCATTTATCAGTTTTATTTTGACATATAAATTTTAAAATTTTATTATTAATAAACTAAGAAAATGAAAACATTTGAATCTCATCATTTATAATAACGCACTACTCAGGACTTATTGACTGTCGTTCAAATTCCATCCACCAATAGTCCAGACAGAAGTCGTCACTCGTCACCATTCAAATCTTAAAATAATATGATGCCAAATTCCTCACAATCTCACATTAATACTCAAAAGTAGGAACTATATTATAGAGAGAGTGATAGTATTCTTTTTACAGGAAAAACATGGGTAGGTTTGCTATATAATATTGATGGTAATACGCTACACATGACTTCTTGATTGCCACTTCAATTCCCTCCAACAAGAGTCAAAAAGTAAACTGATAGTTAAAATGTTATCAACATATAAATCTTTTATTTCTGAGTAAAGGTGTGAAGGAATTCCCCATTCGGATTTCAAACATGCAACTCATATATGGAGGACATTGTCTTTACCACTAGACCAAAAGCTGGTTCTTGATAAAAGACACCGAGTTGGCACATTAATGCTCAAAAATCAACATTATACGTTGTAAAATAATACATAAGATATGTGCCAAGCATATAAATATAAAAAGGAAAATCCTTGCAATTTTATAAGAAAGATGACTTGACGATTGACCGATCCCCTTTTTGCACGCAGAGAGTGCAATAGAAAGTTTACTCGTAAAAAACAGAACAAGAGATGGACTAAAATGGGCCAATATGCTTAAGGTTTAGATACATATTCGTTTAAGAAAAAAAAAAGACTTAATTTAAACTTGTTTAAGCAAAAGAATAAGAAAATGTAATGCCGCAACCTTTACAGTAGCCAAACTCTCTATAAGCCGACTATAATCATACAAAGAAACAAATCACAATTTCATCCTCTCAGCAAGAGTCAAGAGAATAAAACCTTTAACCAATTAAAAAATAGTTATGTACATGTAATTGAATTTCAAGTGTCAATAAATTGAAACAAACACTTTCGTTAGTAGAGCAGAGTATACTGGTTTAGTTAATTCATGCATTTTATATTCTTCTATAAAACAAAACATAAGCTGCCGATGTCTTTATACTTTTTTCAGATATCTGGCTTACACGGCTGTCATCAAAGTTATACCATTTATTCCAGCATTCATGCTACAAAAAGAAAAAAAAAAAGGAAATACATATACACAGAAGTCAATAACTAACGTAGATTCACCATAATCAACACTTACATGTATGATTTCATTCCATCTTATTTTTTGTTTCAATTCTAATTTGGTAATACTTCACTTTTTCAGATTATGATAGCTACTTGCAAACAGTCTGCATGGTCAGCAACTATGGATGTGGGAACTGTGAGCCTTCATCATTGAACTAAAAAAAACCTAGCTATATTATAAATTTTCTTCTTTGGTGAAAGCGTGAATCGGTATGTGCTATGGATCTATATCTCCATTTTTAAATCCAAATAGTCGAGATCTGAACCGCTCAACATGATCACCATTTGAAAATTTACTAGGAGATCAAATTTTAATTTTTTAGAATTTTTTTACTATGTTTTTAGATAGGTAGAAAATTTCCAGAATCTTTAGATCAAGTGATTTTGTACATTTCTAAAAAATAGAAAATCTTGTCTCCAAGTCACATTTTCATATGAAGATCATGTTGAATGGTTTGGATCGACTGTTTAAACTTTAAAAACGAAGATATGGATCCATAGCACGGGCCGACCTACGCTTTGCAAAGTACCATAGCCTCACTCAAACTATATACTCAAAATAATTAGCCTGATAGAAGGTGGTTAAATCTTATGCAACTCCTCATAGAACTGAATTTAGTGCAACATAGAACAAAACTAATTGAGTGAAAAGGGAAAGCAAGTCTTACAAAAACATGAGCAGTGTAGTGGCCCCCAGCCATGCCGCCATAGTGATTGCTAACCGCATACAGCCGATAATGCATGCTAAGCTGCTTAATTTCACCCTCAGTGGCAGTTTGAGGTTTATAACTGATGTGCCCCGACAAATCCAAGTCATGTATTGGAAATTCTACAGTAGTATCAAGTTTGTGTTTCATGAAACGGTTATAAGAGAATCTCTTTAGGTGAATTATAAGAACCTCTGGCAGTCTCCAGAGATCGAGTTTTTTATTGGCCTGTCTGTGCTCCTTGCATGACGGACAATACCTACATAGTATTGTTCAACTTTTATACATAAAACAGTATAAATAGCTGCACTTGTTTATATTGCAACACCTCAGATACCAAGTGGGTCCTCACAAGCTGGAAGTACACAAAATTAACCTTCCTTTTTCACCATGCAAACACAAGGTAGTGTTATATTTATGAAATACGTGTGAAAGTATCTCTATATGCCTCGGACTTTCGATAGAAGCCTCCAAAACATCCCTTCTTTCTTCACCAATTTTCATGGTACACAAATGGAAAAAATGGAGGGTAATTTGGATATTCTCAAGGAAAAAGGAAAAGTATAGATACCAGAAGCTAGGAGAAACATGCATATGCAATGCATATCAATTTTTCAAGAGCATTCACAGAAGCCTATACACAATTTAAATTGATTATCATGATTTGATGAATAAACTTACCACATGTCATCTGGTCCAAGTGGTTCCTCGGACAGAAATGTGTCAAGGCACGAGTACAAAGATACTGGCTCATGGGTTCGCCTAGCAAAAATACCGCCCGACTTGTAAACCTCAGGCAGAGAGTTTAGAAGGCCAAGATTGTACTGCTCCAATGCCTTCTCACTCCAGTTAACAAGCACATGCACTTGCTTTTTAGTTATATCATTTGAAACAGGTTCATCTGTTTCTACTTTGGAGAGTTGCTTCTGGCACCGCTCATCCGTCAAGTAGAACTCAAACAGATCTAAATCTTCGGTCATCTCGTCAGGTTCACTAGCATGACAGGTGTTAGAATCTGAATTGCTAGAGCATGAGGCAGAGTGGTTGGAATGAAGGAATGGGTTCATTGCTTTGAGAAACTCGGCCCGAATAGTGGTCCCAGTTAAAGGAAGTTGTAGTCTTGTCACGAGAGGGGTGCCGAATTGCTTCCAGCGTGTCACTGAACGAATGATAGTCCTGGATTTAAGTATTCTTGCATTAAAGACCTTATAAAATTTAAAGAGAACAAAACAAAAAAAAACGAATGAAAAGTAAGTGTGCTTACTCCTGACGCTGGTGCACAAACACTAATATAGAAGTAGCATCACTATCTTTTTGTAGCCGGTATGCTGCGAGGCGGTCCCCATCTCTAATTAATGAGATTGAATCAGAAGGCCCTTCCAAGTAACCAACTATGCGATTATTGTAAACCTGTACAGCATTCCCTCCCCCGTCACTCAATAATTAAGAAAAGAATAGGAAAAAAAATCAGGAGTGAGGCTATGATACTTTGCAAAGTGCAGATCGACCCGTACTATGGATTCATATCTCGGTTTTCAAAGCTCAATCAGTTGATCCGAACAGCTCAAAATGACCTCCATATGAAAATGTAGTTGAAGACCGGATTTTACTTTTTTTTTCTATTTTAAAATAGGTTGAAAATTACTACTTTTGGATAGTTCACAGGTGATTTTGTACTTATTTTAAAAATAGTAAAAAAATTCTAAAAAATGTAAAAGTTGATCTCCAAGTACATCTTCATATGAAAATCATGTTGAACCGCTCGGATGACTCTTTAGACTTTGAAAACGAAAATATGGATCTATAGGACGGATCCATGTGCGCTTTGCAAAGTACCTTAGCCTCACTCTTTTAACTTGTACTCCATCCCACAGGATGTAATCAGAGAACAATATTAATAACTAACAATGTTGTTGGAGAGATGCACAGTGTATTAAAAAATGTACCGAGGCAATCAAAAGGGTTTCAGAATCTCTGAGCGAACATGAAGAACCTAGACCTTGGATGAAATGCTTCAGCTCTGCTGACTTGGGTGTGCTTATGGTGTGTTGAGATGGCTCTATAGTACCGTTGGTACCAATTACCATCACAGTCATTGTTCGAGTATTTGATGGAGATAGAGGCAAAGACAAGTACATGAAAGGGTCAAATGTGATGGATACTTCCTTGCAAATCGGACAAACTAGAGTTGACTTGTACTGGCCCTGAGGTTAAGAAATTACAAAATTAGAATCACATTAAAGAGAAATATGATATCATAAGCTATGTGCCTACAACAGATCAAGTATAGTTACCATTTTAGATACCAATATCATATCAGTCAGGTTTTGTTCCAGAAAAATAACAGAATCTGCTGGACCCATTTTGCACCCCCAGTTCCTGAATTCACCGGGGTGCAGTTGGGTGTGTTCCCAATTAAGGTGCTTTATAAAGCATGGGCTCTCTTGTGCTTTACATCCTTATCTCTGTTTTCAAGATCCAAACAGCCAATCCAAACCGCTCAACATGATCTACATATGAAAATGTGTTTGAAGACAAAAAAAAATTCATTCTTTGGAAACTTCTTTACTATTTTGTTTAGATAGGTACAAAATAAAATCGCTGTTTTTCAGAAAATTCTGGACCATAAAGACAACAATTTTGTACCCATCTAAAAAATAGTAAAATATTTCCAAAAAAATGTAAAATTTGGTCTCCAAGCACATTTTCATATGTAGATTGTGTTGAGCAGTTCAGATTGGCTGTTTGGACCTTGAAAACGGCACGGAAGGGTGTGAAGCACAAGAGGGCCCATGCTTTGTAAAGCATATTAGCCCAACTCCTGGGTGATTATAGAAAAATAAAATATGTGATACTCACTTGACAGGTGTCGACTATGATAGAGTCGTTACGAGATAAATGGTATTGCCAATGTTCATCTGCTACCTCCTCATCAGGCTGACCATTGGCATCTTTGATTTCAATATATGGTTTCTGTTTCACTCGATTGAGATCTTCGTGTAATCCATCCAAAAGAAATGCTAGAAGCTCCTGCAAGGACAGGACATCAGATAAAGACTAGTACAATTTCAGGGGCGGATTTACATTTGCTAAATGGGGGTCAATTGACCCCCATTTGCTCTAAAACCCTTTAACTGTACTATAAATTATAATATTATAGATAAATTGCTATATTTATGCTAAATGTGACCCCCATTTATTTTATAAAAATTTAAGCTGACCCCCATACTTCTTTTCAAAAAAGTGTGAGTAATATAAATCTTTATGTGCATATTGACCTCCATAGATTAAAATCCTGCCTCCACCTCTTAGTACAAAGGGATAAAAATATTGAGGGTTCCAGTGTCTTTGTGGTGCCACAAGTTCTCTTTTGCAGTAATATTTATTTTTTGAAGGTTCTCTTTTGCAGTAATATTAAAAACAAAACAAAAATTAAACAAAGAATCTGAACAAGTGATCTTGTTTTTCATCTCCAATGATGCGTCCACGTAATAATTTTTTGATCTTCTTTTGGATAAGATCAATGAATCCATAAAACAAACAAATCAAGTTAAATATGATATGGTAGATAAAAATGTAGTATTTTTTGGTCTGTTAATCTTGTACAAACGGACTCAAAATATCATAAAATATTACCTGCAGACACCATTGGTAAATTCATATTATTACATGGCATTATCACTGGAGAAGAAAAAAAACAAGATTAACCATTCACATTTCTCGTTTGGATTTTGGATTCAGAAATATTACACACACTTGTAAAAGAGAGGTTAAGGCCACTTGTGGTACCAAGAAGTTGTGGCATAAGAATCTCCCTTTAAATAAATTTGGATATAAATAGAAGTACACAACCACAAAAATCCTCCCCCGTACTAGTTCCCAATAATTTCTTGATGACAAATTATGAAAACATTCCAAATTTATTAATTTTAGTTTATTCTTTTGTAGACAAATTAATTCCAAAATTTATTTATCAAGAAGCAAAGACAATATGCACTATTATTTGGCTTATCTTCTGTTATTCCATATGCACTATAAATTGTCCTAGAAGCAAATGAAAATGACCATTAATGACTTTTTCTTTCTTTTTGCAAGAAAGATCAGATGTTATTAAAATTCACTAATTTTATTTCATAATCAACAAGAAATAGTAAAAACATAAACTACATGATAAAAATTTAATATGAATATGAACAATTAAAATGCAGGTATGTTTTGTTCATTCCATGCCAAGTACTTTTTGTAACATGACGGTAATCAAGGATTTTAAGTTTGGAGTCCTGATAAATACTGTACTTCTAGGTTTCTTTTTTTCTGCTTTAGACTCGTCATTTTAGATGCTACATTTATTATTTTATTTTCCTTATTCGCTTGCACATGAGGGGCGACTTTGTAACGGCACTCTTCTTTCATTTCCAAAAGTTTACTCAAAACCTTTGTCATCTATTTCTTGTTAGGGTAACTTGTTTTCTCTTCTACCTCTTTTGTATAACCCTTCTTCATACCAGTTATACTAATCTGGAAAAAGCACAAATACATGGTATAATACATATATCCAATATGTATAAGTTCCCTGACCTGGGAATCATGCTGGTTATACCCACGGAATTGAGGCGCAAAATGTGCAAGCTTTCCCTTGAAATGACGAGGAGCCACCGGTGTTTTATCAGGTGACCAGAGCCTCCTCAATAAATCCCCGAATGCCAGTGCAAGCTCTCCCTGCCAATGGACCCCACTCAATTCAGACTTATCTAGAACCAAGATTTTACCATACAGATCCTCATACCGTTTCCATTGTGGCCGAAATAGATATTGTATTGGTAGGCATAATTACCGGGATATTTTGATCATTCTGTTTTTTCTTAGTTTATTCTTCTGTGAGAATATATCAGGGTTGGAGGATTTTTTTTCCCAGGAAAACAAAAGAAACCATAACTGATCACTACGAAACATATTAATTTTTATGAGTAGAGCTAGTGTGTTCTCAAGCTCACCAAGCCCCCTGATGATCTTAACTCAGAAACCTAAAGGATTGGCTTTAAACGACGAATCCAAACCGTTAAAACCGAGCTATTTCACGAGTGATGCGTTTACATGCAAAATTTACAAATTTTCGAATTAATTTAGTATAAAGTCAAGTGGTCAAAAATGATGAAAAATGAATGCATTAAATAGCTTATATAACATTCTCTTCTTCTTTTTTACCGCTGGACTTTAATCAAAACAATTAATAGATTTTGCATGTAAACACATCACTCATGAAAATGATCGGTTTCAATGATTTGGATCTGTCGTTTGAAACCAACCTGATATGTTTTCGAGTTAAGCTCACTAACAGGCCTAGTGAGCTTACGAACACACCAGCTTTACTCTAATATTTATTATCATTTGAATTACAAAGATTAATAGCATAAGCCAAAAGCAAAGAACATGTAATTTCTTTTACTGATTAGGTCAAGGAACTATGACTTCTGTGTTATACAAAATAAAACATTACCCGAGCCCCTAGAGGGTTGTGATGGTTTACTTCCTTTGTAAAGTCTCCAAGAAAGAAATCGACAAGCTTAGTAGTATGAACCAAGCACTGTAGAGCACTGTTCATGTAGCATGTGTTGCCGAGATTTTCTAACCCAACCAAGCCCAAGCCCACTGCTTTGAGACCCCCATTAAATAACTCCGAATCGTGATTTAAACTACAGCCATTACCACTGCTCTCGATTGAACCACCATAGAAGAAACCCGTGGTTTTATTTGATTGTACGGATGGTTCATCTTGCTTGGATTCATTTTTGCTGCTCGCAGTATCAAGTGCGTGTACATGTAAAAGAATCTGCTGGTACAAGTAAATATAGCATCAAAAATTACTCCAATCAAATATAAGGTATCATAATCAGGTTCTGTAACATTATTACTCGATTACAATTTTTTTATTTGGGTAACATTTGAATGGGAGAAAAAAGTTTTCTGTAATATGAAACAAGACCTTTAATTTGGTTTCCCTTCTCATTTCATAGCCCAAATGAGTATGAACCAAAATGTATCAGTTATCGCCGCAAGAAATTTCTATACTTGCTGTTTTTCAAATATATGAGTTGCAACGATCAAGAAGGTTATAGAATAGACAAAATAACTTTCACATACTTTGCATCCAAATACACTCCACCCGTTTATTCTTACCAGAACCAGTACTTCAAGTTAAAAAGAATCATATAATACTTTTCTCTCAAAACAGAAAAAAGTTGACTATACCATTGAAACTCAAGAATAGGAAAAAAATAAAAATAAAAGGATATGACAACTCCGTATTGGAATTAGAAATTAAGAAAGAGGGAACAAAATTTCCATTTGTAACAAACAGTATTTAGAAATAGTCCAATCCATCAGATCCCTAACTGAAGACCCAAAACTGAGGGATAGCCTCAAATTTTAGTATTGAACAAGAATACCTTGTTGACTAAAGTAAACGTCTTGAAACCCCTATTTTCATCAGCACAGACTAGATAAGAGAACTAGAGAAGCAGCACAGAATCAATACAGAAATAGAGAATTGGGTTCAGAAACTGCTCAAAGTTCACAGTTTTACAGAGTTTAAAACAGAGCAAAATAGTAAAGTGAAAGAAAAGAGGCCACTAACAAATGAAGAACAAAATCAAGAATTAAAAATGAAGGGAAGGAATAGTGTTAAAAATTTAGAATTGTCTAATGGGAAGATCTCTTAAGAATCATTTTCTAGATCCTGTAGTAAACTATCAACTTTCTTCATAGAAAAATTTTATATACTATTTTTAACTACTGTCCTTCCCAGTGGCCAACTAGGCAACTACCATTTATTCATAAGAAAAAACTTTATGGTATACCAAATTTATACATAGAAAAGATAACATGTATTAAAACTTGAGGAAGAAGATTTCACTGGCACCTCTTGATCAGGCTGGCGAACATCTTGGGGCAACCGATTCCATGCATTCATTAATATAAGTTCTGTTTGCCCCGAAAAATCCCATATACGAACCTATATTAAATAATTAGAAAATAAAGAAAAGTTTCATAAACCTGTTCCTACTAGAAGCTGAAAATTAAAATAAAATAAAAAATGTTCTCAAAATTAACAAACATACTGGATCAGAATCACCACTAAAAATCTTGCTCGCTTTTCTGTGAACCTCCAAAGTGTTGTCCTGGAAATTACAAAAGAGAATTTAGTATGCATAGGAATTAGAGAAGTTATCACAAAATCAAATAGTTAGTTAAGATAATACTATAAAGAGCTTGTCACTCAAGGTGCCTTTGCAAGTTGTCTAAGCATTATACACGCCCAAAGAATTACAATAAAAAAGATAAATAATAAGAAAAGAAGGACCTTTCTACTAATTTTGACAGTTATTATACTTGAGCTCCTTATGACAGAAATACGTAATGATATATCATATACATCACTAAGACCCTCTACCGGCAAGTTTTTCTCCTTCAGTTCTTCTGTACCAAGTTCTCTGTACCTATGAAAAAGCAATGAGGACATAGTTAAAAACCCTAACCAAAAAAAAAAAAAACCCAACTTTCTGGCACTGCCTTTGACCAGCATAGTACACGCCTCAAATTAAACTGGCTGTTATAGCTAGTATTATAATATTGCAGCCAGTATGTTTATAGAACTAAATCCTATGCTATGAAACCATTACAGTCCTGTAAAATCTGGTAATGCAGTAATGAAAGCCAATACAGTAATCGTTGGCCAAAAGATCACAGAGTATCAGTAGCATGAAATTAAACTGGCTGGTAAATGCAGTAAATGTAGTAATGAAAACCATTACTAATATAAGCACACAAAAACCTCAGAAGTCAAATCCTGCATCACAAGTTTACTGGTCCAGTACCAAAAATGGTAATCTTTAAATTTACGTATTTTTTTCAGAAGGAAGATATAACAGGATCCTTTGGCACCTTTACAACACAGAAAAAATAAAAAGGAAAAAATAAACTATTAGAAAAGTTAGATGACGCACCATTTAAGAGCCTGGGACCACATATCAGAGGCAATAAGAGCATAGCTTTGACCAGAAACATCCTCTCCTTCCTCGTCAATGTCTCGCTGGAGATTGAATACTTGATCCGAATTGAACATGTTTACCAGCTTAGAGCTGTATGAGGTGGCCGGTGGAGGGGTTGGCACGTAAGGCACCCCTCTCAGCCCCTCAGCATTGATTGACTTGCACGCCAGGCTCCACCATCTGTGTTTCATTAAAGTAGGCCAAATTTAGAGTATAAAATGAGGCTAGACTGTAAAATAAGCTTTGAAATGAGGACCAACTGAAAATTATTTAAATTGGTCTTAATTGACTATTTGAACAACCTTTTGCAGGAGACGATGGTCCAACCGACCTCTATTTGTTTCTGTTTTAGTGGAACTGCAAAATTGAAATCCTTCATACAGTACATGCTGGTCCGAATGACCTGAATTTCTTTCTATTTTAACTTGCTTCTGCTGTTACTAGGTTGTTATAATTATAAGCTAACAATTAAAATTTAGCTTGCACAAACCTTCATACAATACTTAACAAACTCATTAGGAAAATATTAAAGCACAAAGAGTGCACCGTCAGGTTTCAAGGAATAAACTATAGCTTCCAATGCGATCAGCAAAGGATTAACTATCTCTAGGAACGATTGGATGAAGTGAATGGAGATTTTGTAATTACCCGTAGGGGACGAGGTAGACACGACCGTCTTCGGTAGGAGGAGCTTCGCCGGAGGTGGAAGCAACATCTCCGCCGGCGATGGTAGCGGAGGCGTCTGAAGCGGTGTCGTCTTCAGCCATTGGCATGGGGAATGGAGAAGAGAAGAGAAGAGGAGTGGTTATTAATTTGTTGTGTAGACAAGGGGTGGAGAGGAGGATGTAGATTGTAGGGAGATGGCGGAGAGAGCGAGGAGTCGGATTGAAGAAGGAACGAAAATGAAGTTGAACTTTGGAGAATAAACAAAGAAGATGAGGCGGGGGAGATGCGGAGAAAGGTTTGAGGGAAAGAAAAAAGGAACTCATTTCACCTTAGATAACTGAATATTTTGTTTAGATCTAAACCGTACGATCAAAATTAGCACGACTATTGGAGAGGTCTCGTGCAATCCAGTTCGTACCGGATTGTCCCGAATTCTGATCGGACGGTCGGATCTGAACAGTAATATTATGTTACCTCAGAGGATATGGAAAGTGGGGAGCTGCTTCGTTCTTTGACTTTTTAATTGCTTGTAGGATTTTGCAGCAAGTAATTTGCACACAATTGATACTTGATGAGTATAGAAAACCGCTCTCTTCCATTGAAATACAAATATTTTTCAAACTGAACTTATTTACTTATAAGAAGGTATGGAGGATATATTATTGTATATTCTGTCGGACCTAAAAATTTAATCACTGGTTAAATTTAGAGTTCTTCCGTGACTTTGTAAGTTTGTATGGAAGAGGAAAAAAAATAGACAGAGAAGAAAGAGATCATAGGTGCAATTTGTTATTGATCATTTGAGATTAGAAGTTAAAATTTGCATAAGTGTTTTAGAATTTAAACATTGTTATTGAATAAATTTACTCCTGATTTAAGTTAGAGTTGAAAGTTGTTCAAATTATTGTAGTATCTTAATCAACTAAGACATACATATATCATCTTCGTCATGTTTCTTCATCTACAAAATTCATGGAAAAGTACAATTAAAATTGTCTTAATGAGTTGATATACCAGCTATTTAGAAAAAAAAAAATTATAACATCTATGCTTCAATAAATTTGAAATAATTTAAACTAAACTTATTTTGATAAAATTATCTACATAAATTGGACAAAACAACAAAATTTTGTTTTAAATTGTATTCGTTACCAAAATATTGGAGAAGTATAACATAAAATCTTCACTATGGTCATAAGACATTTTGCCACACCTTTTGTTATTTATATATCAGGATTTATAAACAAATAAAATATAGTTATTGAAATTCTAAATAGACTTTTATCTCACGAAGTACTAAAAGATATAAAATATATTTCAATTTCTTATTTATATGCTAGTCTCTTCTAAATATCAAATAACGAAGAAACCACGGGAGAAAATTAGGTGAGCATGTTGGGAGCAACGAAACATATAAAAGATTTGCTTGAGAAGGCAACTTTTGCTATAGGACTCCGAAAGAGGTTACCAAGATAGGTCGGAGACAAAAAATTGACGTGCTCGGAGTGATTCAAGGAAACAGGAATCGCGGATATTCGTTTTAGGAATCCACCACCTGTCTTTTTCTTATGTAATTTGGCTTCCCTTTATAGAATTAATTAATTTTTCAAAATGGATAAGAGAGGGTCCCATTTCTCAAACCCTGATCCTCTGTGACGCAATTTTATGGACCTATAAAATGCTGTCTTTATATTATAGTGTCATTATTTTATTCATGGGAAGGTCGTGTTCGAAAAGATTTTTTTTTTTAGAAAAGTGTTCGTTCGAAAAGATTTACTTTTATAAAATTTTCACTCTACGAGAGGTGAATAGACACATTCCTATTTTTATTCATTTTAATGTAGAGATGTGTCTATTTTATCTCACTAGCTAAAAGAAAATTCATGACGGTTTTATATATGTTAAATTATTGGATCTTGAATTTTATTATGTTAATATAATATTTATAATTGTGAGAGGTCACAGGTTCAAAATCCGGAAGGAATAATTCTTTGTAGATATTAAATAGTTAGGTTAATTGATCTCCAATATTTACTCAAAAAAATATATAATATTTATAACAATTGATGTACTAGAATTTTATTTTTATATGCCTTCTGTTTTCTTTTCTAAATCATCATAGTTTTTTTAATTACAAAATGATTACATTTCAATCGGTTCTTAGTGATTTTTATTTGTAAAATAGTGATGGTAGATAAAAAGAAAATTGTATATATTATTAGGGATATATGTCTCCTGTCGCGGGTTACATGAGTAGGAAGCATGGGGCTTCACAGATTCAATCGCCACAGAAGATCCTCCTGTAACGTATCATCTTTCGAACGAGTGCGTATCTTCTGAGATATCTCAACTTTTGCGTGACCGACGTGTCCGGTGCTTATTCGGGAATAGTGCGGGGGACCAGTATTATTTGTGATTTAAGATTCGTGCAGAACGTATATGAACGGTTGAGATTTTTCAAAATAACACGCAAAAGTTGAGATATCTCAGAGGATGCGAATTTCTTGAACTGGCATATTTGGAGAGAAGGAAATAAATATAAAAGTCATGATTGAGATCTAAATTATAAAATAAAAGATTTAGGCCTCAATTAAACTGTCAAATGTGATTTAATTGAGTTGGACTAAGATTGTATAAGCTGATCTTTAGACCGGTCTAAAATGTAAAGTACATTTAGTTCACATTTATGACTTAACCTAAAATTGGTTCAAACAGAAATAATGAAAAATTGCTAAATTATCTCAAATTACCAAATTAAGAATTCAATTCATTAAATATATCTCTATAGTATACTTTTGTACATAAAATATTATGAAAATATACTTAATCTAAAAATTAATTGTAAAATTATATTCTATCTTAAATTACAATAACTTTTTTTTTCAATTTCATGTGTAACATTAATCAAGGAAAGACTAACATGTAGAAAATTGAATATTAAACTTCATTTCTTTATATATATTGAATTACTTCTTCTTCTTTTTTAATTTTACAGTTGTTTATAAATTCTTATCTCTAGAAACAGAACAGGAGTTAGTTCCACCTCTTAAATTAAATGATCATCGTATTACAAACAAAAGATAAATCCTAATTAAATTATAAATCGTAGCTAATTTTTGGGAGAAATGGATTAAATCATAATTAGCTAATTAAATTATAAACAAGAAATGGATTAAATCATAATTAAACTTTAGGCCTCAACCAATAACAAATTTAAGAGTCCAAATTTTAAAATAGCTAATTTTTGGGAGAATTTACAGTGTGTCCTCCGTACAAAATTTTAAAATAGCTAATTTTTTATTAAAAATATCATAATATTCAATATCTCTAAAAAAATTAAATATTTTTTCTTCCATCCTTTTTTATTTTTTATTGAATTATTTTAAATATTGAATTGACAATATACTCCTTCCTCTCAATCTTCTCCTCTCCTCAATCACAGTAATTTTTTTTTTTTTTTTTGAGAAAAGCAATCACAGTAAGTTTGTTTCTCTTTTTCTACTTCAGAAAAATAGAAGAAAGAAGTGGAGAAAATAAAAAGCATAGTTCGCTTCTTCGAATCTTTATTTAAATACAAACATCTACTGAATTTTCAGGATCCAACTCTGTTGTTCTTCAAATAGAATAACAGGACTCTATTATTCTAAATCTAACCGTTAGATTTTTTCATGCGCGAATCTCAATACAGATAAATGGTTAGATTTGAAATAGCATGATCATATTATCTTATTTAGAGAACAGCAGAGTCAGGTCCGAATTTTCATGGTTTGACCATTTGTTTACATGGTCCCGGGACTACCAATATTTTTGTTGCCTAAATGGAATTCTAAGACTTTTGATTTTTCCTTCTTTAACGGTAGTTACGACTCAAAATTTTGGAATTAGCATTACTATCCGACTGATTGTAATGTGGTGTTGAAGGAATCCATATCCTTTGAGGTAACAGAATATTTGTGTTTGGGTCACGGCTATTTGGTCAGAATCAGGGTTAATTCGGCCCGAGGTGAAACGCACAGAGCTACTTCAATAGTCGTGCAGATTTTGATTGAACGGTCCATATCCAAACGGAAATATTATGTGTTACTTTAGGTCAGTGTTGTAAAAAATGGCCATTTAGACTGATTAATTAACCGATTAGTGAGAGAATAAGCCAGTATCAAATAGTAATACGAGGATGATAGTGATAACTATAAGTATACTAATGATGATAGAGATAATGATATTAAATTGTTAACCAATACAATAATAATAGTAATAATAAATAATCATACAAACACAAATATAACAACAACAATGACGACGACAACTAACAATAATAATATCAACAATGCATAATAATATTTTTTTATTAAACACATAATAATAGTAATAATATTAATATAAAGAGTAAGGCTAGCTACGGTGCTTTGCAAAGTAAACCCCCTCGTTTACTTCGGGCTACTTTTTTCATTTTGAAAATCCAAACAACCGATCTGAACCGTTCAACATGTTCTAAATATTGAAATATGCTTGGAGACCAAATTTTACATTTTTTTGAATTTTTTTACTATTTATTAAGCCACTTTGAAAATCTCTGATCCTGTGGTCCAGAAAATTTTACTGTTTTTTACTGTTCACCATTGGATCAACGATTTTCAAAGTGGCTTAATAAATAGTAAAAAAATTTCAAAAAATGTAAAATTTGGTCTCCAAGCACATTTCAATATTTAGAACATGTTGAACGGTTTGGATCGGTTGTTTGAATTTTCAAAATGAAAAAAGTAGCCCGAAGTAAACAAGGGGATTTACTTTGCAAAGCACCGTAGCCTTACTCTAATATAAATAATAGAATTATAATGAACCATTAATAAAAATAATTAGTGATAATGATGACGATGATAGTAATAGCAGTAATAATTTATAATACTAACAACGAAGATGATAAATAACAATAATTATCTTAATTTCAAAAACAAATTATACTAATGATATCAATTAATCTTAATATGAGTTGTGATCTTAGCGTAAGTCAAGGAATAACTCATTCCACCTCTTGGATGACATAAAATATTTCTCCTTTAAATTTCATCTAATTTCATTTACGTTTGACAAATTAATTGAGGAATAAGTGCCGAAATTTTTATTTATAACATTCTAAAAAAAAAAAAAAAACCAAATAACCATCGTTTGGTGTTTGGTGGGATTTTTGTTTTCACCACGGCCGCACCGGCATTCTGCAGACCCATTTCAGCGGGGCCACAGAATGCCGCTGTGGACTCTTAAATGGATCCGCACCGGTATTGTGCGGACCCAGGGTGCATTTTTTTTTTGTTATAAAAGACACCACGTGTATCATACAAAGTTTTTGATTTTTTTTTTTGAGGAACAATCGGGTCAAGCCCGTATTTCATTAACCGTGTTTGGTTACAGGTTTTGGAGTTTCTGAGAAGAAACTCTGAAAGTTTTTGATTTTTTAATACTATGAATAGAGCTTTGACCCCTTTTATGAATCCATGAGATTTTTTAATACTATGTTTATGAACTTCGCATCTGCATCGAGGCACCCCATTTATGAGAGTGACAGAGCCAAGAATGACATTGAGGCAAAACATCATCTCTCTACTATGGTTCAAGAAGAGAGTGTAAGACAAATGTTAACAGCTTTTATATATTATCAAATGTTAACAGCTTGAGTTAGTTACAATTAACACGGTATATGTAAGACAACTGATTGAAGAAAAGAAAATGCAGTTTGTTTATCAATCTTTCTTTTTATTTTTTATTTTGTCTTGATCTCCGTGCTATCATAGCACTAGGAAATTATATCATTTATAATATAATTTCCTGGTACTCGTGAATTTGTAAATACAAGAAAAGGATGTTGCAGTTAGTGGAAGAAGTGAGCGCTCTTTCAAAGCATCAAGTCTCAGAGGTAAGCCAGCTGGTTAAGTAAATAATCAAGAAAAAGATTGAAAAAATAAAATACAGTATTGATTTGCTGGATTTTCAATCTCTTGTAACTGGAGTTGCAGTTAGTAGAAGATCTCTCAGGCTTGTCAGGGTCACTTTGGTCATTCTTGGCTCTGTCACTCTCATAAATGGAGTGCCTCGATATAGATGCAAAGTTCATAAACATAGTATTAAAAAATCTCATGAATTCATAAAAAGGGTCAAAGCTCATGGTCAAAGCTCTATTCATAGTATTAAAAAATAAAAAACTTTGTATGATGCACGTGGTGCCTTTTATAACACCACAAAAAAAAAATACACTCTGGGTCCGCAGCGATATTTTGCAGCCCCGCTGAAATGAGTCCGCAGAATGCCGGTGCGGCCGTGGTGAAAACAGAAATCCCACCAAACGATGGTTATTTGGTTTATTTTTTTTAAGAATGTTATAAATAGAAATTTCGGGAATAAGTGTCAAGTGTTATCAGAATCGGACCGAACTAGCGGTTAAACTGTAAAAAACCGGATATGTTCACTTGTTCAGTTCGGTTCGTTTGAAATACCACATTTGCAGTTGAACCGAAAAAACCGAATTAATTAACCAGTTTTTATTAAAAAACCGCAAACCAACCTCAGAAAAAAAAACCGGTTTGAAACCTGTTATATTATTTCACGCATAAGGAAAGAGAGAGAGAAACAGACTCTAAAGCTGGAGGTTCCCGAAATTTTTATATTATTTCAAGATGTGCGTATGAATAATAGTTACAGATCAAATTTTATATTTTTTCAAATTTTTTTACTATATTTTAAGATAGGTAGAAAATCATTTGATATGAAAATTCTGAACCATCCAAAAACAGCGATTTTCTACCTATCTAAAAAAGTAGTAAAAAAATTCTAAAAAATAAAAAATTTAGCCCACAAGTATATTCTCATATGGAAATCATGTTGAACAGTTCGGATCGACAGTTAGAATTTTGAAAACGAAAATATTGATCCGTAGTATGGACCAATCTGTGCTATGCATAGTCCCATAGACTCACTCTTATAAAATAGTCAATTAAGTACATTATACACCACAATTATTCATATACACATCTTGAAACTATTATTATTATTATTATTATTATTATTATTATTATTATTATTTTATAGTTTACATTTTTATGAAATTTGGTACTGAAAAATCCTAAATTCATATATCTTTATAATATAGTAAATTTATCATATAAAAATTTAAATGGTGGGATGCTATATTTTCTTTCAAAAAAAAAATATACATGTATTTAAAGATGTTTTTTTAATATATGTTTTTTTACTATATAAAAACATATTTATTTCTAATATATCTCATAAATATACATGTATTTAAAAAATCAGCGGTCAAACCGATTAACCCACTGGTCCAACCAGTAAACCATTGATCTAAAATTTTACCGGGTCAATATCCGGTCCGATTCTAATAACATTGGAATAAGTATCTTATTATTCACTTATACTCCAATCAAACATGATAAGAGAAGTAGGAAAATTGGATTACATCTGTGTCCTTTCTTAAGGCTCAAGCATACGGTTGGATTGAACAGTACTCAACATTGATCATATTCAACGCTTGTGAATTGAATAGAGCTGAGAATGAGTGAGCTATGAGCCTATGAAGTTGAAAGTTAGAATTTACATCCGCTGCTATAGATGTAATTCTACCATACTATGGCACGTAATCTTCGTTATCATCATCATCAGTACTACTCTAATATCACGCTAAAAGTTTTGAGGACGGAGTAGGTCTGATGCCCATTGGACCTACTTTTAGGTTCAACGAGCATGATGACCGTCCAATCTAATTTAAGATTTATGCGCACGAAAATTGAAACAAACACACACGAATTTAAAGGGTTCTGCACGATCTTAAGATAAATCGACGGTGATTAAATCCATCGAACCAGAGTAGGTCCGATGCCCATCGAACCTACTCTGAAGTGAAAAATTTTAGGCTCCAAGCACCTATTCACCTAGACAAAATCTGAGCCGTTCAATAGATCTCAGCCACTCCTCAAAAGTATATCTCAATCTATTCACCTATTCAATAGATCTCAGCCACTCATCAAAAGTATCTCAATCTCAGCCATTAATCATTAATTTTGATTTTATATATCTGTTTCATATTGTCAAACATGTAGAAGTCTAAATTTAATTCGAAACGTACTCTCCACATGAAAAATCACATGAAAATTGTTTCATTTAAACAAATAGAAGTCTCTTTCTTCCCGTTTTTTCCTCTTGTGTGATCCGAGCCCTCCTCCCTCGCACAGCTCGCCTCGCTCTCCTATCGGCCCAACAAACTGCCACCACCAGCACCACCTTTGCCCTTTTCACTCTCGCCTCCGATTAGTGACACCGACCTCCCCGTGAGTCTGCCTCCGCGTTCTGCTGCTCTCCTTCATGCTAAGTCAAGGTTCATCTCTATCTTTCTCAACTCTCAAGTCTCAAGTACAATTGGTTTTTGTCATTTCCTGTTTATTCTTTCAATTTTAATAGCTAATAGCCTCTGTTTTACAACGGAGAAAGGCAAAAATCAGGGTTGTATATCCCAATTTTTTTGGTTATTGTAGCATGTAGCAATATTTGTTGTAAGTGTTGTTTTGGGTTTTTACTATTTTGTATCTGATTGTTCACTTTTTTTATACTATTCTATAGACTTCGTTGCTTTGGTTGCTAAAAAATTGTTCGATTTCTGTTGTACTCGAATTTTGGGTTTAGGGTTTTAGAATTCACAATTTAGGGTATGGGATTATCAAATAATTTTTTTCATCCAGATGATTTTTAGCTACGTTTAACATAAATTTAAGTTCCAATTAAAATACATGCTTTTGTGCCTTGTGTGTTATTGTCATTATCATTTTATTTGACTATTGGTTCTGCTTAATTTTTTTCAGAATGAAGTGAACTATTAGTTAGATAAAAGACGTCAGGGCCATTATCAAAGCATTAATAGAGAAGAAATGGATCACAATTCAGTCCACATAATACCAAATCCGGTGAGATAAATTCCATTTCCTTTTACACATAGTTGTACAGTTGTACTTGCATGTTAAAAATCAAATAACTTACAGGGATGGCTTGCCAGATAAACAAGCTACTTCACAAAACATCTGATAGGAAGCCTGAATGCGACCAGCGCAGAGGTTTCTGAAACCAGCGAAGGAAGCCTGGATGAGACTCATTCTGGTATATGCCTTGTATCCATTATATAGAGATCTTAGATGCATGGTGCAAATTACATTACATATTGTACCATAGGTGCAAATTATTTGTAACATTTCTTACAATGCTGCAGTTCCAACTTTGTAAAAACCATGAATGTTGGAGTCATGGAACTTGCACTTGACTTTTGTTTTAGGCTCAGTTCAGTTTCATAATTGTAAATCCGTACCAGAATAAGTTGCCTCGACTTTATCTCAAATTGGGGTTTGAAAAGGATGAGCATATCCAGGGTAAAAAGAGAACTGTCCATATGCAATAATCGTGCTGTAACTGAGTACATACGTGTTATTCACAAATGATGCAAAGGTTTTTGGGTGTAATTTTCATGAGAGTTGTTGGGTTCATTATGCAAATGAAGCCTATTCATAATTTAGCCCTCTTTGATATTTAACCCCTGGTTTCTCTTAAAGGTGATGTCAAATATCTCTACCACTGGAAACCCTTTGGTCTTCATTGAGTGTTGGGGTCATTTCCCGAATGAGAGTACATGATACATTGTGGAGTTCAATGTCCTCTTTATGACATAACCTCAAGTGACCTAACAAGATCTCTTTGGGAGGAGGGGGCCCACTAAAAGCTTTTCTTATCAAGGCTGTTTTTTGGTTGGTGCCAGTACCATGAGAGTTTTTTCTCCAATTATAGCCGCCACAAATTTTGGCTATTTTTTGTTTTGGACTTTATGACTTTTTTTATTTGTGTCTCTCTTGTGTTTATGTGGGTTATGAATCTGATATCGAGTTTATTTGTAGTTGTATGAAATCATAATTAATGAAAATTTATGTCTGTTTTTGACAGCTAGACCTAATTTTGGAGCAATAGAAATAAATTGGGATGCCTCTCCCCCGAGAGCTAAAATCGAACTGAGATGTGGATGGTAACTCAGTTAATGAAATAAGTTTCTTGTTGTCTTTGTTGCAAGCAAAGGAAGTTGCGGGAACTAGAGAACATGCAAGTGGGTATCAACAGCACTGCATACTTGAGACAGATCTCTCATGTCTACTTAGAAAAAAGTTAGCTCTAATCTTGTGGGCAGTTGTAGTAGGTATGTTTGTTTCATTTTCTTTTCTTTTTGTTATTTTAGGGTGTTATTATAACCACAGGAGAAATAAACAAACCTGCCATAAGTGTCGGAGATTATTTCGACTGAAATAATTTAATAATAAGCACAGTCAAGAATTTTTTAGTGTAAAAACTTAAAAGGCATATCTTTTCCCTCTCTAAATATGGAGCATCTGTTGCTTTATTTTAGCTGATTACATGTCAGTTGATCTGAATCAAAAACAGGTTTCTGTAGTAAACTATAGAAATGTGAATTCATAACAGTATGGCATGATCATTCTAAATTTGTCATTGCAATTCTCTCTCAAATTACTGTAGTGCTTTTTGCGTAGGCTCGGTTAATAGAGAAAACTCCATCCATGAGTGACTTAAATAAAGTTGTATTTGGTCGGGTACTTCTTTCTCTCCCTTCAAGGCAGTTCTTTTTTGCTATTTTTTATTTTACCATTTTATTTGAACATGGATTTGCATAACCTAACTTCCAGTCTTGTAATTTATACCTTGCATATTGCATGTAAGAGCACCTGTCACGAGATAAAATGAAGGTTCATGTTGAACAACACTATTAGAAAAAAATTTCAATTATGGACATTTCAATAACCTTATTTTACTGTCATGCATGAAGTTCTTTAAGGTTGTTTGTGACTTAGTTTTCAGATAATGCTACAATGTATGGTGTATGTCTCCATAGTTTGATATATCATTCCTCTGCCTTTTGTCATTGACAGCATTCGGTCAACTACTAGCTGTGGAGGGATTTGATTGCCTCAGAGTCTGAGAGACTATTAAAGCATGTTAGAAGAGTCTACTAGCAAGAGGAAGCTGACTTAATAAAGTGAAAAGAACGGTAGTTTTCTGTTTGTAATTTCTTTTATGTGTGTTTGTTCATACATTGAATAGAGGCACAACTATTTTTTTCAGTTAATTTTATAATGAAATATCGATGTTTTATAAGTTATTTTTTCTATTTATATTACTTCCGAATAATTTTCTGTGTTGGTTGACTTTTGTAATTTAGACACATCTTGTGTCTTTAAAAATAAGAAAGTTTCGGAGCTAAGAAACCGAAGAAAGAAGAAAAGATAGTTTTCAAAAAAGAGAAAGTGAAGAGCTCATAGAGGGAAACATAGAGAGTGCCTGGTAAATCAGAATTGGGTTATGAAATTTGTAAAAATCAGAATTGAGTAGATGATATGCTTGCAATTGTGAATTTTTACAAGGTCTAATTTGTAAAATTTGTTGCTATCAATATATTTGTATGGAAAATGATTTGCTGCTATCTATTGTGTACTTGTACCGGTTGGTATCATATGTGGACTAGTACAGTATGGTGTTTTAGTCTTTGTTTTAGTTTTCATTTGTACTGTATTCATTTGTCTTTTAATATTGTATTGTATTTATTTGTGAGGTTTTCATTAATGAGGAAAGAGGGGGTAGAAATGATAATTTATCCTCTACAGGGATATATTTTTTTTTTGACAATTTTTTTTGTGAACATAATTAATTTTAGAACTTGTATTCAATTCAAATAAACAAGAGGAGTATAGCCGCAAGAGATGGCGGTGCATTTGCATGGGAGATCACTCTAATTTGAATTTTTTCTCTTTACAATTAGCTTTCAAGTTTGTATCTAAGATTTCTTTTATTATCTTAATAATGATTTTCTAGGTTGAGATTTCTTCTGGGAGAGGGAATTTCATCTAAAATTGTTAACAAGGATGAAAGTCTTTGCAAAAGTAAAATTTTGGTTTTTAGACATTGACCTATATACCCTCAAAAGTAAATTATTTGGTTGAATGATTTTATCAAATATATTCTATGCTTTAATTTGATCCATCGATGCTAAAGAAGCTCGGTCCAAATTTTGTTTGTGCATGCAAGCACTTGTACTTTATGCATTGGAAAATGATATCTGCTTAAATTATTACAATGCTCGTGCATAATATATTGGCTGCCTTATACGAAGACCCTCTGGTTATAATAGTGTAATACTATCAATCTTTGTTGCATCGCGCGGACACATAACTATTATTTTAGAAATGTGTAATTATTTTGGCACATTTTTAGAATCAAATACTATGGTTTTCGTTTACTCTCATTATTGACTAATATATGATTATGCAATCAATCCTTAAATTAATCACATTTAAAGAAATGATCAAAACAAACTTTCAATTTCCACAGCAACGCGTGGTCGGCACTTGACTAGTTTATATACAATTTTGCATGAATTAAAGGACCTTCTCCTGAAAAGACCTCCTTTGTACGAGCATGTGCATGCTGACTCTTACAATCTCTCTTTCGTGTAAAAGGTCGTGAGTTCGAAACCCGGATAAAAAAGTCCTTTACAAAAACTAAAATAAAATTTAGGCAGGAATAAGATTTTAAATTAAGCAATAAATAAATCAATTAGTCTTTCCTCGATTGAGCTTCAAATTTGTTCCATTTTATGAGCCTTTACCCCCAAAGAAAGAACTAATATTGGGCCTTTAGCGATATATTACCTTTAAATTGGGCTTACAGGGAACCCAAAAGGACAAATGCATATACATTATAGCCCAAAAGTATATAGTAGTTGATTGGATTTGTAGATGTGGGGATCTAATTTCATCTGTTTGCAAGATATATGGGTTTCATTTTTATCACATAAAGTATGAATTTAACTGTCTTGTTTCGAATAACCTAAAAATAAAAGAGATGATAGTAAAAGGCACTTATAAATATTGCATATACTCTTATTCAATGTTTTGTTCGGGCACTACGGTTTATGCATATAGTTGAGTAATAGAATATTAACTAAGAAATATATTGATGATATATATGGAATTTGAAATCAGGTGTCAGGGACAGTTGCTCTTATAGAGTTATAGTGAAGCCTTTTTCTTACAAAAATTAGCAGACAAAATGCTAGTAATCTGTTTCGGTATTCGCTCTGTATCGACTCCGAAACAAACAGGGACTTTTCCAATTTCAGCACCTTATAGCAACATCACATTCATGGTATAGAGAACGGAGTAGGTCCGATGCCCATTGGACCTACTTTTAGGTTCAACGAGCATAATGACCGTCCGATCTAATTCAAGATTTGTGCGCACGAAAAAAATTGAAACAAAAAGGCACGAATTTTAAAACGTTCTACACGAATCTTAAAACAAATCACGGTGATTAAACCCAATCGAACCAGAGTAGGTCTGATGCCCATCTGACCTACTCTCAAGTGCATGATATAATATACATTGATGATATAAAGAAAGACATTTTAAAAGCCATTTGTTGAAAAACTTCTACTGCTACATTTGTTGACAATAGCATTTCCATCTCCATTCACACAGAAACTAATAAAATCATAGAAAACTCAAATTCTAGCCATTGATTCAAGGTCAGACAGAGGGGCCCACCTCTTCCTTTTTTAGTAGACAAGGTAAGTGGTCAGGAGATTTCCCTTTGTTTGAAATCCTTCTCCTAGCATAATGATTACTTCCTGATAGTGGTGCAATTGAATGTGTCTCAAGCTAATGGCCTTAGAATTTAATTATATATTTCAACCTATTGTTTTTCACTAGTCACACATCACTTGAATCTTTTTTCATAAAAGACTAAAGAAAACTTGAGGCTCAGCTTACTTCTAGTACTAATAAAATAACTGTTGACCAACTTAACTTTTTTTCCTTTTTGACTCCACTTACAAATTAGTACAGTATACATGCCTAATCTGCAGGGGCGGAATTAAAAAAAAAATTAGAAGGACTGAAATGTAAAATACATAATATGTGACAATAATACTTACGCTCACGTCTCTACAAAATAAAAGTCTAATCACTAAACTACATACAAACACTTAGCATTTTATGAGAGAAGGCTTAACCATATAAAAACTTTTAAAATAATAAATTTTAATTAAATTTCAATATGCATAATTTAAAATTTTAAAATTATAGGAGCGGCTAAGCACTCCTTGACTTACATTGAGATCTGTCTCTGCCAATCCGATTATTTTTACCTCGCTAATTACTCAACCATAATTATTAGTTAAGCACTTAAGTGGAAACTATGGTGTATACAATTTTTCAAATATAATACAAAATTTTATAAAGAGTAATCAGAGAATTAAATTTGCACATGGATAAAGAGGAGTAAGTTAATGTAATTGTAGAAGGGTTTAATTTCTTACATGATCAAGGAGGGCTGAAATGCAAATATGAAATATGAGATGCACGTGCAAATAATAAATCAACAAATAGTGGAAGTGTCTATCAATAATTTTCTAGAGAGATGTGATGATGAGGGATAAGAAATGCAAGGCCAATTGGGGAAAGGTCATTTACAAGCCTACAAAAATGCCCATCTCTTTTGTTCTCTGTTCTTTGTCATACTTTGTATGCAAACCAAGAACAAATATATTTTTTTTTGTGTTGGGGAGACTTTGGTAATGTTTTCTATGACTTCCTGACAAAAGCAAAATGCCACCGTCCCATATTAGTAAAGCCTCTATTTGCTAAGTTCTTTGATTATTAGGTAAGAAAAAAATACAAATTTTTAAACCCTCTATTGTTGCTTTCATAATATCAGAATACTGTAGTCTATGGAAGTTTTTAAATTAATAGCCAGGAAAGTTTTGAAAATAGCCAACACACAGCCACACAAGAAGAAAAATTGGTTTTAGTTGGGAGTACTGTTTTCAGTGACCAAAAATGCTACCTTATTCTCTAAAAAGTAACCTAGGTCTACAACTTTTATCATCATTGCAATGCCACATGTGATACCACTATTTGGCATGGATTGACAATTTCACATAGACTTGTCTTTTTCTTGTAAAAGAAAAAAATATCAATATAGATTTTTTAAATAGAACCAAATTTAATATTTTTAACGAAACAAGCATTACAATTTTAATTCTAAAAAAAAAAACGACTCTACTGATCCTGCTTTCTTATGAAAGAAAAAATAATATCTTTCTTACGAAATATATATCTTTTAAATAGAATCAAAATTTATTTTTTGTAAACAAACACCATTAATTTGGATTCTACAAAAAACGACTCCACCCCAGAATTGGTGGAGACACAAACACGTTTGCTCCACCAATTCGTTGAATTGGTGGAGCTGCAGATCGGTGGAGTCACAAATACGTTTGCTCCACCGATCTGCTGAATCAGTGGAGCTGCAAATCAGTGGAGTCACAAATACGTTTGATCCACCGATCTGCTGAATTGGTAGAGCCATTTTATCACCCATCTATACAATCTGATCACCCAAAATCAATGGAGCAAATGTGCAGATCGATAGAGTTGTTTTCTGTAAAAACTAAATCAATAGTGCTTGTTTCGTTAAAATTATTTAAAATTGATGCTATTTAGAAAAAATCCAAAATATAACTCCCTAGAAAAAATATTTGTCAAAAAGTTCATTTTCTAACTAAAATGAGACCAGTCCACATAAACAACATGTCAATTTCACAACATGTTAAATTCAGGGTCTCTAGACAAAAATATTTATACTTATCAAAAGAACTACTAATACATGTCAAATAAATCTTAAAAAAAGCAACATCCTAAGGATTCGGATCAACTGAAATTCCGAAATCAATGAACAGTAATCCTGAAATTCCTGCAATCCGAATCCAGCCATCGAATTTTTTCAGAGAACGCATCTCGAAATAGCTGGTTTTTTCTTGCACGCATCTCGAAACAGTTCGAAGCTGGATTCGAATTGTAGGGATTTCAGAATTACTGTTACCGATCTCAGATTTCAGCAAATGCGCTTCCACATTTGAAAACCAAACGGTACACCACATCCTAAATTTAGCATCTTGGGATGACAAGTGTTTTATAACAACTGATAAATAGAAAAAGAACTGAAAAACTCGTTGGTCACAATTCAAATCCAGTTAAAGATACATTACTTTAGATCAAATTATTTATATCTATCGAAGGAACTATTTGAGTTTTCTACGTCTACCGATACAGCAGTAATGCACTACATCCCTGATTTAGTAAATCTCAGTGACAAGTGCTTATACCTACTTTGAAAACACAAGTATAGTTCAATAGAAAACATTATTCTATTTCTCAAAAATATTTAAACATGTGGACTAGCATTGTACAAGGTATATATTGCTTAATTTAATGTTCAATAGAAAATAATAGTAATTAAACCATCCAGAAATAATTATATATTCTTATTAGGAGAATGCATCTCTCTCTATTACTCTTAAATGTTATTTTTCCTTTTCAAACAAGGCCTCGTAAATGATAATATAAAATGCTAACACTTAATTAGAAATGGATGTTTCACATTTCTCAATTTATTGTCAGATATACAAATTTGTAACCCAGTATCTCTGCACACCATTACTAAACTAGATTGATTTTCCATCAATGTACAAAATTAAACAATATGTACGTTTGGATGAGAGTTAGAATAGTTAGAATAGCGAAATTTTAGAATAGTAAATGAGAATAGAGAAAAAATAGTGATTTTCAGATTAGTGTGAAAATAGTGCTATTCGGATTAGTAAAAATATTGTTTGGATTGTATATGTGAAATAGTGAATAGCTAACCAATAAAGAATAGTGTTAACAATGTGTTAATTAAGAAGAAAGATATGCAAGTGGGATCTCAAATGAATTGTCACGACGTGGAGATAGCGGAAAGTAGTATCAAATTTGTCATTTCAGAATTGTGTTGGCGGAAATCTTAATGAAACATTTTTTTCTCTCATTTCACATTTCCGAATAATAGCTATTTCAACATTTACAAGAAATAGAGAATAGCAGCTATTCTAGCTATTCTGAATAGCAAAATATTATTTGAATGCACATTGCTAATAGCTTCTATTCTAAAATAACCTCTATTCTTGCTATTCTTGTGTCATCCAAACACAATTCTATATATTAAGATGTGTAATATATAGTTTGATCGGAGGGAAGAAAGCAGAGATTAGTTGGTGCAAAGCGCGCTGAAAAATTACAATTAAGTCTAAGAAAAGGATGGTTAATGGTTATTATACATTTGTGCTTAGGTTGACTAAATCCACAATTCAAACTTGAAATCTTGCGTGGGCCCACCTTTTAGCCTTTTAATTGGTTTAGTTCATGACGGGAACCGATTCACAAGATCTCTATATATAATTAATTGATTATTATTAGGTATACATATTTTAGGTTTTGGATATAGTGCTTCTTTGTCTGCATGTGACTGGCCGAAATTTAGGTTTTGGATAATAGTGCTTCTTTGCATTTCTGTACAATCATAAGACACAACTTAAGAATTCTAAATATTTACGGAATAAAGAAATGTTAAAAAATTAGTTAATTGTTTACAAAATAAGAAATGGGCTAAGGTGCTTTATACACAGACTCTCTTGTGCTTTATCATCTTATCTCTATTTTCAAAGTTCAAACAGTCAATTCAAATCGCTCAACATGATCTCCATATTGAAATGTACTTGGAGACCAAATTTTATATTTTTTGGAGTTTATTTACTATTTTTTTAGAATTTTTTAAAATCATTGTTTTTCAGAAAATTTTGGACCATTAAAAAACAATAGTTTTCAATTATTATAAAAAAATAGTAAAAAAAACTCCAATAATTGTAAAATTTGATCCAAGCACATTTCAATATGGATATCATATTGAGCGGTTCGGATAGGCTACTTGAACCTTCACAACGGCACGAAATGGCATGTGCTTTATAAAGTACCTCAGCCCATCCCACAAAGTAATATTTTTGTTAGAGTAATTAATTTAAAGTTAATTTTTTATTATTATATACCCAAAAAAAATAAAAACTGTTAAAATCAGTTAATTAAATATATACATATACAACAGTTAAAACAAAATAATATATATATAGAGTAGAACTAGGGTGCTCTCGAGTTCACCAAGCCCTTGGTGAACTCAAGTCCAAAACTCATTGGATTGGCTTCAAACGACGAATCCGACCGTTGAAACCCGTCTACCTTACGAGTGATGCGTCTACATGCAAAAAATTTAAATTTTGAAATTAATATTGCATAGAGTCAAGTGGTCAAAATTAGAAGGTTAATAAATTAATTTTAATGCATTCATTTTTTGATGTTTTTTTACCACTTGACTCTATACAAAATTAATTTCAAAATTTAAAATTTTTGCATGTAGACGCATCACTCGTAAGGTAGACGAATTTCAACGGTCGGATTCGTCGTTTGAAGCCGATCCGATGAGTTTTGGACTCCAGTTCACCAAGGGCTTGGTGAACTCGAGAGCACCCTAGTTCTACTCTATATATATATACACACATTCTTAATCGTAGCGTAGACGTCAAAGTCATTTGTTATTGTCCGACACCGAGTTGTAAAGTGATCCTTGTGGACTTGTTGCAACTTGGATAACAGAGTGGAAGATTGTTCGTCGTTCTCAAAATCTTTGGTCTTTTTCTAATAAGATCCCCATCATCTTCTAATATTCGTAGCAATTCATAAAGTCTCAAACAAGATTTGATACGTCCTATCTCGGGAAAGAGTAGGCCGTATGGAAGTGGACTGGGCTGAGTTTGTCCTGTCAAGAGATGACAGGCCGAAGTGTGGACCGAGTTTGGAACTCAGGGAGGTTTGAAGATATTCGGACTCTGACCTATGCAACATCTCTCTTAGCCAAAGTTTTGATCCCCGTTTAATGGGTCTTCCTGCCTTATATAGTCTGTCCATAACCGCTATCCCGAGCGGTTATGGGAGACTCGGACAGTTATGCAAACCGTATCGGCGGTTATCCTGCGTGGAGGCGGTTCAAGCCATTTTCGGCTGAGCCTTGTGAGGCCGTTAATTGGAAGGAAACCTCTAAATTAATTCTCCATGAATTTGAATTTGGGTGTTGAATTGTCGATATAATTTAATCAATCCGTTGACAAAAATTCTATGAAAGTGTTGCACCGTGTGGGTCAGTACTAAATGGTTGGGGGTCGGATTTTGAAATTTGGATTTAAATTGCAAGATATTCCCATTATTTGCGGTCAAGGTGATAGCAACATGTCTGAAGAATTGTTACATGTGAGACCCAACTTGTTCACATGCTCTACCTTGAAATTTTTTTATTAGTAGTAATTAATAGAAAAGAAGAGAGACAAATAGTAAGAGTACAATAATATTTATATTGGTAGTAAGATCGGTAGAAATTTTACCGATCTTAACTTTTTTTTTTTAATCTGATGTATAGATGGAGAGAATTCTTATATTTGATTTCTAGTAGAATATAAAAAGTTTTTCAAAAAAATAGATAGAATGTTTTATATATCTAAATTTTAAGATACTTTATTTATTTTTGTAAAAAAATATTTTACCAGAAAAAATTTAAAAAATAAACCAAACTGGTTTAGATCGGTAAAATTTCTACCGATCTAAACTTTCTTATTTTTAAGATCGGCAGAATTGCTACCAATTTTACTATCAACATAAATGTTACTGTACTCTTACTGTTTGTCTCTCTTCTTTTGTAACAATTACTACCGATAAAAAATTTCCCTCTACCTTCTTCCCATTTGTACTTGAAAACTCATATCACCTAAGGTAAAAGATTTTTTTTGTTTAGATCCGGACCATTCTATCAGAATCTACACAAATATTAAAGCAGTTATGTGCATTTTATTTCGGATAAAATTGGTCTGAATTTTAATTAAACGATCCGAATCTAAACATAAATTCAGTGCTAGTATTGTTAGTTAATTAAAAGGTAACTCACAAAAAAAATCCCAAGTACACCGTATTTATTAATTGGACTAACAATACTTCCACTAAATTGGATTTTATTTAATAATTAATATTGTTCTATTATGATTTGTTGATTTATTCCAATAATCTTGATGCATTCTGATTTCCATGTCAAAACTTATTTACCATTCTGAATGTAAAAAACAAAAAGTTGTTTAGATCATTGCTAGTAATTGTTTGGTTTAAACGAAATTTCTTTTTATTTTATTTGATTAAATTGCACTGATTTAACTAAATGTTAATAATTTAATTAAGTAATTACAACAATTTACAAGATACCAACTCGTGTTTTGGAATAGAGGCTATTCTAGAATAGAAGCTATTCGGAATAGCAATGTGCATCCAAACAATATTTTTGCTATTCAGAATAGCTAGAATAGCTGTTATTCTCTATTCCTTGTAAATGTTGGAATAACTACTATTCAGAAATGTGAAATGAGAAAAAAAATATTTCCTTTTTAGATTTCCGCCAATACAAACTCGAAATGACAAATTTGATACCACTTTTCGTTATCTCCACGTCGTGACAATTCATTTGAGATCCCACTTGTCTATCTTTCCTCTTAATTAGCACATTGTTAACACTATTATTTATTAGCCACAGCTATTCACTATTCCACATATACAATCCAAACAATATTTTTACTAATCCGAATAGCACCATTTTCACACTAATCTAAAAATCACTATTTTTTCTCTATTCTCATTTACTATTCTAAAATTTCACTATTCTAGCTATTCTAACTCTCATCCAAACGTAACCTAATAATAGAGAACTAACGTTTAGTCCAGTGGCTAACATAATATCACACGTGTAAAAGATTGTAAATTCAAAATTCAATTAAGAAGTTCTTATATAAATTTAAGGCTAAAAGAGTTGACCTTCATCTTTATCTAAAAAAAAAAAACATTTTGATGAAAATATCTTCCTTATCTAATGATATTTTTAAATTTAAAATCCAACAATTCTGAATTGTTGATGTCATTTTTTTCGTGAAAAACGTGTACACATGATCTTTGGAGTTTGTTTCCTACAAAATTAATAATTAAATAGATAGATTTTAGTAACATATAAATATAAGAATTTGGAATTTATTCTGATAATGCGAATGTATTTACTTTTGAAAGAGACAGTGTGTATGTATTAAATTGGGCTAGGATTAGGAGCCTAGGACCTAAATTTTTTAATTGAAAAATTAATATCCAGTCACCGAATTTTGTCGCTTTTGCTCTCATATACATACTTATATAGTTTACTCTCATCCAAACGTACCCGTATAGTTTACTAACATATAAATATTAATATATAGTTCACTCTCAACATAAATGACAGACGCAATAAAAATAAAACATAAAAAAGGAGCGGAGCGAAAATTTGACGATTCAACAGTGACTCAAAACTACAATTTTGATAGCCGCCTTTCTCCTCCCCTTCCTCCAGCTAGTTCTATTTTTTTCACACTTTGTAGATCTCAGTCCCAACACAACATCTCCCCTCTCTCTCGGCTCTACCTTCTCGAGCGGAGAGAAGAATGAGAGAGAGGGGAGGAATCGGAGTCGAGAGGAGCTGAGAGTGCGGTATCGTCGGAGTTCGGAATGTAGAGTCCTTATTTCGATTGGAGCGTGACGGTGAGTAGATTCGACTGTTGTCGGAGAGCGGCGGTGGTCGAAGAAGCAGATCCGATCGTGGAGCGAGATGGCGATTAAAGTATTACAGTGATCAACATCTCAATTTGAGCGCGACAATGAGTAGATCTGGTTGCCGTCGGAGTGCGACGGCGATCGAAGAAGCGGATCCGGTCGTGGAGCGAGATGACGATTAAAGAATTATGGTGATCAACATTTCGATTGGAGCCCGACGGTGAGTAGATCCGGTTGCCGTCGAAGCGAGACGGTGGTCGAAGACCGGATCCAGTCGTGGAGCGAGATGACGATTAGAATACTAGATTAGGTGAGAATATTTTATGAGAATAAAAGAATAAATTTAGAAATTACGGTCATTTAATATATTGTAAATATGTTTTTTATTAATAAAATTATTAGTTGGTATTTAAAGTCACTAATTTTCTCAAAAAAAAAAATGAGGAAATCCGGAAGTAATCTAGAAGGAAAATAAAGATTTATAACTGTGCGTTGTAACGAATGAAAAAGAAAAAAGTTATTTGATTTGACAAATCCATGACGGATAATATGACAAAGTTAAAAAAAAAACTACTATCTAATGTTTAGAGAGCGATGTATCGGTTTTGGTTTCTTCAATTGTGACCGCCACCATAACTATTATTCACTTGAGAGTAGGTCCGATGCACATCGGGCCTACTTTAGTTCGATGGGCTTAATCACCGTCGATTTACTTTAAGATTTGTGTGGAACGCTTTAAACTTCGTGCATAACTGTTTCAATTTTCATGCGCACAAATCTTAAATTAGATCGGACAGTCATCATTACTCGTTGAACCTAAAAGTAGGTCCGATCGTTCTCATCTTTATTTGGTACTTTTTTGTAATTTTGGACACTGCAAAGTCTAAAAGTAGTTTAATTTGTTTAGTTTAGAATGAAGTCTAGTTAAGCGTGCTAGAGTCAGCCTTAATCTCAAATGATTATTCTAATTTATCAACGCTTTTGTCTGTTTTGTCAAGCCTTTGCTTAAAGTCACAGGGAAAGGAAGACTCCAAATAGCAATTATCAAATTTTTATATTTCTCTTTCATAACTTAAGGAGCTCACATTATTAATTGGAACTTTTCAAATGCACCCCTTAAAAATAAGAATCCCAAGTTTTTCCTCTTTACTATTCTAGTATCGTATCAATTTTATTTAATTCGCCATTCTCTTTGTTAATTCATTATCAACTGAGAGATCATGATAATTTAAAACCTTCTTTTTCTTATGAAAAAATTAAAGGTGGTTAACGGCATTTAAACCCAGCAATTCTTCGTTTATTAGGAGCAATATCAATTTTGTGATAATTTTTCGATATTATATACGAAATATTAATTATGGATTTTATTATTTTAAAAATTAAAAAAGTCATTTTTTCAGAAAACAAAATGAGTGCTTTTATTTCCTTCAAAAAATAGATGGAACTAGATTAATAGTACAGTTTCATCATGTGCAGGTTTCTGAGACCCGCACCAATGATCTGATTTCAGTGTTTTTTCTTATCTTAAATCCTATCCTGACCACAAATTTGCCTAAAGTTGCTGGAACCGCAACATTGTTACGGTTCTATCAGTTGTCCTTGATGAGCGCAGTTCTATCTATTTTAAAAAGAAACAAAAAATCAATTTCTTTTTGAAGAATTTTTTTTAAAAAAATTTAAAAATAAAAAATTTTAATTATGTATTGTCTAATGTGACCAGAGGTCACAAGCGCGAGAAAGGCTTGGGTCCGATGCCCATCAGACTCAAATTTGGGTCCGATGGGTTTTGGGACCGTCCGATCCACTTTACGATTCGTGCGCACGAATTTTAAAAGCAGACACGAAAGTTGTTAGCTACGAATCTTAAAGCAGATCGGACGGTGTGCGAACCCGTCGAACTCACTTTGGTCTTTGGGTCCGATGTCCCATCGGACCCAAATTTCTCCCCACAAGCGCAGGTCACGATAGATAGTCATAAGAGAGCAAGAACAAATTGTAAATTTGGTTCACCGACCAGCCACTGAAAATTATGGCTTGGTGTGATGGATGACATCCATGATCTATTGATCCATGTACAAGTTGACTTTAGACACTGGAGTCTCAAGTGGTGGGTTCTCCCAAACAGGTCCTAGTTGACGCATGTGAGTTGCACGTGTTGATACATGAGACAAGAACGTAATTGGTGAAAGCTTTTTGAATTTGGGATTTCAATTTTGATTTCAGAAATTTGGGGGGTGATGACAATTGAAGCATGAGGAATGAATCATGACTCATCAATCTGTCCCTCTATTTTTTTTTTTTTTTTTGAGTGTGGTCGGTGCTGGCAAACAGGCATATTTATTATTATAATGTTAGGTCCTTTTTGCATGTAAAATCTAATGTTAATTTCATGATGTTTAGGGCCTGTTCGGTACGTTACTGTGTCCGTGGAAAAAAAAATTCATTCTGATTGAATTTTTTTTTCTTCACGCGTGCTGTAAAATTTAGTTCAATTCCTGTGCCCACGCCCATTCTTCTCTTTGCGCCAAACAGGCCCTAAATTATATCCGCCATTTTTGGGTTAGGTTTAGTTTTTAATTATATCTTGAGTTCAGTTTTAGGGGAATTAATTTGAACAAATAATAGTGTATTGTTTAAAATATTGTAGTGTAATATATCATTATAAGCTCTTGAGTAAATAATTAATATGTGAATATTTTCAGTGCAGCTTTCTTTTTTGTGAAACTTACCTCCTAACTGGAATACAAAGATTACAATATTTTAGTTCAATTAAGTAGAATAGAGTTGAATTGAGTTCATTTATAATTGAATATTTTTGGTTGGCTGCTAAAAAAGAAGAATGGTTTGTCAAACAAAAAAGAAGGAAGTGAATTACAAAAACCCAATAACTAATTTACCATAATTAACACTCAATCCTAGTTAGGGTTTGGTAAATCTTCAGGAATATGGAATTTTATATATATAAAAAAAACTAGAGAAATATTCTATAGAAATTGAAAAGGAGGAGAAGAAAATGATACTGCCGGAGTACCTCAATAACCACAATAGTTGCTTTTGACTTTTGCAAAATGAAGCATATTGAGTGGTGCAAACCGGCCGGATATTATGCGACCGTATCTGCATCCGTATCCGAATATCCATGCGGATACGGATACGGATATGATTTTATATTTTAATCATCCGTATTCAAATAGTAGATAAATATCATATAGTTTACTATATATTATGAAAATATTTATGTATAATATACGGATATCTGATTCGTATTTGTATGTATTCGTCTAATATTCAATCCGTATCCGTATTCGAAAATTAAAAGCGGATACGTATATAGTTTTAATACTATCCGATCCGTATCCGATCCGTTTGCACCCTATGAAGCGTCAAATTTCTTTGTTTTTTGCGTGATTTTATAATATTAGTTTAACCTCGTCAAATCTCGCCCAATCATTTTGTCTCCAATCTATCAGTTCATAGGATTCGCTGTCGTGTAAACTTTGCATTTCTTCCTTTTTAGGTTTATCAATAATAAATTTGGTTTTCTTAATAGAGATTAGTGTTGCATCACATATTTTTTCTAGTGCCTTTCTTTACCGTTCATTTTATTGTTCTTTATTTGTATTTTCTTTTGTCGTTTTTCTTTGCATATCGTCAACTCTTTTTATCACTTCATCTAGCGAGTTAAATTTTTTACTTTGTAGATACTCAGGGGCTGAACTATAAAATTTTAAATAGGGGGACTAAATTTTAAAATGCATAATGCATGATCATAATTGTTACTAAGCTACAAACACACATGTGATAATTTACGAGGAAATTGAATTATATAAAAACTTAATAAAATTAATTAAATTTCTATATACATGATTTTTTTTTTTGAAATCATGGGGTGACCAAGCACCTCCTAGGCTACACAGAGATCTGTCTATGCGCGGTTTCTCCATCAAACGTGATTAACTTAATCCACTTTAATTTGAAGTAAACAATTTAATCTTTCCTACCTTTACTCCGCAATCAAACATACACTCAGACACTAGACTAAAAACTGATTCTTCTAATTATATCTAAAAAGTTTATATTGGCACAATTATAAATATGTAAAACATCATATTGATTTAAAATACTAAAATATAAAAGTCATCCTGATTACGATCAGAACCTTCATGAATTTCTATCTTCCACATATCTATCTTTATCTTTCTTCCACAAGTGACATAATATATAAATTGTCATTTAATTAGTTTGAAAATAACACATTTATGCATATCTATTTTGACCTTTCTTCCACAAGTGACTAGATAAGGGTGCTGTGTCAAAACAACATAATTGAAAAGAAAAATGTCTTCAAGTTAAAATGGAATTTGTTCCTAATTTAATCATTACAAGAAATATTTTATTGACATTTAAAAGAGAATCTAACCTACCATCAATTAAGGAAAGATCACAGCCAAAAGTATAAAAATAAAAATAAAAATAAGACAAAAAGTTGGAATATACTACTTTCTAACTTCTCCATTTCGTATGCAATAATATCCCTTTCTTAATAGTTCGAAATGCTTACTTCTCATTTTCTGATTTAGTCCCTCAAAACACAAAACCTTTCTCTAAAGTCCTATAAATTACAATTCTTTTTTTTTTTCACTTGTACACATATGACCCCCAAAATCCGACCAGACAAAATATCTCTTTTGCTTCGAAGCCCTTAAATTAAATACATTGTCGTTAGGTTCTCTCCATGACTCGTATTTCTTCCTCGTTTTTTGTTTCGGTTGACAGCTATTATTTGTGCATGTAAAATAGAACATCTGAAGGATACTAATATAAAAAAGCGCCAGCATTTAATAGGCTGTAATTGTACTGTACTATTATTACCAAAAAGCCCATTCGAATAGTTCCACGTTTCGACCGGACCACACGGTTCCCCAGGGTTTCTTTTGTCATTTACACGATAACTACAAATAGGCGCACCTATCTAACTGAACTTTCTCTCTGTTTTCGTAAAGGACTGGAGATTTCCTGCCATATATATATATATATATATATATATATATATATATATATTATCCATTTAACGATTTTAACAAAAATATTACCCACATCTCAGAAAAATATACTTTCTCAATTAAAAAAGGTTTACGGATTGTGTATTTTAAGTATATCTAAAATAACAATAGTGTAAATTGAATATTGCAATCATTAGCTTTAGAAATAGCAAATTCATTAATTTTATGATTTAATGCAATAAATAGATATGTCTATCTGAATTTATTAATAGGAAGAAATTTTGATGACACATCAAGTTCATAGCATGTCATTAATGGCTTAATATCGATAATTTTGTTTTAATTTATACAAAATGTGTTACCAATTATTTATGAAAATTTGAAATACTTTTCACTAAACTTTTTTTATACATTCATAGATATAAAATAGGTTAAAAAAATATCATTTTCAACAAGATTAGGAAAGCAAGGTCTGTTCGGCGAAGAAGAGGAATGGACATAGGCACAGGAATTGAACTAAATTTTACTGTGCGCGTGGGAAAAATAAAATTCAATCAGAGTGAATTTTTTTTTTCCCACGGGCATAGTAACGTGCCCGAACATGCCTTTCCCGTCTTCATTTTTAAAAACCCAGGCAATAAATCTTTGACCGAGTCTAAAATTTGAGCATATAAATAGTGAAAATTCGCTACAACCATATAATTATAACTAACTAACAATGATTAAAGAAGACTTGTTCAGTTATTTTGTTAAGAACAGGATCTATCCATTGTAACATAAATGGAGACGATTCCCCATCTACTCAACCATAATGGTTGAATTAATTAAATGAAGAACTAAAGGGAGATAGATATATAGAGAAGGGAGAGGGTTTTTCTTTTCACGTCGGGATTTGAAATAAACGACCAAATCAACCCGTTACCCGTCCGTGGGTTTCTCTCATTCTCGCTCTGGGCATCTCTGCTCCTATATTATTCTCTTTCTTCACTATTTTTCGTAAATTTTTTCTTCTTATCCATTTCCTAGTGGCAATCTCTTCATAGAAAAGCGTGAAAAATTTCCCTTTAATAGGAGTTCTCTTCCACAGCGGAAAGATCCCAATTTGTACACCTATTCTTCGAGGAAGAAAGCACAGGTTCTTGTTCTCTCTCTCTCTCTCTCTCTCTCTCTCCCCAGATCTTCTCCAAAACTTTATTCCAGTCCTTTTTTTCCCAACTAATTTTCTCCCCTTTGTTTAATTAGCAGCGATTTTAGTTGTGGGTCACTGGTGGATTCTGATAAAAAAAAAAAAAACAAAGAATCCAGTTTTTTTTTTTTTTTCCTGTTATTTTTGGTTCGAATAGAGGTGTTTTCCTTATTTATTTCAACCTGTCTACCTCAATTTGTGCTTTGATCCATCTGTTCTCTAAAGTGGCTGTTGCAATAACCTAATATTTTGCTTGTTCGACTTGTATTTAGGTACTTTCTGCTATGGCGGGGAGGCTGATGGGGTGGCGACCGTGGCCCCCACAAACTGCGAAGAGATTTCAAGTTCGATTGGTGGTTAGGAGGGTTGAAAATGCAAAGTTGGCTGACAAATTAACAGTGGAGCTCAAGTGGAAGGGGCAAAAAGCGGCATTAAGGCCTCTTAGAAGGGCTTTTAAGAGAAATTGCACGAGAGAGGAGGAATTGAGAGAAGATGGAGGTATAGCTGAGTGGAACGAGGAGTTCTCTGGTACAGCGATGCTCGTACCAAATCGTGACCGGAGTGGATTCAATTCATGGGTGGTCTCTTTTGTTTTGTATAATGTGAGTTCTATCGCTCCTCTTTTCTTTGAATTCTTTTTTTTTTGTGTTTCTTTACTTGGAAAATGACCCCAATTTTCTTGTAAATTGAAGTTTTAAGTTTGGATCATTTTATTTTTTTCGTCTAAAATAGTTTATGTGAAAGTTGAGAGTTTTTTTTTACTATGGATAAGGTTAAATTAGTTACCTTTTCTGGAAACAATAAACCTTTGTTAATTCTATTAGATTTTATTAATTACTGGAAACATTTTCTTATTTATTGCTTTCCAAAATAACCCACTGAGATTCCTACTAAATAACACTTTGGTAATAGAGGGCATTATAATTGTTTGTCAAACTCTCAATAGAACAACTAATTCCAAGTTTTTCTTGAAATTAGCATCACAAAGTCCAGGCTAAATTTATTTTCTTTTGGGAACAGATAAATTTCTCATAAAATTAAGAACTTTTGACCGGAGTGCATTTATAGAACCGATTTTCAGATTTCCCATGCATTTATATTCATACCAGATTCATTTTAACAACTTGTGAAAATAAATAGAAGAAAAGAATTAAACATTAACACAGGTTGCTAACATAACAAAAGATACAGTGGCAAAAGTTGGAAAGACAATTTTGTCCTTCGTCTGCCATGACAGATTAAAATTTGGTTTTATTGGTTATAATCTTACACACTTAATTGTTAAAATTGAAGTACATCACACTAACATCTTTTGATTTTGCAAACAAATGAAGAAGATTATTTTTGTGAACTCATTCATTGCCTTTTTATTTTTTGGTAATTAAATTCATGCTTCTAGCATTGTTAAGTATTTGTTTCTGGATTGTCAGTAGTATCTTATTCTTACCTACAATTTGTTCAATTTAGGGACCTAGGAGCAAAGCTACAGTACTTGGAATGACTACACTGAATCTGGCTGACTATCCAGCTGCATTCGTCGGAGACATTAATTTAATCCTCCCGCTCGAGCTCCCCAGTTCAGTTGTCGACTCACCTCCTGTATTATATGTATGTCTTGATATTTATCAATATCATGCAGTATTTGTTGTTAATTTGCTTGCAGTAAATCGATTTATTTATTGTTTTCTGCAAAGTCGTGTTATTATTCGATTGCAACTTTTAATATGCATTATACCATTAATTTGGAACCCTTCAGGCCCAGATACTTATCAAATGATCTGAAGTACATAATTAGAGTATAATAACCGCAAGTTACTGTCTTCTTGGTTTGCAACTAAATACATCTCAACATATTATTCATAGTAATTTTAATTGTCTTGCTGATTTTTTATTGCACTAAGTTTCACTTTGCCATTAAATATGTGTTTATTGTTGAGATAATCTGGCATCTTACTACAGATTTCTTTGGGTCTACATGAACCGGGACCTACTCAAGCTTCTCCAGAAAGAGCACTGAGGCCTTCAACCCCAGTTCCTTTATCTCCTTCAAGTGGTGACTACCCCCCAGTAGAGAAAGACGAGACCTCAGTTCTCAAAGCAGGTTTGCGAAAGATGAAGGTTCTCCAAAAACTTGTTCCAAATCACAAGTCAAAGAAAACACGCAATGATGAATCATCGAGTGAAGCTGGCCGGTTCTCGCCACAGCAGATTGTTAGTGACACTGAGGCTGTTCTTGCAAGCCCACTTCCACCCCTGCCTCTCTCCCCTGAAAAAGATGCCTCGTCAGGCCTCAAAGCTAGCCTACGCAAGGTAAAAATCTTGCGGGGACTCATGTCGATCAAACCAAAGACAAGTGTCCGTGCCGATGAAGGAAGTGACGGCAAGTATCCAGGTGACACCGATTCTGTAGAGATTGACATCGGTAGTGAGGCATCAGAGGGAGATGTCGGTGATGCGACAGTGCGCAAATCGTTCAGTTATGGTTCACTAACATTAGCTAACTTCATGAGGAATGACGAGGGCAAGTCAGATGATTGGGTCTTTTATAATGAGAGAAGGTCTGATGTGGATTTCTATCCAAAGGGGGGCGAGGTGTCCACGTCAGCAACACAGGAGGAGAAGGTGGTGTTCTCGTCAAAGAGAAGCTTGCTTCCGTGGAGAAAGAGGAAGCTGAGTTATAGATCTCTCAAGGCAAAGGGGGAACCACTTTTGAAGAAGGCATTTGCTGAGGAGGGCGGGGACGATATTGACTTTGACCGCCGCCGCTTGACATCATCTGACGAGTCGCTTTCTGCTATGGTATTGATCGTTGCTTTATTTTTTTTTTTGCCAATTTTGTTTTTGAATTTGTGCCATAGATTGTTGAAAATCATATTTCGTAAAACAAGAGTTAACTGACACTGAGTCATTACTATGTATTGTACCAAACTGGTACTGTACCTGACCTTCAATTTTGTGCTCTTGAACATGCAGGGACTGAAGGACATGGAAGCTTCTGGAACTGGTACGCCAGCTGAGGATCCATTTGGTGACGACCACTTTGTAGTTGGCAGCTGGGAATCCAAAGAAATTACTTCACGTGATGGGCATATGAAACTCTCAACTGATGTCTTCTTTGCCTCGATTGACCAGCGCAATGAGCGCGCTGCAGGCGAAAGTGCATGTGCCGTGCTGGTTGCGGCTGTCGCTGACTGGTTCCAGTTCAACCAACACATCATGCCGGTGCGGTCCCAGCTTGACAGCCTCATCCGTGAGGGCTCACTCCAGTGGCGCACCATGTGTGCTGATAAGTCATACCTTGACCGCTTCCCTGATGGTCATTTTGACCTTGACACGGTTCTCGAGGCAAAGGTGCGGCCTCTGTCAGTTGTACCTGATAAATCCTTTGTTGGGTTCTTCCACCCAGAAGGTGACATGGAAAATGAGAGCGGGTTTGAGTTCTTGCACGGTTCAATGTCTTTTGATGGGATTTGGGATGAGATAATGAAATCCGCAGAGGAGTGTGAATCAGACCGACCGATGGTGTACATTGTTAGTTGGAACGATCACTTTTTTGTTTTGAAAGTTGAGAGGGATGCGTACTACATAGTGGACACTCTTGGTGAGAGGCTGTACGAGGGGTGCAACCAGGCGTACATTCTAAAATTTGATGAGAACACGATAATTTATCAGGTTTCGGTTGAAGAGAATGCAACTACCGATGGAGATGCCGTGACAGAACAGGAAACAGCAAGCGGCACATGTCAGAGTGAAATATTTTGCAAGGGAAAGGAGGCGTGCAAAGAGTACATAAAGAGTTTCCTTGCTGCAATTCCCATTCGCGAGCTTCAAGAGGACATAAAGAAAGGTCGGGTCGGGTCTGGGTCAGCAACACTGCATCAGAGACTCCAGATCGAGTTCCATTACACTGAACCATCTGACGAGTCGGGCATGGGTCCCACTGGTGGGCCGTTTCCGGAGGTTTCCTGGCCTCCAGTTGAGACGAGCGAGATAGCGGGGTTTTCAGCATGGACAGTTGAGTTAAGTGCGGCTCCAGCAGTTACCGTTGCATAGAGAACATCGAGTTTCTTGGTTTCTTGAGGCTATATATGACTGTTGGAAGAGTTTTTGAAGTTGCTTTTTTTTGGAACTGATATGAAGTGGCTAACTATAAAGAGTCTGTGGTTTTGGGTTTTAGTTTTTAGTTTTTGTTGCTGTATAGAAGGGATAATGGATGTTGTAGACGTCTAGTAACTCTGTGTGCTGGGTAGTGTAAAGAAATTCCTGGCCTAGATAATTGTGAACAGTATGATATTTAACTTTAAATGCTATGAAGAATTCCTATAATTAATGTGTATATTATGCAGTTATCAAGTTTAATATGAACTCATCGGTTGCTTCAACTCCCAAGTGCTATTTATTATCACCTAGTGATATTTGAAGTTCAGGTACCACCCATCCAGTACCGACATATATCAACACAAAACATAGAAGCAACCTACATAGGTATTACAGCCTAATACCTGTCTAAGCAATTATAAAAGGCAACAACCAGCATAACCAAATTCAACTCAAAAAAAAAAAAAAAAACTGAATTTATGCACTAAAGACCCTAAACTTCTAAAAATAGCACACCACTAGTACCAGCATCAAGAACTACTGGTTCTGCTCCCTATCCTGCTGTCTTCATCAATAGAACCCGTCTTTCTCGCAGGCACAAGGATTGTAGCCTCCTGCTCCACTATAGTGATGTAAAGGAAACATACAATTTAAGTTAGACAAAGTCCATAATATTACACCCCTAATAATTTCCACTACATTTGAGTTTTTCATTGGTATATACCTCTCTAATTCTCACAAATCCTGTAGTGATACTCCCTCAAAAACAAATCCATTAAATTGTGCTAACCACTGCCATATAGAATTAGCCAGAGGACACTGAACAAATAAATGGTTTACTGATTCAAGATCTGAACAAAACACACAATTAGCATCACCTGTCCATCCTCTTTTTTCTTAATTTGTCCCTAGTCAGTATTCTATTCTGCCTTGCAAATCACATAAAAATCCTAACTTTTAAAGGAAATCTAGCTAGCCATATAGTCTTAAAATCAACACTAGGTATCCCCCCATTTCCAACCATGTGTATAATGAATGTACAAATTTTTTGTCAGTGGTAGACCACCTCCAACTAATCTGATCATTATCAACGTCGTCTTTAATGGTTGATTTTTGTATTCTTCAATTCTTGGTCTGATATTAAAAAAAAAAAAAAAACCATCCTATTCCCAAATACCATATCGAATTCAATGGTTGAATTTACATGTGAACGAACAACACGTATTTGATATGAAACTTATGCACCATTGAAAAACAACTGTTTTCAAACCAGCTTAATATATAGTAAAAAAAATTCTAAAAAATGTAAAATTTGGTCTCCAAACACATTTTAATATAGATTGAATATCTAACGGTTTGGATCGACTGTTTGGACATTGAAAATCGAAGAACCGAACTGTTTGTTCCTGAGTTCAGGAACAAACGTTTGTATATTAACCACTCTCTCTCTCTCTCTATATATATATATATATAGGGGCTGGCTACTATGCTTATATAAGCAAAAACCCACATATGCTTATAACTCATTTTTGCGTTTCCAATGTTCAAATGGTCGATCCGACCGTTCATCTTGTTCTCCATATTAATATGTGCTTGGAGACTAAATTTTACATTTATCTGAATTTTTTTACTATTTATTAAGCCACTTTGAAAATTACTGATCTGGGTGAACAGTAAAAACAGTGTTTCCAAAATTCTGGACCATATGATCAGCAATTTTCAAAATGGCTTAATAAATAGTAAAAAAATTCAGAAAAATGTAAAATTTAGTCTCCAAGCACATATTAATATGGAGAACAAGATGAACGGTCGGATCGACCATTTGAACATTGGAAACGCAAAAATGCTCATTTAAGCATATGTGAGCTTTTGCTTATATAAGCATAATAGCCAAGCACTATATATATATATATAGGAAATTGCTAATATGCTATGCATAGCATAGAGGGCCTCCGTGCTATGGCTCAACATTTGAGTTTTCAAAATCCTAACGGTCGATCCGAACCGTTCAACATGATCTCCATATGAATATGTACTTGCAAATCAAATTTTACATTTTTAAAATTTTTTTTACTATTTTTTAGATTATCACTTGATCTGAAAATTCTGTACCATTTAGATCAAGTGTTTTTCTACCTATCTAAAAAATAGTAAAAAAATTCTAAAAAATGTAAAATTTGGTTTGCAAGTACATATTCATATGGAGATCATGTTGAATGGTTCGGATCGACCGTTCCAATTTTGAAAACTCAAATATTGAGCCGTAGCACGGAGGCCCTCTATGCTATGCATAGCACCGTAGCCAACTCCTATATATATATATAGTGGCTAATATCAAAACGTTTGTTCCTAGCCTCTCGGTGCTACTAAGTGGTTTTCCGATTTCCAAAGTTCAAACAGTCGTTACAAACCGTTAGATGTTCAATCTATATTAAAATGTGCTTGGAGACCAAATTTTACATTTTTTGGAATATCTTTACTATTTATTAAGATGGTTTGAAAATCGCTGTTTTGAAGTATTTTTCAGCACCATTGAAAACAACGATTTTCAAACCATCTTAATAAATAGTAAAAATTTTTGAAAAAATGTAAAATTTAATCTCCAAGCACATGTTAATATAATATAGATTGAACGTCTAACGGTTTGGATTGACTGTTTGAACTTTGGAAATCGAAAAACTACTTGGTAGCACCGAGAGGCTAGGAACAAACGTTTTGATATTAGCCACTATATATATATATATATACACACACACACAGAGGAGAGATCTAGTTACCACAATTTTGAGTTATAACAAAATTATCACAACCATTTTCTACATTTTCAAATTCCAAATCGTCGATCCAAACCGTTCAACATGATCTCCACAATGAAATGCGCTTCCAGATCAAATTTTACATTTTTTTGAATTTTTTTTACTATTTATTAAGATGGATACAAAATTCAAGGGTCTGAATTTGACTAGTTTTTGTAAAATACTTAATAAATAGTAAAAGATTAAAAAAATGTAAAATTTAATCTGAAAGCACATTTTATTGTGGAGATCATGTTGAACGGTTTTGGATCGACGATTTGGAATTTGTAAATAGCTGTGGTAAGTTTGCGGTAGATTTTGATAACTAGATCTCACATTTTATTGTGGAGATCACGTTGAACGGTTTTGGATTTGGAATTTGTAAATAGTTGTGGTAAGTTTGCGGTAGATTTTGATAACTAGATCCCTCGTATGTATATATGACCGACCCATGCGCCTGCGCCTGGGAAACCTGTACTGGTAACCGCTAAAACCCTAGCGACAACGCCAAAACCTTTAGGCGGCAACCGCTCTTCCCACTCTTGATGTGTTTGCCCTTTTAATAATCGCTAAGTTTCAACTTCTTAGGTGCGTATCTCATATAATTCTTGGTGGTGGTGCTTGCAAATTTTGGTAAGCCAAATTTAACGTCCAGCAACGACAGATTGAAAGGTTTTGTTAGTTTAGTTTATCTTTGTCCAGAATCTCTTGTCTTGCGCGCCATCGGTGTTCTTTCACGTCATGTAATTGTGCTTTTGAACGAATTATATTCGGTAAAATGCTAAGTCTTCAATGGTTGATTTTTGTATATATATCCTTATTTTGGTCTGATATGAAAGAAACCCAACCTATGCCTAAGTGCCGTATTGTCTTCAATGGTTAATTTTACACGTGAACAACTTGTATTTGATGAAAATCATTGATAAAGTGGATTTATGCTTTGTGTGTGTAGTGTTTGTTCAGGCCTTTTGTCTATACAAAACTCATGTGTGATCAAATTCTCAGGTACCTGAAGGATTAATTGTTGTTTAGATGACCTCAACAAACATGGAAAGCTCATCTCTTTTGAGAATGAAGAGTGCTTCACATGACTATCAATTTGAGGTTAATTATACCAAGTCGAAGGATCTTCCAATTGGTGAATACATTGCTTCTTCTACCTTTAATTTTGAAGGCTATGAGTGGGCTATCCATTACTACCCTCGGTATAAGGGTAAATATAACCAATTTCTGTCTCTCAAGCTTCTAAGCAAAGCCATAAATGTTTGTACAGAGTTTTCCTTTAACCTACTCGATGAAAATGAAACATCTATTATGAGTTCACCGTTGCCGACTTTGTCCTGCACCTTTATTGGTGATGGCAAGGGATATGGTAGTATCTTTCATGTAAATGAATTTATGGATATGTATAGCATTTTTATAATATCTTGCAAAATTAGAGTCTTAAGTGGGCCAAGAAATGTAGTCAATATGAGTTCAGGTGGGTTGCATGAGCATATGGAGAAATTGTTAAACATGAGTGATAAATTTGATGTGACTTTTGAAGTGGAAGGAAAGAAAATTTCTGCTCATAGATTGATAGTGGCTGCTAGATTGCCCGTGTTTGAGGCAGAACTCTTTGGTTCCATGGCAGAAGTTGATATGAAATGCATCAGGATTGAAGATATGAAAGCTGATGTCTTCATGGCAATGCTTAGATTCATGTACACGGATCAGATTTCTAATGGAAAAACACTGTCTATTGAGTTGGTTCAGGATTTGTTTGTAGCTGCAGATCGTTATGCTGTAGAGAAACTGAAGGAAATGTGCAAACAAATATTGAGCAATAATTTATCTGTGGGAACGGTTTCAACCACTCTGCTTCTGGCCGACCAGCACAGTTGTATCTGGCTTAAAGAGATGTGTCTTCGGTTTGCTTCCAAGCCAGAGAACTTCATGCAGCTTGCACTCACTGACGAATACCATCACATGATTCAAGCTTCCCCCTCCCTCTTGGTCGAGTTGCGGGAGAAGTTTAATGACTTGTCAGGTGTAGGAAATAAGAAGCAAAGAATTGTGTAGTTTTATCTTTCTGAGTAGATGGATTGATTGTTGTAGATGCTGTCATTGGTTATAGAGTATTTTCAATTTTGTTGACTAGTATTTTGTAGTGAACCAAAACTATCTTGTTCTTTTGGTATATTAATTGGGCTCTAACTTTTTTTTGAAAAATAGGCATAATGCCCTTCCATTAAAGAAAATGTAACATACAAGGACTAAAGAAGAAAAATAACAAAATAGAAAAAACTACCCAAGAAACCCAAAGCCTGTAAAGGTCTCAGATCATTCCCGACATCCTTAACCAGACACTGAACTCCAAGACGGAACCGTCAAGAAGCAGTGTCAAAGTTTCAGTCGCATTTTATAATTGGGCTCTAACTGTGTGGTTTTTGTAAATGAAGTTGCTGCTGGTTGAAGAAATGATATATTATCCAGTGATAAAGATTGCTTACATGTAGAATATATATGCAATTGTTTTATCAAGAAAGCCTTTTCTAGTCTAGTATCATTTTATGACCAAGCTTCCAATATGGATGTGTTTTGATTTCAAGCTTTTCTTCTTTCTCTGTTTTTTTTTTTTTTTGAAGTATGATTTCAAACTTTTCATTTCATTGAGAGTTTGGTGTTTTGTTGATGAAGGTTTAATGAATTTGAAGAGCTTGTTTGTTGGTTATCAAGCTTTGATTGGAAATATAATGTTTATCCGAAAGCGAATTCTTGATAAAAGATGTTTTTCATTGCAGTTGAGTGGATTTCTGAATTTCGTCAAAAAATAATTGAGATTAACCTTCCTTAGAACTTCGAACAGTATCTTCTTGGTTCAGAATTGAGATTAACCAAGGTTCTAAATAGCGATTATCGCGTCATCGCCTTTAATTAAAGTTTGAAAAAGCTATAGCTGTGTTATAGCTGGCTATTTAGAACTCAGATATAAAGAAAGCGGTTAATAACGTTATATCTTTTAAGGTTTGAAAAAACTAATGTGCAGCTATATATAACTAACTATTTAAAATCCTTCTCGATCTCCCTAACAACAAATGTTAAGTCTGTCTCCCTCCCTCCTTAAGAATCACACCTCTTTACGTCTCCCTCTTTAGAGGCCAAAATTATATTTTTTTTCGAACCAATTTATCCTTAAAAGTCAGAGCACCTTAAGCTGTATTTTTTTTAATGTCTTCTTTTTTTGACGTGGGCAAGAAAAATACAATTCTCGTCGGCGAAGATTGGTGGCAATATATCTATTGATCGGCAATCCATTCTGCCGAAATTTTTATTTATAGGAGAAATTGGTTTCATGCCACTTCAAAATGCCGAATTTAGAAAAATGCCACTTCAAAATTTTACTTTTGTTAAATGCCACTCCAAATCTCATTTATTAAGAAAAATGCCACCATTAACAAATTATTATATATTTGTAATAAAAAATAAACATAATATATTGTATTTTAAGTAGTATTTTCGTATATTCCAAAAATACCCTCACCCTTTCATTTCCTCTATTGATTGAATGTACCAGTTGGTCTTGCACCGTACCCTTATTGGTACCAACTGCATACCGGACCCATCTCTGTCATCGTCCCGTACCAGCGTGGCTGCTCGTACCAGTACCTCCCTGGCTGTCTTCTTACCGTTTTACCTGGTCCGAACTGTACCAGCAGCCTGTCCGAACCTGACCAGTTTCGGCCTTACCAGTACCGGCCTTGTTGCAGCAGTACCTGGTCCGAACCCTACCAGTACCGGCTCTACTGCAGCTGTTTTCGTATGCCTTGGTAGTCCGATTCTTTGAACTCCATGCCTTGGTATGCCTTGGTAGTCCGATTCTCTTCTAGGATGTTAATTTTACCATTCTCATCTAAGCAATTAAGAATAAAGTAAAGAAGTATAGAGGAGAAATTTAATGCTTACCCACCTCCATTGGCAGAGAGGAGGGGAGGGCTCACAGGAGATGAAGGGTTTCGGTAAGGAGAAGGGGAAATTTGGATCAAGGTTATTTAGGTAACTTCAGTTATTATGTAAATTGTTAATTTAAAATTATATATTAATATGGTATTTGTGGCGTTTTTCTTAATAAATGAGATTTGGGATGGCATTTAACAAAATCAAAATTTTGGAGTGGCATTTTTCTAAATTCGGCATTTTGAGGTGGCATGGAACCAATTTCCCCTTATTTATAACATACTTCAACAAAAAAAAAATCAAATAATCATCGTTTGTTGGAATTTAGATTTTCACCACGGCCGCACCGGCATTCTGTGGACCCATTTTAGCGGGGTCGCATAATGCCGATGCAGACCCTTAAATGAGTCCGCACGGGCATTGTGCGCGGACCCAGGACATTTTTTTTTTTTTTGGTGTTTTATCGAGGCACCACGTACATCATACAATTTTTTTTATTTTTTAATACTATGTTATGAATCTATGAGCTTTGACCATGAGCTTTGACCCCTTTTATTTCATATCTTAGGCACCCCATTTATGAGCTTTGCATCTGTATCGAGGCACCCCATTTATGAGATATCTCAAAGTTTTGAAAAAAAAAAAAAATGGGTCCGCAGAACGCCTGTGCAGTCTCCAGCATTTGAGTCCGCAGAATACCGGTGCGGCCGTGCTGAAAATCTAAATTTCAGAAAACGATAGTTATTTGATTTATTTTTTTTTAAGTATGTTATAAATAAAAATTTCGGTCCATTCTGACAGCTACATCACGTTCGGGGGAAGACGCTCTCTTTATTGACATTCTATTGAAAATAAATCTGCTGCGATTCCGAGGTAGATCGCAGGAACCTGCGATCCCATCTCAACTGTTGGTCTTTATCGAGATGCGTGCGTGAAAATTTACTTTTTAAGAACGTTTCTGAGATCCGCGCTCGAGAAAATTTGAACCGTTGATCTCGGGATCGCAGGGTCCTGCGATCTGCCTCGGAATCGCAGCAGATTCGGACTCCATTCTATTTATTCATTTTTCTCAAGTGTTGCTCTTTCTCGTTGCAGCACTGACCGAAAGCGGAGAATCACTCGACTGGATTTCATCACTCAACTCGCATCGCCAAATCGCTCGAGAAAGATAGAATTTTAGTTTGCAGTTATGTAATGGATAACTTTTAATTATGTATGTTATAACTTTTTAATTTTTATATATAAAAGTATTTCAAGTGACTTTGTTCAACTTTTTAATTGTTTAAATAAATACAAATTAAATAGTTCACAACATATTATTAAATGCAGTAATATTAAATATTAAATAAAGTAGCAGACAAATTAAAGTAGTTCAAATAAAAGCAATTCACAACATACAAATTGTTCAACTATTTAATTTAAAAAAAAAAGAGACATCAACAAGTCAGCTCTTGTTTACTAGAAGAAGTTCTTGTATGCTTGAAGATGCTTCCGTGATAACTCTAAAATTTTCTTGCTAAATTTTTCGTTTGTAGCACAAATGACATCTGACATACTCCGATTTTTTTATTAATCAAAAATAAAAATATCGAAACAGAATTGTTTTGTCGGAAAATTGAAATATAGGAAAAACGGGATAGTTTATTCCGCTCAGACACTGTAGCTGGACTGGATAAACCATCCCGTCCTATTAATCTTGATTCTAATTAGCGATCTAACTAAAAAAAAAAAGACCCTGGACAGGATAGATCATTCCGTCCAGCACTGTAGCAAATATATTTTTTTTTGGTTTTCTTTCATTCTCTTATTTGAAATCAAACCCAAAAAAAAATGTTACAGTGTTGGACGAGATAATCTATCCCGTCCAAGATTTTTTTCCTATTTAGCGGAGTTAAAGATTTGAATTAGCGAAACATTAATTTGGATGGGAAATTTTGTATTGTCCGGAGAAAAAGATAATCAATTCTGTTTTTTTATATTTCGATTTTTCAGCAAAACGATTCTCTTAAAAAAAAATTTTGTTTTTTATTTTCAATTAATAAAAAAATCGGCTGACATACTACCTATAAAGAGTCATTGCCAGCGGTGGTTTTTTTTTTTTTTCCAAATTTTTTGGAGACTGAGGACAGGTTTGGAATTTAATTTTCTTTTTTTTGGTGTGACTGAGGACAGGTTCGGAATTTCATTTTTGTGTGAGAAATAAAAATTTAGGGGTAGATATAGTCTGCGCCTGCGAATTAGAAAACCTCTATATGTAACCGCCAAAACCCTAGTCGACAATCGCTCTTCCCACTCTTGCAATTAAGTCCTTTAAATAATCCATAATTTTTCAACTTCTCTGCTATCGTCATAAATCTGGGTGGTGGTCCTTGCAAGGTGTGTGTGAGTGTGTGTGTGTTGAGGCCTTTTGCTTATACAAAACTCATGTGTGATCAAATTCTCAGGTAAAGGATTTCCATTTAGACGGCCTCAACAAACATGGGAAGCTCATCTCTTGTGAGAATGAAGAGTGCGCTTGTGCTTCACATGACTACCAATTTGAGGTTAATTACAACAAGTCGAAGGATCTTCCAATTGGTGAATACATTACTTCTCCTACCTTTGATTTTGAAGGCTATGAGTGGGTTATTTATTACTACCCGCAGTATAAGAGTAACAATGACACATTTTTCTCTCTCAAGCTTCTAAGCAAAGCCATAGGTATTTCTGCAAAGGTTTCCTTTAATCTACTCAATAAATATGATTCATCTATTGTAAGTTCGCCGTTGCTGACTTCGTCCTACACCTTTAGTGGTGATGACAATGAATGTGGTAAAATGATTCGTAGAGATTATTTAAATTTCGTGGATATAGATGACTTTTTTATTATATCTTGCAAAATTAGAGTCTCAAGTGGGGCAAGAAATGTAGTCAATATGAGTTCAGGTGGGTTGCATGAGCATATGGAGAAATTGTTAAACATGAACGATAAATTTGATGTGACTTTTGAAGTGGAAGGAAAGAAAATTTCTGCTCATAGATTGATAGTGGCTGCTAGATCGCCCGTTTTTGAGGCAGAAGTTGATATGAAATGTATCAGGATTGAAGATATGAAAGCTGATGTCTTCATGGCAATGCTTAGATTCATGTACACTGATTAGATTTCTATTGGCGGGTCCAGTGATCTCAGTAAGCTATCTTTTGAGTTGGTTCAGGATTTGTTTGTAGCTGCAGATCGTTATGCTTTAGAGAAACTGAAGAAAATCTGTGAAGAGATATTGTGCAATAATTTATCCGTCGGAACGGTTTCAACCACTCTGGTTTTGGCCGACCGGCACAGTTGTCCCTGGCTTAAAGAGATGTGTCTTGGGTTTGCTTCCAAACCAGAGAACTTGATGCAGCTTGCAATCACTGAAGAATACCATCACATGATTCAAGCTTCCCCCTCGCTCCTGGTCGAGTTACGGGAGAAGTGTAATGACTTGTCAGGTAGAGGAAATAAGAAGCAAAATTTTTTTTTATCTTTCTGAGTAGATGGATAGATTGTTGTAGATGTGGTCATTGGTAATAATAGAGTATCTTTTATTTTGTTGAGTAGTCTTTTGTAGTGACCCAGACCTATCTAGTTATTTTGGTTTATTAATTGGGCTTTAACTGTGTGGCTTTTGGAAATGAAGTTGCTGGTTGCAGAGCTGATATGTTATCCAGTGGTAAACATTTCTTACATGCATTTTAGAATATATGCAACTGTTTTAACAAAAAGAACCATATTTCCTTGCTCAATTAAAATATACAATGAATTTTGTAGTTTCCTGAGTAGATGGATAGATTATTGTTGATGCTATCATTGCTATCATTGAATAGATTGTTGTTGATGCCATCATTGGTCTTTTGGTATATTGGGCTCTAGCTATGTGGCTTTTGTATATGGAGTTAATTGGTTGCAAAATGATATGTTATTCAGAGGTAAAAGTTGCTTGTATTAACATATATGCAACTGTTTTAACAAAAAGGCCTTTTGAAATAAGTATCACTTTATGAACAAGCTTTCAATATGGATGTGTTTTGATTTCATGCTTTTCTTTTCTTTTGTTTTCTACCTTTTTTAAACTATGATTTCAAGCTGTTCATTTCACATGGTGTTTGGTTTTTTGTTGATCAAGGTTTTATGAATTTGACGAGCTTGTTTGCTGGTTATCAAGCTTTGACAAGAAATACAATGTTTATCAGAAAATGAATTCTTTATTTTCTTATCACAATATCTGATCACAAGATCAGATAATATGGAAGTGATCAATGTTTATCAGATAATTTGGAGGATTATAACTAACTTTTCTTTGGATGAAACATACACATGCATCATATAAAAATACCACATTCCCATGGATATTGATAATATGGCGAACAAGTGCTCCAGCGATTATAACTCTTCCTTTTTCCACACATGAACTGATGGACATAGCAAAGTAGAATGATGTTTTATGCAGAGAATAAATTTAACAAAGAGTTGCCAAATACCCAATATCATGCGGACTTGTGTTTATCTTGATAACAATTAGAGCTTTCTCTGATAAAGAATTATTATTAAGTTTACTCCAGCTGTTTTGCCCTTTTATTTCAGCTGTTACATTTTTATGTCAGGTTAGTTGATAAAATCAAGTGCAGAACCTGATGATGTCTCCACTTATCCAAAAAGACGGGGAAAAAAAACTACTAGCTTTATGTTCTCATATCACCTATATCTCATCATAAAAGTTTAATTTCGATCCGTTCAATATATATTGGCCCAAACATTAAAGAAACCCCGTGATTAGATAGTCCGGATTCAAACTCAAAATAAATGAGGTCATGCTGAGGATCCATACTCCTGTATTCTGGCAATTGAAAGAAATATAGTTTACTACCAAAACAGTCTTGTGCATGACAACATTTCACCACTCAAAAACCTCAAAAGAAAAAACCACAACTATTTTTGAACTTGCAAACCAAATCCTCACTACTAATATCACGTTAAAAATTTTAGGTTCCAACCATCTATTCACCCAAACAAAATCTGAGCCGTTCATTAGATAAATCTCAGCCACTCATCAAAACACATCTCAATCTCAGCCTTTGAAAAAAAATTGATTTAATGCATCTATTTCATGTTGTCAAGCGTGTAGAAATCTAAATTTAATTAGAAACATACCCGCCACATGAAAAGCTACGTAATAATGGTTTCATTAATCTATCTCTTTCTTTTTTTCTCCACACGTTTTTGACTTTTTTTTACCTCCTGACGATCTCATCTTTTTTTTTCTCTTGACGCTTCCTCACTTGAAACCCTTCCTCTTCAATTTTTTTCCTCCTGACGATCGAGCAGCGGGGCCACAGGTGAATTTCTGTGCAACTCAAATTCAGAGCTCTCAAATTCGCAATCTCTTGATGCTTCCTCACTGCAGCGGGGCCACAGGTTAATTTCCGCGCAACTCAAATTGGGCGGACTCTTCTATCAACAACGACATTGGTTCTTCAATCTCTCCTCAATGGATTTGACAGGTAATTGTCCCCGCCATTGCCAATTCAAATTCAACCGACTCTTCTACCTATATATCAATCAAATTCGGTCCTCTCAAATTGCAGACTTGATTTTTCATTTGCGATTTGCATTTGCACAATCGCCCTCTTCACTCAAACCCCATGGTGCCAGAAACCTCTTCAATCAAGATTTAGAGGGTACGTATTTATATTAGATAAATTGTTGAATAGTGGGCATTTTGTTGAATAGCTGAAACCTCTTCAATCATTTGCGATTTGTCATTTTGTTTCCTTTTTTGTTTTCATATCTTGCATAGTGGGCCAAGTAAGCATCATCAATTGCATAGTGGTCCAAGTAAGCATCATCAATTGTTTTCTTAGATATTTATTCATTTTATGAAAGAATGTGAGGTGGCTTTCCCTGCTAGAATAAATGTATAGCAATGTTCTTTAATAAGAAAATATAATGTTTGTAAATGAAAAAAGAGCTTTATTGATTTATTCCTTACTCTGAGAAAATCGTAAAACTTAAATGAGATTATGTTCAATGGAGTAGAAAAAGTATCACTGTACCGTAGGTTTTGATGTTGACAGTTTTAGTTAATTTATTTTGTCTTTATGGAATAGTTTTTAACCTTATTACAATTTACCAGTGATTGGAACTAAGCAAAATCTCATTTAGCTCAATCCAGCATGAGTAGCCAAACATTTCAATTGTAGTCTTTTTGGCTTTGTATTATTGTTATGGGCATATATCGTTATGTTTAACTCAATAATTATTTTCTTCTTAGTTCCCTAATTGTCTGATCCTTGCAAGAGCTCAATACCCTATTATACAAACTCAGGCTGTTGACTGGCCTTTGATTTATCCTCACTACTAATATCACGTTAAAAATTTTAGGTTCCAACCATCTATTCACCCAAATTAGCAGGTCCTCTAAAAAGAGTGTAAAACTGACTTTGATTTATCCATTTTTTTTGCTCTTTCACTTTGTTTTTCACTCCACCTACTCTCTCTCTTTCTTTGCTCTTTCACTTTTTTGTTTTTCAGAAAAAGTCTCGACCTTTCTGTTCTGATTTGCTAATTTGGTTGAGTTTAATCTTCAAATATAATAGAATTGATTGGTACCATATGCATGCAAAATGTAACCAATTAATTGGGTTAAGTTCAATCTTCAGTTATGTTCATTTTTTGTTGGTTTAACTGCACAATTGAGGTTACTGTTATAGTCTATATTGGACTTGTATGGTCATCGACTCATTATTAGTCTTTAGAAGCACCTCTCTGACAAGGGCATTTTTGTTGGTTTGACTGCTTTGTGTTCTTAGATTGTCAGTAGTTCTGGTTTTGTATAAATTAACCAACATCGATCTTTTATTTTTCCTTTATGCAATTAGGCAAAGGTTATTTGGTAAAGCTTAGGGGCTGATTTGCTTAGTGTCAGGTATGTTTGGTTTGTAATTTTGTGTAGCCTCTGGGAGAGGGAGGGAGAGAGCAGGTGAAGCTAAAAATCTTTTACTGAGATATGTTCCTTTATATATTTTCTGTCTCGGTCCGATTCCGATAGGTTCTCCTACTTTCTCTGCTCAAAATCTTTTCCTTCTCCCAAGAGTTCAAATAGGAAAATGATGATGATTTGACACTTCGCCGTTGAATCCAGGTACATGTTAAGTAATATCCAGGTACTATATATCGCTTAATTAGCAGCATGGACAACATGTTAAGTAATATCCAGGTACTATATATCGAGAAACATGATTAAAAGTCTTACCTACCTTTAATTTTCTGTTGTCTTTGACTGACAAATTAAAATTAATTACTTCAATATTACATTTACTTTCAGTGTGTCTTTATATTGTGTTGTAGGAATGTGGAATGGATGAATTCTTGAAAGAGAAATGATCGTCCTTGACCATCAGTGAAATAGAAGATAAGAAGAGGAGGTTTGAAAAAAATCCTTCAGAACCAATAGAAGACAGCATCTTGCTCTTAAGGAACCGTATGCATAAGGCGGCTTACCATAAAAGACAGAAGGTGGTCAAGGATAATAGCTGATATTATAGCTTTATTTTATAATTAAGAGTAATGATTATGTTAGGGGTTTAGTTTTTTTTGGTTGTTGATGTCTTTTGCTGATATGTATGTGCCCCTCTTTTGTTAGTATGTATGTGTTCCTCTTTTGTTGATAATTGTTATGGGATTACGGGAACAATTGTTTTCAATTACAATGTTTTTGATTATATAATGTTTTCAATTACAATGTTTTTGATTATATAATGTTTGGATGAGTCATTATCTGAAAATACAAGGGCCTCTTGCAAATTTTCCTTGCCATTGTTACTGACATAAGCTTTGGATCACACATTCTCAAAAAAGACAGAAGGTGATTTTGTACCAGGACAATTTATGTGAGAACTGAGAAGTTCTGATTGTGTCATTTATTAAAAAAAAGAAAAATAAATTTAGACTGAATAGGTTAGTTGAATATTTAGATATTCTGAATATTCATAATTTAGACTGTGGTGCAGCTCTCAGCTCCTCTCGCTCGGTCTCTTAGCGAGACTCTGGCTCAGGTGCACTCTTGAAAGTCAGCGATTAATTATAGATTGCTTTAAGTTATTTACTTAATTGTGATAATTGGTTTTAAGTAATTTACTTGAATTGTGCTAATTACCACGCTTTTCTTTGTTTTATACCTGTAATTTATTTTTTTAGATATAACCATTCTGGTCTGGTTTTTGTATTATTGGTAGCAATACTGATACCAGCACTGTTACTGGTACTGCTGCGGGAGAAGGGTTGGATTTTATGAAGTGGGTTTTAATTATTGACATTGGGGTTTAATTTTTAGATATAATCATTCTGGTCTGTTTTTTTTTTTTTATTTCTACATTTCCTCTAAAAAAATAATAAAGTAGAGTTTAAAGAATGAGTGGTTTCGTAGGCACAAGCAGTTGGATTTGCTCATGTTTGATAAACATGGTACAGTACCATTTGGAATCCTGATAATACATCTTAACTTATGCTTTCTTAGCTTATTTGCAATTTTTCAAATTTAGGTACCAGTTGCAATTTTGACTAATAGTTGGTTCTATCTGAAAATAGCACAAAATTTTAGGTATGATTTGCAAATATTTTTTTCTATAGAAGTGGGTTCCCTTTCTATATTTGAAGTTCACACCATTCTATAATATTATGATGACAGAAAGGTGCATACTCAAGAAAATGTTAGCATATTATCCATGAATGTTGGATCTTATCTTTGTTGCAAGTACAACTAAGATAGAGTTTGGTTTGAAGAACAGTGGTATATTTAATAACTCAGGGGGGGTTTTGGTAAATTTAACTTTTAGTGGTAGTTAAATTTCTAGTAAGCCTTGTCAAAAGTAGTGCATTTTCTTTCTAAATAATGATATCGATCACCTATGTGAATCATCTTAAATACTGCTTACCTAGAAAATTCAAACCATTGTGTATATAAATATACCATTTTTGCATAAGAGATATCATTATCTACATTATCCACCAACAACAATGTAGTTTTCACATATGAATATAAATAAACAAAACTGTATGCATATGGTGCTGCGTACAAATTTTGTATAGAACATGACTAGCTGATAGTTGAGTGTTTCTGCTTGAGTGATCTTTAATTTGGCACCATTTATATTATTTAGCTTGGAGAGCCCTTATCAAAATGCATAACAATCATATATATATTTATGCAGAAGCAAAAGTGGCAATGGATGGGAGTTGGAAGGTGAGTCTTTTTTTAAAAAAAAATTGCACCTAATGATGCTTATAGATGTTCAATTTCAAAAATAAAAATTGAATACACAAAGACTTATGACAAAAAAAATCTAATGTGTTTTTGTCTGATTTCAATTGACAGTAGGCTGGACCAAGAAATGCCTTCTTTGATACCTTATTACAAGTTGTTGCTAAAATAGAAATTATAGCGGAGGTTCAGTGATCAGTGAAGCCATCGTTAAGAAAGAACTGAACCAATTGATCTCATTTTGCATAGTAACGTTCGTGTGGCTGAACATGGAGAATATGACAATTTTGAATCATGTGCAGATTACTTATCCATGTAGGTATTGAGAGATGTATTTAATTTTGTGTTCCTGTATTTCAGCTATGAATTTCAGCTTTTTGTTTTTAGCTAACTCCAGTTATCATCAAAAATCATTTTATTTATCTCATTCATTCTCCGTTGCAAAGCACGGGCACTTGACTAGTTACTTGAAATAGCCAAGTGCGTAACTCCCCAACCCTTGAACAATAATTGATTTTGTAAAGCAGAAAATCAATACAATAATTGATTTGTTCATAAACCCTAAAAAAATCAGGAAATTTTCACATAGTTTAATTATCTCCTTCGTTTCATGCTACTATTTAACAACGGACAAATCTAGGCAACCTCAATTTTTCATAGAACGATCCAGCATTTCGTCCTCTATTTCACTATCCACATCCAAACGACAATATTTTACACCATCATCAGATTCCGTGACATCTGGTATGGATCCTGGATCTGATTCTACGATACCCGATAATGGAATCCGATCCGAGGTTGATATAAGAGGTATATCAGGACGGGCAATGCTAAATGACTGCTCCTGGACTAATTTCTGTGCAGTATTTCCATTGTCTGGTACCAAGTCCGTAACCCTAACCTGCTTATAGTTAAATTGTTTAGTATATTTCCACTCATCGTGTCCTAAATTAGCAGCATCAAAACAAGCATACCTGTAAAGGTTTCATAACATCCAAATCTTGGTCTTTAGCATTGTTGAGTACCTCTTGTGCTTGTAGCTCCATGGAATCTCTTACAAGTTTACTCAAGAAATTAACATCATCTGACATCACTCCCAGGTCCTTTAGAAGCATGGAGCCTAACTGTAGGCTAGTCTATACATGAAAATTAATAGAATAATAAAATATTATAATACTTTTCACATCATAACTTTCTTGTGTTGTTTTGCGTTCCAAAGTTTTTGAGATAAAAGGAGATGTGCAGAGAAATTGGATCTTATTGTTCCTCAAATAACCTTTAGCTTAGTTCCCACTTTCCAAGCTAAAATGGTAAATCTATTACTAGTCCAACTAATTTAAATTATGGAAGAGAAATTCCTCTCTCCTCTCTTTTTTACTTGGTTACCTTCTTATTTTATGAAAGATTTTTTTTTTTTGAAAATCTTCGCAGAAGCTGCGAAGTCGTGAGGGGGAATCGAACTCTCGACATTTGGGTACAACAGCTCTAGGACTTTTTCCTAGCCAACTGTGCTACCTCTCCTTTCTCATTTTTATGAAAGATTAAAACAGAGTTAAAAGAACTCTACCAAATTACCTCGGCATTTTCAAGAAGAACATCTGTAGCACCAGCTTTCTTCAGTTCAAAAAGATGCATGACATCCTGAGCCCTTGCATATATAGGCACCTACTAGTCACCAGAAAGGTAATTAATTATGTCTCTGTCAAATGACTTGCTTTCTAAACTATGATTGATACAATTATATCAATCATTCTTTTATTTAATGAAATTATGATTGATACATGAACCTCATTCTTGAAGTAATTATAAATTAAATAAACTTGATTGACGTCAATACCTGAAATAATCACAACTACAAGCCAGTAATTGGTTCATGTGCAAGAGCACTATCTTTGTTTCAGTCACTCATCTGCTATGACAATCTTTAAACTTTAAAATGTACTAGATTTTGACTCCTATAAGTTTCCACATTATTTAATTGTTCTTTATTTTTTTAATCTCTTTGGTGAATAGAGTTCCAAAAGTAAACCACCTTTTAGCCTAACTGTATTGATTTACTTCTTTCTTGCTGAATTCAACGTAAAGTTATGTTCGCAATCATGAAAAACAAGCAAGTGATTACATAAATAATTGTTTTTAAATCACCAAATCTTACCGCAGGAAAAGCAAGCCTAATTCTTTGTACAGCTTCAAGTGTCTTCTCCTCTCCAGTATACATAACCATAACTGCTTTCGGAGAAGATACACCAGCAGATTGCAAAACAGCTGGTCTCGATCCATCCCCATATAGTACTCTAAATCCTGATTTTCTTGCTTCCTGATTAAGACAAATTCTCATTAAATGATATACATTTGCAAATATGAAATCTAAGTTAAGTTAAATTGGGAAGTATTTGTGCATATAGAACTAACCTTAACAACACTAGGGTTCAGATCAAAAGCAACATAAGGCCATCCAACGTTGCCCTCTTCCAGCCCAGAAGCTAATGGAGTCGAGAGAAAATTTGCAAGAACCTGGAGTTTTTAAATTTAAAACATCTGAGAAATGCAAATATAAGACAGAATCTAATACCAAATAAACAACGGATTTTGCTATTTTGTCTGTCAGTTAATTTTCAACTTTTAAAGAGCTAATTGGTTCAAAGGTTTTTTCTAATTTTTATGGAGGAAAAAAGTATATCATGTGCAGGATAACATGTTTTAAATCTTGAGAAAATATTTTTTTTATAATACCTGGCCCATCTGTCCAAATCCAAGAATGACAACAGGTTCTGATCCCTCAAAGGTCGTCAGCTCAGTTGCTTTCTGTCATCAAAAGCTCAAGACATGTAAGCAAATTAAAATTGCATTTGTCGATAAAAAATAGTCTGCTTAATTGATATTTTTTTATTTATAGGAATTATTATTAAATAATAAAGGAAAACAGAAAGAGGTGCTGGGGTTTTTTCGATAGCATAGATGGATACAACAACAACAACAAAGCCTTTAGTCCCAAACAAGTTGGGGACCGATTTATTTTTCGGATCCAAACTGTATTTTTTTTTTCTGAAAGAGTGACTGGGTTTTTTTTTTTAAAAAGAAAGAGTGGCTGGGATTTTTTTTTTGAAACAGAGAATGACTGGAAATTTTTCTGAAACAGAAAACACTTTGGATCCCAAAAAAATTTCGGCTCCATTAGCTTCTGGGCTGGAAGAGGGCAAACTCTAGGTTCTTGCAAAAGGTGCTGAGTTATAAACATGTAATTTTTTTTTGGAAATTTTTTTTATCCAAAGTTTGGATCCGAAAGTTTTTTCAGATCTATCTATGCCACCGAAAAACACCAGCACTCTTTCTATGTCTCTTTATTATTTAATAATAAGTTCTACAAATAAAAAAATTATCTGCTTAATTGCATACCTCTTTCTGCTGAAACTTCTTGTCAATTATGCTGGCAGCTTTCCTCCCGACTTCATTGAGTAAAGGGGTTAATGCCATTGACAACACCACTACTATTATAAGCAGCTTATTCAGCTCCAATGGGAGAACTCCAAGCCTGAAAACAAGAGGCCGTTAATTGTTGTTTGGCTAGGTTTTGGAGAACAAACGATAAACAAAGTCCCTATAAACAATATACTACAAAAGAAAAATGTAATGCCGTAGAAGTTCAGTAGTATTAGAATAATTGGGAGATAAATAGTGGGTAGTTAATGGGGTTTGTTTAGGATAATTAGAGTGACAAATACTCGTATATCAACATGTTGAATGAAATGAATTGAGTCTTGTACTCTTTCACTCTCTACCCTCTTCTCTTCTCTCTACAATCTCTTATATCAAATTACCCCATTAAAATTCCAAAAAGTTCCACAAATTATCAAAATCCCCTCCAATTTTTATGTCTTTTCCATTAAGAACATGACAGAAAATCCTAGATATCTGTTTGCAAAAGAATCACAAAGAGGTCGCTGTTCTCAACTAGCCTATAAAAGAAGAGGTTTCAGAGTACTATAGATGCAATAAAGTTAAAACCATTTTTATAGGAAATACTGAAGTCTTTTTTAAAGCTCCAGTAGTCAAATTATATTATAAGTAAATTATAATACATAGATATATAATTTTCTTAGCACTTTGATTACGTGTGGAAGAGAGACAAGTCTATGCGTCACTTTCAAACATTTTAACTAAAAAAAAAATAATGTCTCAACTTTAAGAGGGTTTATCTTTCCAGCTATTGGAATATGTGGTGCATTTCACAATGTATAGATAAGTTAGGGGCCTCATTGCAATTTTCTAAATTACGAGAGAAGAATATTTTGGTTACATTGGTGACCTACCTATTTGCAAGAGAAAAAACAACGAATCCAAACTCGCCACCTTGAGAGAGAAGCAAGCCGATTCTGATACTTTCTTGGAGGCTTAAACCAACCCGTGGTCCTAAAGCTGTGATTATCAATGTCTTAATCACAATCAAGCCTCCCAAGAGTGAGAGCACATTTGGCCACTCTCGGAACAGAAGCTGTGCACAAGAAAAACTGTAATTAAGTACAACATAAATAAATAGGATAAAGTACTCAAAACAGCAACTTGTCTTTTTCTTATTGCAGTTCCTTGTAAGTTGTAACCCAGAATTCAGATTCCCTAAAGTAACCCAAAATTTGAGTTTGGATCCGGACCGTCAGATCAGAATCTGCACGAATAATAAAGGGCCCCATGCATTCTACCAGAGGTCGGATTGGCCCGGATTCTGATCAGACCGTCCGGATCCAAACTCAAATTTTGAGTTACTTTAGGGGATCCAGACCCAGGCACGATCTCTTCAGAACTAGCCCAATCAGGCCTTCCTTTTCAATACTTCTTTCAAATGATGGAGCAGATGGAAATGTTGTTTTGGTATTTCCAAAGAAACAGGGACAAAGGTATAGTTTACAGTTGGATATACATGATATTCTGAAGTTCTGTAAGGTAAAAATTAATAATTCTCCTTTATATTTTTTCTTTTCAATAATTTTCTATCATTTTAACCCATATTTGATTTCTTATTGATTAACATTTCTTTTAGAATGGTTGGAATTGCAAGTAGAAAATGACAGGCCATATAAAAAAAATATGAAAAAGAGAAGAAGAGGAGCCAAATAAGTATAAATAAGAACCGACCTGCATGTCAATAGAGGTCCCTGTGGCAACAAAAAATAATCCAAGTAGTAAGCCCCTGAAAGGTCTTATGTCTGCCTCAATTTGCGTGCGGAAGTTGGTTTCAGCGAGGAGGGCTCCTGCTAGAAAAGCTCCTAGCTGTAAACATCACTTTATCTTGTAAGTTAATTTACTTGAAAAGATAAAAATTAGACTCTTATAATTAATACCATATATACTGACTAGCACAATTTCAAAATATGAAATGAGGGAAGGTGAAAAGGTAACCATCTAAAAGGAAACAAATATACACATGACTTACCGTATCACTGAAACCTAACTTTTGGGTGAGAAGCGAAGTGCCAGCAACCGTCAGTAGGCAAAGTGCAACAAAAGCTTCTGAGCTCCTTGACTCAGCAACTACCTATACAAAGATGCATTTTTTAATGTTTGGTTCAACAAAATACATCCATTATAAGCCCTAAACCCGTAGTGATTCAAAGCTGATTTTAGCCCTTAATTTCTACAAGTGTCTTCTTATTATTTTTTTGAATATCGGTAGAGAAATAAAGGTTTGAGGTTCCAGTTTTAATAAAATTACAAAATATCTTGGATCATTAAAACAAACTTGGAAACACTTCTATAAATCTCACATATCAACCATTCCCAATTCATGGAATGAGTTTTTTTTGTTTGTATGAAGAATTAAAAATGCACATACTTCAAATATCCGCCTTAACAAAAACTTGCCACCAAGAGATAGTAGGCCAAGACCTCCTAAAGCTTTCAAACTTTCGGCCACTAGCATTGGCAAGAGACTATCATCCTTCACAACATTCTGCAATTAAATTGAATAAAAAGAATTATTTCTGCCAAGTTCACATACTGTAGTAAAAAAGTTTAAAACAGTAAGGTCAAGTTCTGGGCAAAGATGTGAATGTATGATATTCATGGTTGTATTTTAAGCCTACTGTGCTATAGCTTATTTCAATTTGTATTAGCTTAAGAGGCGATTTTGTGTATACACAATTACACATGCAATCTACCAAAACCAGATGTATACCCTTCAAGTTACCAATATTATATATTTGCAAATCCTAGGAACATATACACTCTTGGAAGTGAAAGAAGAATATTCATTTTATTTATCTCCTTTCTGGTTCTTCTACCCTTCATTTCTTATAAAGTACTCTACACACATCTGGAACAAAGGAGGGATCTTCTAGGTCCTACTAGAGAAACCACAAGAAGAACAGTAAATGGGATAGTTTCCATGTTTCAAAGGGCTGTATCAGAGACGAGCTAAAGGAGTGTATATGATAAATTGATGTGTTATAATGTTCAAAAATGAAGTCATCCATAATCTGATGTAGAATCTATTCAGTTATTTACTTACTTATTTACTTATTTATATATTTATAATTCATTTGGAAACCCTATGGCTGTCTCTATGACCCATACACTTGAAATAATTGATGTTCTAGTAAAGTAGTTGATTCCAGAGTTGAGTTTAAATTTAATGAAAGTGCTGACCTTTTGCATACCTGGCTCTCCAACACAGGAAGAATCACCAATAGAGGAACCACAGCTATGTCCTGAAATCAATTACAGAGGGATGAAAGCAAAGAGGGTTGCATTTTCTTTATATTACATCAATAAAAGTAAAGCACAGCTTAATAAAAATAGCAAAAAGGTGCTTTTGTAGATAAGAAATGCAGAATGCTTTGCATAAAAAATAAATAAAAAAATAGATAAGATATGTCATGAATCACCTGTAAAAGAAGAATTCCAAGAGTGGCAGAACCAAACCGTGTAGGAAGCTCGCCTTTTTCAGCAAGAATCTACATCATACCAAATATTTGAAGTTTTGAATTCATGGCATTGTTCCAAATCTTTGAGTAAACGAGACAGTTTTGAATTCAGGTGATTTGCAAAAGGCTAAATTGCACACAAAGTCCACAAAAAAGTACTATCCGGCCCCGTTTTGGTCCCTAGGGTTTCAAAATCATGCAAAACAAATCATTTTGGTAGGCATCTCTCTTAATAGAAACATGAATAATTCCACATAAGCAATAGTTAGGATTGGTACGTAATTTGACTAAGAAATGATGGCCGGGAGCAAATTGAAAAAGGCTCTAGAATACAAGGACAAAATGGGAAACCCAAAGTTTATATTTACCTGAAGAACAAAAGCAGAAGAAGAGAGAGAAAGAGCTGCCCCAATCACTATTGCTTCATCAACACTCCTTATATTCACCTAGAATTATAAAGAAATATATAGTTTGAAACTTCGGATTATTGACCAAAATCATATAATCCTTTCATCAGAAAAGTATAACAATACATTTATTCAGGATATTGAGGGTGTCCATAAAAAGACTTGCAATGTCTTATAATTTATGCTCCCGATTCATGACTTAGATGAGAACAACTAGATAATAAAGTAATAAAATACAAAGTTTTTAGAAAATCCATTCTGTACCAGATCAGACCGAGAGTGAAAGAGAAACTCCAAAATTTTTGTCCCTATTGCTCCATTTGGTGGAAGCTCAAATGCGGTAAAAGCTAGGGTAGATAGGAGTACCTTATAAGAGAATTTAACACAGTAAATAAACAAGGCCTATGTAATGCACTGCTTCAATAAAGCCATTAGTTTAAAGAATTAAAGAATAAAAAAGAAGAAAAGAACAGGAACCTGAGCCAAACCCATGCCAAAGGCATACTTCGCAAGAGCTCTAAGACGGTCCAAGGAAAGCTCAAGTCCCATCTCAAACAACTACAACAAAACCAAAACTCAATGACATACTGAAATGAGGATATGAATAGAGGCCTAATATAGTTAATTTAAGGGTCACTTAAACAGTATCAGTTAAATTGATAGAGCTTAATTAGGCTAAGTGGGCCTTTATTAAATTACAGCATCTGTTAAATATTGAAACAGGTGGTGCATCTGTGAAAAAGACGGTATTCTTGGCTTTATAACTATAGATATACCAACAAGCTGTAATGTCTTCTACAACAAAATTTCCATAAAAGAAGCTGTATAGTATTGTAAGACATGAATTGTGACACCCATTAAAAACAACATACCAAGAAAAGTATACCCCACTCGGAAAGAATCTTGACATCTGTCAAATTTCTTATAAAACCAAACTGGTTTAGAACTACACCAGCACAGAAAAACCCTAGTATCTACAAAGGAAAAAGTACAATGTTAGCACCCTTGAACATAAATCATAATGAAAGTACAAGTCAACCATAAGTTTTAATTTCTCCAGAATTTTGATCTCAGATTTATTGCCATAACTGTATCTGGAAAATAACTGTTTTACCTCCTAATTCCATAATGCAGTACCATACCAACAGTTTCAGTACCAGAATATACCAACAAAAATGACAATCCATGATCTGACTAAATTAATGCAAGTCAATGACAACAACTACAAATGACTATATCTAAGATTACAAGACTATTGAAAGGATTACAATACTAGTTAAAAAGGATTAATAAGAAATGAACTAACTGGGCTGGCTTTGATGACCCGAAAAGCCGGCACAACCAAAACTGTTACAACCAGGAATGTGAGTGTGTCAAACCCCAGGTCATTTATCACATCCACTGCACTGGATATCTCCATTTCAGCCTTCACCTGAAACTTCCCTCTGGATGATTTTCTGTGATAGTAAAAACTGTGACCTGTCCAGTGGCTGCCATCCCGTACAAACGGCACGTGGAGAAATTTCCTACCATATATAGGTTGAGTACAATTGTACTTCTGTAGTTGTACACAAGAAGTTACAGCCTTTCTTTTATATAAATAAGAATAAATCTTGTAGAATTGTCGTTTATTGTAAGAGGAGAATATTTGGAGCCTAGCTCCTGTGGAATTTAACCTCGGAAGATAATTTCCCTGCAATAAACATAAGCATAAGATTAGGAAGAAACCTGAAATGTTAATGGGTCCCTTTTTGATATTAGAAGTCATGGTATTTAAGCACACTTAGAAAATGTTAGGTGTTATTTAATATAGGAGAATTTGTTGGTTCAAAATGAAAAGGCCCTGTTAATAATTAATATTTATCCAATACTTTGAAAAAAGATATTTACCACCGGAACTACAATCTAGCCAGATGTTATTTCTTTGGTGCAGTTTTTTTTTTTTTACTTTTTTATGGTTATTGAACAACACAAATTTATTTTAATTAAATAGCATTAACACTCAACATTTCTCATAGTTCCAGTTAATGCCCAGCACCTTCTTATTCTTATAAAACAACAGAACCATGGAAATAACCCAAATTATGTAAAAAAACAACTTAGATTATCCCTATGTTTTTTATCTTGTCTCATGCAATATAAGTACACAAGTTAACCTAAGCTTGAAACCCAACTTATTTGCTTTGCTTGGTTTGAGCTCATCTTGGCTTAAAAAAACACAGTATAATGGTCTGGGCAAAATGGTTAATAATAATTGACATAACATACATATACTTTCACACTTAGTGATTAAGTATTCATTAAACTGTGTCCAGAATATTTAGATTAGTTGCATATATTAGAAAATCTCAAGGATTACTACAAATAAAATAAAGACGTGGCTCTGAATGCAAAGACCCAAGCACATCATATAATTTATTAAAGAGTGAGTCTATGGTACTATGCATAGCACGGATTAGTCTGTACTACAGAGCCATATTTTCATTTTAAAAATTCTAATGGTCGATCCGAACTGTTCAACGTGATCTCCACATGAATACGTACTTACAGACTAAATTTTATATTTTTTCGAACTTTTTTTACTATATTTTAAGATAGGTAGAAAATCACTTGATCTGAAAATTCTGGACCATCCAGAAACAGTGATTTTCTACCTATCTAAAAAATAGTAAAAAAATTCTAAAAATTAAAAATTTAGCCCACAAGTATATTCTCATATGAAAATCATGTTGAACGGTTCGGATCGACCGTTAGAATTTTGAAAATGAAAATATTGATCCGTAGTACGGACCAATCCGTGCTATGCATAGTACCATAGACTCACTCTTTATTAAATCCTGGATAATAACTTTATCTTTCTTATGTTATTTATTCATACAATTCAATTTGAAAAGGAAAAATCAATACTCAATTTGAATAAAATTGGTCAAACATACAAACGGTTAGAATTAATTATCAAAATTAATAAGAGAAACCAACTTAATTATGCTACATAGAAATAAAAATGCTCAGCAAACTAGAGCCACTAAGTATAGATAATAGAGCTTATTCTGTGTTTTTGATAATTTTTTCTATGTACTGCAATAATCTTTTTCACTCGGGCAATTAATCAAACACTTTAAAGACACAATTAACTCGAAGAGATAACGAAAGAGTAGAACAGACCTTGAAGCAATGGCACTCGGCCATGGTTGAAGAAGAGAAGCAAATGAAGAGTGGGAGAAGCTCATGCGAGAGAGGAGACCAAGAAGACAAGGTCCCACGAGTCAGAAATTATGAGTTATCTCCTGGCTGAGTGGACCACGGTTTTATCTACCGGGTCTGAAGCGCTAAAGTAACACAAATTTTGAGTTTACATCACGACCGTTCGATCAGAATCCGGGCCAATCCGGCCCAAGATGGAATGCCCGGGGCTTCTTTAATATGTGTGCCAAAGCAGATCGCACGGTCTGTATTCAAACCTCAAAATTTAAGCTACTTTAGGGGATCCGGATTCTTATCTACCCGGCCTGCTAGCCACAACCCAGAAGGAGATTGAGATTTTTGTTTTTATTTTTTGAACGAGAAAAAGATCTGTTTTATTTTTTGAACCAAAAAAAGACACGTGTAAAAGCTTGAGGCAGGAAGTACGCCGCGCGGGCAGTGCTCGTGTCAGTCGTTGTTCTTCTACTGCGCTTTTCATTTTTCTCTTTCGATTTCCCTTGATATAATTTGAAATTCTTTTATCATTGGTCGTTTCATTCGGCTTTTCCATGAAAAAAGGGCAAAGTGTTACGGTTGGAAAAATAATATCAATATTAGATTCTTTTTTTTTTCAATTTCCATAAAATAAATGTCATTAATGAGTGAGGCAATGGTAATAGAGTGACCCGTAGAACAGCTGAAATTTCGAAACCAATGAACAATAATTCTGAAATCCCTGCAATCCGAATCTAGTTATCGAATTTTTTCCGAGAACGCATCTCAAAACAGCTGATTTTTCTTGCACGCATCTCGGAACAGTTCGACGGCTGGATTAGGATTACAGGAATTTCAGGATTACTGTTACCAGTCTCGGATTTCAGCAGATGCGCTTTCGTATCCTCCAAGATATCTCATAAACTAAATTCTTTTTTTTTTTTAAAGAATTTGAATGGTCTGGATTTTTAAAATATCAACTCAAAATTTGAGATATCTCTTGGAATGCCAATTTATTGTAATATGCATATTAACGGATCAACTAACGTATGAAAATATATTTGAAGACCAAAATTTAAATAGATAGAAAATTACATGACCTAAAAATTCTGAATTATCTGAAGCAGTGATTCTGAAAAAATATAATTGTATCTAATTATATTTTTATGTGGAGATTATTTTTGATAATTTGAAACAACCATTTAAACATTGAAATAGAGATATGAATACAAAGCACGCGGATTAATTTGTAATATGCATATTGCTCTTTTTTAATATTGATATAATGAAGCAATTTATATTGCATAAAATTAGATACAATTACAACTTTTATAGGCAATATGTCTATTACATAAGTTTCATCCGATGTCATAATCTTTTGAATATAACTAAGCAATTGGTCTATTTTGTGCAATGCGCTTGCATAAATTTTATTAAAATATTCTTGAATGAAACTTTGTTTTTAGTTTTAACATTTTGAGTTTCCATTATTATAGAAGAATTTTATATTTTTTTATATTTTATTTAGTTCAAGCTAAAAGGTAACAAAAAATTATTGATATTACTTGAAATCTATTTAAAATAGACTTATTTGCCCCTAAAACGAAATTAACATTATAGAAATAAATTTTAATGAATATAAATTTGAAATTAAATTTACATTATACATTACAAAATTTAAAAAAAAAATGTTGTACAAAGGTTTTTGAGATTAATAACTTTTTACATGAATCAAAATTCAAAAGTGCTCAATAAATTAGAATAAATCTAAAGTTATCATGCTCAGTTTGCAAAATACAATGATTTAAACTTGTTAAATTGAAAATTGATCATTTTTATTGTGAGAGATAGTATAACAAAAAAAATGTAAAATTGAAAACAATTAAAAAATTCATATAATGATAGAAATATAATGTCTGATTTCCACTACTACAAGAAAATCTCATACATTAATTTTCAATGAAATTTGTACAATAAATTTTTGCATGCTATTTCCAGCTAGCAATTTTTTAAAAAAGCACTTTTAGTAGAGAGAATAGTTATGCTATGCGTGCAAAATATTTGCTCAATAATCACCTAAAATTACACTGGAGCTCTAAATTTTTTTCATAATATATTATGCAAAATAGCAAATTTACAATGATAACTGTTACAAAAAGAAATTTAAAGGATGTAAAAATTCAATTAGATGATCAGATCAAAACAAAATCTTTTTGAAAATACTTCTCCCAATTGCATAATTTTAGTTAACTTGAAAGAAAAAAAAAACTCACTATAATAAACTTAATGAAGTTCGTTTTCAATTACAGTTTTATAATCAAAATATAGTTTGATTGAAGAAAAATTCAAGTAGAACAAATTGTAAATTATGAGAGTTAAAATTTGATCTAATGACTAAAGTTAATTTTTTGGGTCCGCCTAGCTCTCCCCCGTGAACAATCTCCCGTTTCATCCCCGTCAGTTGCATTAATTAAGGTAGTTAGTTAGTTAGAATTTATAACTGTCAGTGTATTTTAGGAATTTGCAGAAGTATTCATATGTAGCACAACTAGTATTCATCCATCTATATGAAGGTATTCACATTTGCAATAGAAACATATTTGGATATATTACAACAATAAAGTAGGGGACAAACAACATGTGTGGGGGACCGCACAACTGTCAGAGCATTAATTAAGTGGGGGACCGCATAACCGTCAGCGCATTAATTAAGTGGGAGACTTCTAACTACCTTCAGCTCATTTTAGAAATTTGTAAAAGAAGTATTCATCTGTAACACAACTAGCATTCATCCATCTATATAAATGTATTCATCTTTGCAATAGAAGCATATTTGGACACATCAATCACTCATCTTTTACACGTTTTTAGAGATGGGTTTTTTTTTCTCCGTTCAATCTAACCAATATTTCTGACGATCTGTGAGGAATTTTGCAAATCTAAAACCACGAATGTCTTCTACACAATTTTCTCTTTCAAATGAGATCCATGATGACATACTTTTGAGTTGTCCGTTGCACAAGTATTCACACCTCGTCATGCAAGTATTCATCCCGCATTAAGCAAGTATTCATCCTCATCGTGTAAGTGTAAATATTTAATGTACCAAGAGTATTACACGTTTTTAGAGATGGGTTTTTTTTTCTCCGTTCAATCTAACCAATATTTCTGACGATCTGTGAGGAATTTTGCAAATCTAAAACCACGAATGTCTTCTATATAATTTTCTCTTTCAAATGAGATCCATGATGACATACTTTCGAGTTGTCCGTTGCACAAGTATTCACACCTCGTCATGCAAGTATTCATCCCGCATTAAGCAAGTATTCATCCTCATCGTGTAAGTGTAAATAGTTAATGTACCAAGAGTATTACAAACATATGTGCATACCAAACAAATAAAAAGTATTCATCCATAAGATATCAAGTATTCATACATATAAGTTAAAGTATTTATGTCTAAGATATTAAGTATTCATCAATAAACGTTGAAGTATTCATCTCTAAAACATTAAGTATTCATCCATATGTACTTAGTACGCACTATTCTAATTTACCATTAATGAAGCTTTGTTCTTTGCAAATAACTCAGATCTGACCGGGCGGAGGTGGATCTGACCCGGTGGTCAACAGTGATGGCTCTACTCCGGCAGAGGCGGAGGTGGGAGAGAGAGGAGGCTGAGGTGGGAGAGAGAGGAGGTGGGAGACAGAGGTGAGAGACGGAGGTGGAGGTGGGAGAGGGAGGCCGAGAGGGAGAGGTGGGAGAGGCGGGCGGAGGCGCAGAGGGAGAGGTGGGAGAGGCGGGCGGAGGTGGAGGCGGAGGTGGAGAGGGAGAGGTGGGAGAGGTGGGAGAGGGAGGGAGAAAGAGGAAAGAAATAAATGGAGAAAATTGGGTAATTAATTTGTAGGGCCATTAGGTAGTTAGAATTTTGAATTATAGTTAGAAAAGGTAGTTAGTTAGTTGGGGGATGAAATTGGAGATGGATAGATGGGGGAAGATATAATTACCCTAATTTTTTTTGTACGAGAAGTTACATGTTCAAAATTTTGATAGGAGCTTCTTTGGGATATGAAATATTAGAAAATCAATGATAGTTTTTATTTTCAAAAGAAAATTATTTCCAAAAGGAGTGATTTCAAAAGCATTAATGGAAATAGAAAAAATTTATACCAATAGCTATGAATTATGAAATATTATCATATTTATTTTCTTGCAATTTCACCAAACATGATAATGGAATAAAATAACATTAGAATAGCAAGAAATCACCTTCCAAAAGAAGGAGCCCCAAGTATGTTTTTCTTGAAAATAAATTATTGTCAATTCTTTATGGAAACTTATCGATAATTAAAATACAATTATTAATATATAATTTTTAGGATGGGGTCATTTAGATTGAAATACAATTATCCAAAGTCTGACCTAAATTGTCCGATCTGTGTCAAATTTTGACGGACAATTTAAATTTATGAGTCATTTAAATTTATTAACTTTGAAATTCTTTCGCATGAATCCAGTAAGAATTTAATAAAAAGTTTTTTTGTACATATCTGCAAAGGAAAAAAAAATTTGCACGAATCCTTCCGTCCCAATCCCTATACATATCTATCTGCAAAGGAAATTTCTTTTGAACGGTTGTTATTATATTTTTTTAATAAATAGTTTCCTTTTTCTACTTCACAAAAATATCCGGGTCATAATCAGTGCCCATATAAAAATCCATCGTTGTCTTTTTTTATTTGAGGAGGGATCTGATTACAACACGTACTTTTGAGTTACCACAACTATTTTTTACATTTTCAAAGTCCAAATCGTCGATCCAAACCGTTCAACATGATCTCCACAATAAAATGTGCTTGCAGATCAAATTTTACATTTTTTTGAATTTGTTTACTATTTATTAAATATTTTACAAAAAATAATCATATTCAAACCATTGAATTTTGTACCCATCTTAATAAATAGTAAAAAAATTTCAAAAAAATGTAAAATTTGATCTGCAAGCACATTTTATTGTAGAGATCATGTTGAACGGTTTGAATTGACGATTTAGACTTTGAAAATGTAAAAAATGGTTGTGGTAACTCAAAAGTATTGTAATCGGATCCCTTCTCTTTTTATTTATATAATTTTAAAGATTTTGCTATTTTTCCAAAAATAACACACCCCGAGACCGAACATAAATTGAAATTCAATCATTTTTAGTTTTTATAGATATTGGTCTATAAATAGTGACCCAACAACATTCTCTCAAAAAAAATTATATATTACTTACAACAACGCTTCGAATTCCCAACCTTAACTTTATTTACAGGTAAAAACATTATGTTTCGTTTTTTCATATTCTGAATTTTATATCGCTTTGAATATGATTCACTAAGTCTAGCAATTTTTTCTTGAGTTCTTATTTCTCATTTCCAGATAGTAACATTAGTAGCTTTAAGTCTTTCTTTCTATATTATTTCAACATTAGTGCAAAATAGTTCTCTTAATTTGTAAATTTCAATATACAGTTTGATCTAAATTTATGTTGGTTCTATCTAGGGCTAATTACAATATTGAGACAATTGTTTAAGCAAAAAATAATATAAAAATATTTTCTACTATAAAGTACAAGCTGTCCGTACTTACATATATATTTTAAAATACAAACAGTTGGTCCAAATTGCTCAATATTATCTCCTTATATAAATATACTTGGAGTTAATAAATTTTGTATTTTTTAGAATTCGTTTATTATATTTTTAGATATGTCGAAAATCAATGTTTTCAAAATTTCAATAATATTTAGGTTAATCCATTTTTCAAAATTTCAATAATATTTGACATCATGATAAGTACACATGTTTCAAATTTCAACATATAAAAATAATTAATTTATATTTACACACAATACATTCATAATTATATGTGCAAATTGTGTGAACTATTAATTATTATATATGCATGGGAACAAGTTGTTTTGTTTTCTTGGAGTTGGGATATTATTTTTTTTTTAACTTATTTAAGTTCATAACACCTGATGCATTTAGACAATATTGATGTCTTGTGGATCTTTTATCCTCTTTTATGTGCTCATTTGATTATTATTTATTTTATATGAACAATATAAATTTTGATGGAAATTGTTTGTATATTAATTACTAACATGAATAAGTATTATAATGGTTCTAATTATCCTTCTTCCATTTTTTTTTTAATTTTTCCTTGTTAGAGAGGTACAAGCTCCTCTTTTATTTTTATTTTGTTTTGTTGTTATGAAAAACATCGACTTGTTATAAATTTTAATTTTTGTATATAATTAATCATTCACATGCATATATAATTGATAATTTTTTTATTTTCGGTAGAAATTTCCTGTATAAAATTGATTCGATTTCATTTTTCGGAACAAATAAATAAGTTTTGTGAAAATAATATTTCATTAAAAACCTCTAAATAAACTATAATAATTTATTTACAAACATATATATTAGTTGGCAGTTCACACAACTTGTCCATTGATAATGATGTATATGTTATGTAAATATAAATTTATTATTTTGATAAAATTGATATATTAAAATTTGAAACATGTATCCACCGTATGTGGTTTCAAATCTATTCGAAGGTCATTCAAATTTTGATAATTTGAAAAAAAATAAAATGCATATCATGACAAGTCAATTTTTTCAAAAAAAATTATGACTTCAATTTTTATTTGAGTGAATCAATGGTACTATGCATAGCACGGATTGGTCCGTACTACGGATTAATATTTTTGTTTTCAAAATTCTAACGGTCAATCCGAACCGTTCAACATGATTTCCATATGAGAATATACTTGTGAGCTAAATTTTATATTTTTTAGAATTTTTTTACTATTCTTTTAGATAGGTAGAAAAATCATTGTTTTTGGATGGTCCAGAATTTTCAGATCAAGTGATTTTCTACCTATCTTAAAATATAGTAAAAAAATTCGAAAAAATATAAAATTTAGTTTGCAACTACATATTCATGTGGGGATCACGTTGAACGGTTCGGATCGACTATTAGGATTTTCAAAATGAAAATATGACTCCGTATTACGGACTAATCCATGCTATGCATAGTACCATAGACTCACTCTTTTTATTTTGAATATATTCTCCACACTTTTCTTATTCTCTCTACTCTCTACATTTTTCAAGGATTAATCATTTATCCTCTCTCTCCATTCCCAATTCTTGGTAGAGATTTATTCGATTTCTAGTTTTGGAAACAAATAAGTAAGTTTTGCAAAAATAATATTACATCCACAACCTTTAAAGAAATTAAATAATTTATTTTCAGACATATTTAATAGCTGGTAATTCATACAAATTATTTAATTTTATTTTTAGTTTGTAATGTTATTTTACAGTTGGTAGTGCATTTAGCACAACAAAAATGTGGAGTTATATAATTTTCAAATTATTTATTTTCAATTTTTGTGATATTATTTTAAATTTTTGTTATATAATGTTGTTTTACGGTTTGTAATGTTGTTTTACGGTTGGTAGTGCATTTACTTGTGATATTATTTTCAATTTTTTTTTTTTCTGTTCTCAATTTTCGATTCTTGATATAGGTTGATCTGTTTCGATTTTGTTTAGCGCCATGAGTTGGATTAAAAAAAAATGAATTTGTTTCCTAAAATAAAAAAAGAGCGTTTGTTTGATAATTACTTTACTACTAAATTACGATTAAAATTTATGATTTATTTTTATTTAACTTTGCGATTTTGTTACAGTTGGTCTTTCGATCATCACAGCAGTAGTAGAGTCGTACAATGCATTCAAGGTTTTGGCTGACGACGACTACGGTGAAAAGAAGAAGAAAAAAATTACATTCTAGTCCAAAATATTTTAAAATTTTCCATCCAGGTTACATAGAAAATAGTAAAAAAATAGAAAACATGCATTCGTCTAATGAATTCTAATACAAATCATTCGCTAATACTATTTAACCTAATACAAAAAAGTTTCATTTAATTTTTTTTAACAGATGAATTAATCTTCTGATTAAATTAATCTTCTGATTTCACCATCACCACCTCCTACAGAAAAAGAAGAATTAAAAGAGAGGCTATGTCAAACAAATTTGTTGTAATTTCAAAAGGCGATCTCAATTTGTTTGTAATTTATGTTCTGCTCTGTTTGTAATTTGCATTACTGCCAATTACAGTGTTTGTGAATTAAAAGCAAATAAAACTGTAACTTTAACTGTTGATGTTTCATCTCAATCTGGCCAGAAAATATTAGACACTTTTTTGGATATTTTTCGAGGTAATATTTGAATTGTAAAGAGAATTCACTAGCCAGTGTTATTTTAGAGTTCAGTTTGGACAGTTTGGTCAGAATTGAATTATTTTTTTGGTAGTACTTAGTAACTTTCTCAGTATAAGAAAGGTTACACAATTGGTAAAATTTGTGATTTTTTTTTTTTTTCGTACCGCAAGCAAACAAAGATGCCACCAGAGAAGAGAAGATTTTTGACGAGGAAAACATACTTGTTCAAACGCTATCTACTGGCTTTCCTAGTCCTAACATAAACAACTTCAAATACCTGGATGGAATAGACGAACGATAAGAAAGTCAAGTGTGAAGTTCAGTCTACCGGAGCTCATCTATTCTCTTAGTAAACGATATTCATTTCAATAGGAAAAGAGAAAGTGTTCCGAGATAGAGAAAGCGAAAAGCCTTAGCCTTATATGGCGGCGTTGGGTAGTATCGTATAGTTGAAGAAGGCTGCCGGAGTGATCGATCTCACTCACAAAGTTTCCATATCATATCGTCAGATCAGAAAGCGGTTAGCCTAGGTAACCAATAGCGGAGCACTACTTCCTACTTTCATGATGTAGTTGCTTGTACTTGAATCGAGATTGGAATCGATCTTTTGTGACTGAACGAAATTCGGAGTAGTGAAAAATTATAATTTATTCATCATGAATTATGTTTAATTTAGATGATGAATTATAAGGGAAGGAGAAATATTGAAAGAGTTATTTAAAATGAATTTATTAACCTTTCGGTCTCAAGATCCTCAACAGATTTAGCTCCTAGAGTTGAATTCTCCGTGGGCTCAGCTGAGAAATAACGAAATAGAAGGGGGAATTAATGAATGAGAAAGGATGAAAGTATGAAACATTTAATGAAAAGAAACAAAAAAAAATAGCAAGTAAAGAGAGATTGAATAAGAACAGAAAAAAGCAAGGGAAAAAAAAACAAAAAAGAAAATACAAATTTGATATATCTTTCTCATGTCTCTTTGAAGTAATAATAATTTTATAGCTCGTATCAACACCCTTAAAAATAGTGGCGATGATCTCTATTACTGGACCATTCCGATCAACAGATCCTGTAAAATAAATTAACTAGATTGAATTGGAGCAAAACGATATATCAGATTTTGCGTCAAAATCAGAGCAAAATAAGCAAAATATTCACCAATTGTGAATTCGGTCTTTTGATCGCCATTGTTGGCCTCGTAATGGACAGTTCCATTGTTTACACTTAATTTCTTATTTTCACCACTGTTGTTGTCAGTCAAAATTTTGAATGCATTGTATGACTCTATCGCTGCGGTAACGATCGAAACAACAGCTGTAACAGAATTGTAAAGTTAGAAATAAAAATGAATCATCAGTTTTTAATTCTAATTTAGTAGTGAAGTAAGTAATTACCAAACAATCACTCTCTTTTAATTCTAATTTAGTAGTGAAGTAATTATTCACTCATTCTACATGCTTAATCTACTTGAGCTGTTATCAAACACCAACCCCTTAGTGAAGAAGATTAAATTGTTAAGTCTCAATATCTTAAGCCATGGTGACGAACATGCGATAAAAGTAATCAAATGTTATGAAGGCTACATAGAAATCATATTTATGATAGTTTTGTTTACTCCAATATCTTATAAAAATTATATTTTTCTAATTTTGAGTAATCTAATGGCACTACGAGTTATTGTATAATGAACCTAATCAAATAAATAAATTTTATAAAAATAGTATCCCAATTCCAACCTCTAAAGAAAAATAAAACAGCTTGTTCACGTGCATGTATAATTAATAGTTAATAGTTCACACAATTTGCACCGAAAGTCATGAATGTGATGTCCAAATATCTCAAAAAAAAAAATTAATGTGGTGTGCAAATATAAATACATTATTTTCATATAGTTGATATGTTGAAATTTGAAAGACGTGTCCTTATCGTGATACCAAATTTGTTCGGTGGTCATTCCAATTTGGTCATAAAAAAGAAAACGAATCTGCTGAAATTCTCACTGGTGAACAGTGTTCCTGAAATCTCTGCTTTCCTGAATCCAACCGTCAAGCTGTTTTTAGATGCGTGCACAGAAAAATCAATTATTTCGAGATACGTGCATAGAAAAAGTTGGACGACTGGATTCACAATTTCAAAAATTTCAGAAACACTGTTCACGAATGATAGATTTCAACAGATTTCAATTCCATAAAAAACACCATTAACGTTCAAATTCATTTGTATTTCAATTCGAATTTTAATACTATGCTTGCAATATGTGGACTGGAGACACCATTCAACCTATCAAACATGGCAATTAAAATTCGAATTGAAATACGCTTATATGAAATGTACCAAATCTTTGAGTTTTAAATTCATTCGGTTTTTCCAAACCATTGCGTTTAGATAATTAATGTGAACTTTCGTAATTTGCAAAACAGTAAATTACATGAAAAATCCACAAAAAGGTAAATATCAAATATCTTTCTGTTCCATATATATAGTTTGAGATTCAAACAAAATAATTAAATATTCATTTTGGTAAACATTAAATTGAATGGAAAATTGGAAACATGAAAAATTTCACACAAACATAAATTAGGATTTTGGTGAAGCTAATTATTTCATCTTAAGTTGGTCTAAATTATTCATGTATGGTTAAGGTCTAAAAATTATTGAATGGCTTAAACCTAATTGTAATAAGCAATTGATTCATAACATAACATGTACTGCCTAATATGTAATCTTCAAATTAATTCAATCTAATTAGAATTAAACATTACGATATATGATTGATTTAGTTTCTAAATCATACTTTGGTTTACGATTTTTCTTCCAATTTGCGTATGCTTAATTTAATATCTATTAAAGTAAACTAAAATACAACAAAGAAAAGGAACAAAAAAAAAATTAAGAGCTTCTGTTTTAGAAAAAATAAATGCTTCTAGAGAGAAAGAGTTTTCATGAAAGAAAAGAAAAGAAATAACTAATATTGACAGCTAAGGAAGAGATAGATGATAAAAACACTGAATAGTTACTGACAGGTGGGGTCACAGAAGGACTAAATCTTAAACCACCTAGAGAGATGGTTTAATTTTTGATAGCCTAAATTTAGAGTTAGATCTAGTTAGGCCAGTCTTACTAATCTACGTTTGGTGGAATAATAACTGAGCTCTAAACCCCTTATTCTATAGTTTAGGCATCAACCAAACATGAAAATGAAATAAGAAAAAATAATTTTTGTTAATGTCTCTTAAAAAGGTAATTTTTTTCGATAAATTGGCAGCGGCTTCTAAGTTCTAAAAAAAAATAATAAGTATCAAGAAGCTACCTCTAGTATTGAATTAAATAACCAATTAGAAAATTTACATTGTGTATAGTACTAAAGTAAAATAGCAAGAGGCGTGTTACCTATGAAGAATGACTGTATAAAAAAATGATATCCATAGCACTTCTAAAATTATGCATGATAATAGAAATTCTCATGACCGAAATTATATTTTATATTTATCAAATAAATAATAGCAAACTAGAAAGTCAAGAAAAATTATTCTGCAAAAATATAATTTAACACTCGCTGTTTTGCTCATTTCTTACCGAAACTTTTATTAATAGAAAATAAAATAAAAAAATATCGACATTGAAGAACGTTTTCGCTGGAATTCGAGATGTAGCAAAAACGTGATGGTCCATAATGTCCAGGGCACTGTAGCTGGACGTTATAAATCCAGTTTATTTGATTTTCAACAACCGACAAATTGAAGATTAAATGATTTGATTTTTTTTCGGTTTAAATAGTTCATTCGATTGAATTTTTGAATTATTTCGGTTTTTATATTTAATTTGTTTTAATCTTTTTTATTTTAGTTTAACCAAACAAACTGAAATTTACTTGATATTTACTTATATTACTTGAGTTTTTTATATTTGCTTCGGTTTCTCTTATTTCAGTTCGACTGATATATATCTTGATATTTATTTTTATGATTATTAAATGTATTTTTGAGTGTGTATTGAATTTTGACATTTTGAAATTTAATCTTTCTTATTTTAGTTCAATCAAACAAACTGATATTTACTTCAAAAAATTTCTTTGTTCAGTTATTATTCGGTTGACATATTTAATTCAATTGATTCGATTAGATTTTTAAAAACCGAATAAAATTTATTTGATTATTTTAATTCGATTTTAACAGAATTGACTGTTTAAACACCTTTAGTCATGGGTGGACTTGGTCCTGGAACGGTTCTTTCGAGCCCGGATATATACAGTAGCTTCTTAATTAATTAATTTTCTTCTGAACAGCTTTTATCTGACCAGATTTTCACGCCATTTGACAAATATTGTATTTTCTATAAGGAATGTGGTGTACGCGATCACCACCTTCCTTCTCTATTTAGAGAGAGAGAGAGAGAATAGAAGAAAGATAAACACAAATATAAGGAGAGGAGATGAACGACCTCTTATCAGACTCATGGCGCAAGGAAGAACAGCGGCACAATAGAATTGACCGACTCATCATCTCTGGATGGGTTCTTGAAGGAGGCAGATGCCATCCGATCCTATATACAAGAGATCGATAGAGGTGATCCGAAATGAGGCTGCCAGGTCACTTCATGCAGCGCATGACGTGCGGTCCCTCCGAGCAAAAATGGATTCTGACATTGCACTTGTTTTGAAGAAAGCAAGGATTGTGAAAGCACAGTTGGAGTTGCTTGAACGCACGACAGAGATCAGCCGATTGAGCATTGACTGGGTCTGGCCCCGGCAGCTCGGATGACCGCACCAGGATGTCGGTTTTGGGAGGGATGAAGAGTAAGTTAAAGGGTTCCATGGATGCCTTTGTGGAGTTGAGGAAGGAGATCGCGACCGAGTACCGGGAGACCGTAGCACGGCGGTAAGAGCTCATGATTTTTTGAGTTGTTCATCAACAAGTTATGAGGTCAATTTTGGTCCGATGCCCATCAGACTCAAGGTGAGTTCGATGGGTTCGATGACCGTCCGATCTGCTTTAAGATTCGCACCCGCAACTTTCGTGTTTACTTCAAATTGTGCGCACGAATCTTAAAGCAGATCGGACGGTCCCGAAACTCATCGGACCCAACCTGCTCTCCCCGTTGATATATAGCAGCTGTGACATGAAACAACTGAAGTTTACTACAACATACCTACCAACATGTTTATCAAATTTCGAAAGAGATCCTTAGTTAATTTATGTTTGATCTACCAACACCCTCATAAATTCTCCATTTTCTATCTATTTTAATGTGCACTGTATGAACAAACAACGTTTAATTGTTACAGAAATAGTTAAATAAACAGTTTGACAATACCGGAACATTAAGATAGCACCTTATTCAAATTTCTCCTAGAACACTTATAAAACTCTTAAGCCCGTTCGTATAATATAAAACTATATGAACTAAAATCTGGTCCCATCATGACAGGTACTACACTGTAACGGGAGAGCAGCCTGATGAGGCGACGGTGGAAGCCTTGGTGACAGTGGGTGAGGGAGAGCAGTTCTTACAGAAAGCAATAGCCGAGCAAGCAGGGGTGGACCCAGTGTATTCCAGGGGGACAGTTACCCCCCTGGATTTTGAATTATAGTGGAGATTTATCGGTTTCGATCGACATTGCCTCTCCTTGAAATTTTTTTTGCCCCCATCTGGACATTTAATTTGTAATTTAAGTTAAATTTAGGGTTAAGATTGAAAAAAATCTGTTGAATTTTTATTGGTAATTAGAATTATAAGTCAGAGCATCAGAAATTACAAGTTAAAGCATTGAAAAGTATAAGTTAAAAGCATTATTTTTTATCGAGTACTCAATGGGTTAATGGATTTAAATCCGATTAGATATTTAAATCCGATTCGATATTTTTTTGCCCCCCCCCGCCTGACGAAATCCTGGATCCGCCCCTGCGAGCAAGGGCAAGGAACGGTGATGAACATGGTGGCAGAGATACAGGAGCGGCACAACACAGTGACCGACTTGGAGAGGAGCCTGCTGGAGCTGCACCAGGTGTTTATGGACATACAGCTGAACGACATTGAGAACCAGGTCGGCAGGGCAAAATCGTTCGTCGATGATGGCCGTCAGAGCCTCCAGGTGGCACGGAAGTTGCAGAAAAACACCCACAAGTGGACGTGTTTTGCGATCCTCCTGCTCCTTATCATTGTTCTTGCAATTGTGCTGCCTATTGTACTGAAGCACTAGAAGAGCAATTTGATATTGAGTTGAGTACTTTGTTTGCTTCTGTTTTTTATTTTTGGTTTTTCTTTCTTTTTCATCTGCTAGCGGAGAGAGATTTCGGTTTCTAATTTGTATAGGATGTTTGTCTAGGCATTTCAATGTACTATGCAAGGAGTTCGCACGAAAGATGCTGTCCTAGAAAGAGAATTTAGTTCCTCGTTCACAACTTGAATGTCTTGCAATTCTGGGTTGATCACAAACGCAATATTAAAATGGGTGCTATGAGCTACACAAAACCACCCTTTACGCCCTTCTCTAAATATATTATATAAGAAAAGGCTAAACTACGAAAACTGCAATTGTTTTCGTTTCCAGATATACGTAAAACTCTCACTCAAAACTTACACTGATTGTACACAACCATCAACAGAGGAACTTACAAAAGAAAATGCACTGTGGTCGGCTGGAGTGGTCTATTATACATCATCTCCCCAGACAGTAACCAAGTTCACCAACCCTCCAAAAATGAAATCTCAAATTTCTAGACAGACAATAATAAAAAAGAAAGAATAACCTACTACAACAAAAGCCTATTTCATAATTTCAATTATGATGGAGGGGGAATAACATACACTCGCACCTATCTGAAAGTAGCTGGATATATACATCAGTTTACGTGCCTCAGCACGAATCAAGACTATACCCAATCGGGGTTCACCTATTCCATTCCTTACCTGAACAACTCTCTTCTACTATCCCTTCATTTCTACCTCTTGTCCAAGTTTCCTTGCATAGATAATCAAGTACTGGAGAGCATGGTTGGTTGGACTCTTCAGTGAAAAAGAAGAGGGATGCGATTCAAGCTGGATATAGGACTATATCCAAGCAAGAGAACCTCTATCATTGGCCACTTGGGGACGGCCTCGGGTTGGTGTTGGCGGTCGATTTGCATTGAGCTCCTGATACCAAAAAGGGCCAAATATTAGAAAATAGATAATAAGAATGAAACATATAATGAGAAGTACTATGAACATATGCAGCATGCTAGAGCCGAACAAGAACCTGCATCCATGTATCTTCAATGTGACGCTCTGGAGAGGTCTCCGGAGAAGTTATGGCTGGGGGTAGAGGATGGATAAGCTTTGGTACTACCACCAGATCTCTTCCAAGCACTAGTATAGCTCCTGCATTGTTTGCCGTACCTATACTCCAAAATACATAACCAAAGATTAATGCAAACCGATACCTCATTGGGTCCTATGTAATGAGAGTGTAACACTTATTCATAAAAAGAACCTCATACAGTATACGAGTGATACTATTTCTCTTTCTTTTGAGGAAGATATAGTGATCCTATTCAAAAATTCAAGGAAAAACTGACCCATCTTACTATCATCCTTTTGCTTCCAACTTCAACTGGAATATCATTACAGTATCTCAATTGATAATTATTTTAAAAAAGTTAACAGTCATCACTGCTTAATTTAGTTAAATAACATTTACTCTTTTTGTCAGTGTCTTCCAATTGTTTCTGTATAAGACTTGCTTAAACAAGGGCAGTGTACCACTCGGGGTACACAGGAAGAGAAGAAAGATTCATGCAACCTTACCACAATAATTGGTGGCAGAGAAAAGAGTGATGAGGTGGCCCTGTGCAAAGCGCTCAAAGCCATCCATGACACACTCATGGGCCCGCACTATCAACTGCAGGTCATTATTGTTGCAAAACTCCATCACCCTGTCCGGCTGCACAACCAACAATAAACTTAAAAACAGCTCAATAAATTGAAAATAATGGAAATGGTAGACCTTTTACATGGCTGGAGATTTGTTTTTTAACTTGACCGCATCAATACCACTCTAGATTTTTCATGTTCGGTGTTTCCTTTTTTCAATAGATACTTAATAGTAACTTTTAAGGTCTTATTATCTGCTTATTTATCAAATCACTAGGCAGGTGTATGAGCTGGATAGTAGCAAGTCATTTTATGCACATTAAAGGCTTAGAGAAAAGATTTCAGGAAAGTAGCAAATCTGACCCCAAATGTAACTAAACCAGGGCCCCTTGCATTTGGTCTCAACCCTTCAACACTGTCGTTTTCAGTAGGATCGGACCTGTGTTAAAGAAGGAAAAAGTTAAACAAAGAAAACCAAAAATGAAAACTGAAAGTAAGGCATTACCGTGATCTTTGGTTGAGGACTAAAGGAGGCCTAAGTTGGTTATTCCGATTAAGACCAACCTAAATTATTCATGTTTGGTTGAGGTCTAAAGAAGAGAGAGAGGACTAAAATTTGCAAATAGTCACTGGCGTTGGGTCCAGGACGCAACACAAAATAAAGACACCTAGGGAGGTGGTTTAGTTTAGGCCAGCCTGACTTTAGGCTTACACCTAGTTAGCTAGCCAGCCTATTTTATGCATGTTTGGTGGAATAACTTAGGCCTAAACCATGGAATTAACCCTTATTCCATGATTTAGGCCTCAACCAAACATGGTGTACAAAAAGAAACATCAAAAGACGAGATAGATACCACAAAAGATCCATCAAGACAACTGAGCCAGCTTCCATTGTAATAGGCCTCTGGAGACTTTCTATCTGTTCGACATGATTTATCGACCGACCAATACCACCATGCATGCATATGATTTTCTTCTCTATTAAAGCAGCCAGAGGGAGCCAATTAAATAGCCGATTCATGCGGTGCCATGTCCAGATTCCATCTCGCTCTCCCTATGCCAAAAATAATATATTACTGTTACAATCTTGGCCTTCTCATTATTTAGACACAGTTTTATTATTGACTTCTTCTCATAGTTTCAACGTGTGTAACAGGCAGAAATCAAACTCTACCAAGTAGGGTCAGATGATGTGTGTTACCCCTTAAAATAAATCACAAATCTAATTACAAGATTTAATCAAACAAGACAGACTCCTAACATCAATTGAAACCTATTGATGCTCTCTGAGCATGATCCATCAAGTTTGTACAACTAATTTCTCATGCTAAACAATTGGCAACCACTGCATGTTCTTGTGAGTTGTGATCTATCACATGAGATGACTCCACTTTATTGACTAGGCATTACAAATTGGTTCTAAGAGAAAAAAAATTATGTCCAGTTACCATTCGCTCAATGCACTCTATACGGAAGCCGAACAAAGCATTGATATCAGCTGCCTCATGGTTCCCCCGAATTAAATGCACATTATTAGGATGTTCAACCTATATTACATACATATAATGAAAAAAATTCAGAATTACAGCAACGGAGTAAAACAAAAATATTTACTTCCAAAATTGTTTCTCATTAGCAACCCTACCTTCAGAGCAAGGAGAAGAGTAATAGTTTCCAAACTATGCTGACCACGGTCAACATAATCGCCCAGGAAAAGATAATCAATGTACCTGAAGTTGGAAGAAAAAGTAAAATTATTTATGATCAGAGTACCAAACTCACTTTGTAGACTTGATTTTATTGCCTTCAAGGCCTTTTTCTTATTTTTGCAATAGTTTGTTCAAGACCAGCTATTCCACGGGTATCTTTGGCAGGATAGTCAAAATAATTAAAATAGTCGTAATGAGTAATAAAAACAACAAATTTCAAATAATAGCTTACGCAATGTCTCCAGCTGTGGAGGGAGCGCCATACTCATCAAAAAGACGCATAAGATCCCCAAATTGACCATGTAAATCACCAAATATTTTAACAGGAGCTTTAAGCTGCAGAACACTTGGCTCACTTGAGAAAATCCTTTCAGCACTGTCGCATAGGTCTGCGATCTCATTGCAGTCCAAGAAAAATTGTCTCCTTACTGGGGGCTTCCATCCACGCGGTTTTAAAAGATGAGCTATTACCTACAACAGAATCAAAACTAGTATTAACAAAATTGTTGCTGCTAATATAAATAGAATAGGAAAAAAAAACCACTGGGTTACAGTACTGATACTACTGAACAATGAACTACACCCAATAGTTACAGTGGCTGAATAATGGTCTGGGATGTGGCCTAAAATTGGGATATTAGTATTGGTACTGATACTATACTGGAAGTAGAACGGCACCAGTACAAGTACTAATGCATTTCTTGTTCCGTTCTTCCCTTGAACTTTGCATCTAATTATAGACTTTAATTCATTTTTTATCTTATTTCCAGATTTTTGCAATTTTTCATGGAACAGTCAATGCTAACATGAAACCCCACCAGCCAATATCCATAAACTTAGAGATTTACCTTCTTAGGCACACTATTAATGGACATCTGCCGGTCTAGAAGCTTACGAGCTGCTGTGGCACTCTCAGGAGTTCCATAACTAACCCTTCTTCCTTCATTTTCAAATTGATCAATTGAAAGCTGTCTGACCATGCCACCCAATGCACCTCCTGTCTCAGCTGCTACCACAACCTGCACCAGAACATACCATAGATCATCCCAAGGTTCAATACAGAACTGTTATCAGAAATTCCTAGCTAATTTTTATTTTTTTATTTTCACATTTAACTATTTTTTTTAGAGACCGTTTACAGAACCCCAACTTGTTTGGGACTAGAGGCTTGGTTGTTGTTGTTCTAGAAACCGTTCACAGAAGTTGCCATTTTTCATACTAACATAAGGAAACCAGTTGTCTCAGATCTCTGAGCCTCAATGATCATGTCTTGCTTTGGTACATAGAAATACAGAACCAGTAAAGCACTGAACTGAATGATTAAGTTAAGTCTTGGGTAATACTAGAAAACTGACCGCTCTGTGATGCAGTCTGACCCCAGGAGGTGGAGTTGAGTTAGAATTATTGTTTTGTAGCACAGGTTCAGGCACTTTAATGAGGCTCGTCTGTTTCCCGCTAGGTGTAGCCTCTGAGCTGCCATCCCTGTCAGGTAGCTGCTCCACTTCACCGTTGACCTGCCGGGCCTTTACTGCAGCTAGAGTGGCACTAATCGCCTCGGCCTCTGCCGCTGATGCCTCAACCAGATACTCTACCCCTTTTGTCAATCTCCTATACCGAAAGCAGAATCCTCTAAGTTGCACGGTACAAAAGTTTAAAGCCTCTGGTTTAGGGACCCAAGACGGATTATTTAATTCATACTAATTTCCATATTGAATAATCTGCCTTGAAACAGTAATAGTCATCAAAAGAAAATGTAAACCCAACAAAAGCACTATTGTTTTTTGTATCTCGCCCATTAAAAATTATAGTATTGCTCACTAACATCAAGTGCATCATCAACAAAAGCATTGTTTTGGTATGCCACTCACCCTAGTTTAATAAACATATTGCAATACTTCATCATGGTCTACTTGAACAAATACTCTTGTGGAAAAAACATATATATCAGAAAATCGCGACACAATACATAAAATCAAATGGTTCTAAAATAAATGCAATCTAGTGACACTGTAATTACCTTTGTCCCTGGAGCACAGCATTTTCAGGGCTAATATCGGTGTACATATCACCATTGACTGGTGGTGCCACTGGAGTTCCAAGAACCACAGATCCATCTGGCGCTGATTCAGAACCGGGCTTGCCTTGCTCTGTCATCGGCATAAGCATACCTTCCTGCAGGTGATCTCCCGACCTGGCCGTTTACTGAAGCTGCAGCAGCTGCCGCGTGTGAGGCCGCGCTTGTAGTTTCTGCTGCGGCTAGGTCTTCCGCTACTAGAAGGTCATCAAGCAGCACACCTGCACCAATAAATATCACAGTTTCATAACTTGTAAACAACAATTGGAATCAATCACACCAAGAATGAAATCCAGTTTCACCATACAACACCTCAAATATACAAAAATCAACACTGGCCCGGTCCAGTAAATAGCAACATGAGTCATGACAACCGCATAGTCTATAAAATATTAACAGGAAATGAAAATTTTGTTAGAATATATCAGTAGGAGGCAATCAGGTTTAAGTCATACCACCACGTAAGCCCCCGTAAATGAAAATAAGATCACCAACTGCGGCTGCAGCATGTCTACATCTACGTGTAAGTTCAACAGACGCATCTCCACCTGCTGCATCTGCACTATATCTTCCTGTCCTTGGAGTCGTCACTACTGACTTTGTATCACACCATACACCAGCAGCTGTGTCTAGGACTGAAACAAAAAAAAAAAATATATCACAACTTTAAGAAAAGATAAACAGAATTCTCCAATCAGCAGAAGGAAAAGCATAGCAGGGATTTGTTCAAGATTTATTCCCTCTAGTTGGAGGGTAACAAAAGTAACTTCCTCTAAAAATTCTTTCCTTCTCTTTCATTCCCTGTCCTTCTCTTCTCAACTCAGGAGTAGACCCTTAAGTGAAGGGAAAAAAAAAAAAACGAAACCTGCAATGCTAGACGAATCTTCTACCATCCGGCCACCTCCAAGAGCACCTCCAGATACATGAAGCCGTGCATTCACAAAAACCTATTGAAAGTTCATAAAATGGATGGGGTCATCCGCCACAATTGACAATTCTACTAAAAAACCCAGATCAAATAGCACAATTTAAATATCTCTGTAGAAAGAAGAAGAAAAAAACCAATCTTACAGCTGCATGTTGGTATCTAGGGGAAGGAGAGACACCAGGTGCAATGGCCCACTCCCACCGGCCATCTCTGTGCTTTGCAAGGCCATATGCACTGGAAAGGGGCTTCATTTATTTGACCAGAGAAAGATTGATCAGTTCAAAATGCAAAAAAATTTAATTTCTCTTCTGCCAAATTCGGGTTTAAAACCCAACAAAAAAACACACACGCAATTTCAGTTGGTTCAAAGAATCAGCCAATCTCTATTGGTACTGAGTAAAGCTGTGAAGGCCAATGATTGAGCCATCAGCACAATTACCAGCTAGCAAAACAAGCTGACCTTCTCACCAGCATTTAATAGGTTCTAACTTCTAAACCAATATATTTTCTGATATGCAGTTGTCACAACATTTGAGAGATTAAAAATTTTACCACACTATTTGCATCCCTGCCACCACAGAGCAGAAGAAGGCCATCAGAGCGAGCACTTGCCGTCGCATACCTAAAATAATGCAAATAGCCGAAGTATTATGGATAAGGAATATGACAAAAGCCGACAAGACAATGACCAGTTATAAGTTGTTAGAAGTTTGATCAAAACAAAATGTAATTATTACATGCATGGAGGTGGGCCCTCCCCTTCTGGTTCAAGCTTCCTCCATTCATATGGTTTTGCAGCGGTATCAAGCGCCCATACATCAGCTAATGGACGCTTCCCTGCAGAGATTCAAACATACTATCTGTTTTAGCAACAGAGAAATTGAAAGATAAAACAATAACCACATCTATTTATATATAATTAGGAATTTGGTTGCTCTAGTATATAAAACTTACCATCATTTCCACCAATCGTCAACAGAAATCGCTGCCCAACCAAAGCCATGACGTGTCCATAACGTGGACCTGGACCAGGCCCTTGAACAACCACTCTAAATTCAAGCACACAAAGGCCCAGTTGTTAGTTACATATTATTGATCTAGTATGACGATTGGAATATAGGAGTTGCATCAATTCTAACCTATGCCATCGTGGGCGCTGTTGTGTTAAATCCAAAACATGAAGATCCTCTGCTGATAAGCCAGCTGGCCCAATTCCACCCTATTCAAAACAGAAACAAGCTCACACCTGGAACGACCTCACATATATACTAGGAAATTGATTTTGTATATTGATATGATATCCAGGAGCAATCAAGGACTTATATCAGTTGGAACAAGCCAAATGACAACATCTGAACACAATAAGGCTTGTTCCATTGCTGAGCAGCATTTGGGTTTACTTGCTTAATTGAACTAAAATTTTAGTGTATAACAATCTTATGTTATACCCACAAAAAGTTGTTCTGCTACAAAATTGAACCCGAGAACATATTTTAACAAAATATTGTACCTGAATTACAACCATTGTACCAACAGCAGTAGCAACATGCGCTGCTCTAGGTGATGGCGGTTCCCCCAGTGGAGTAAGCCTGAATTAGAAAAACAAGTACTTTTATTTCTATATTTATTTTATTTTGAATGCTGTTTTAATTTTAATATTAGTTTGTTTGTTTGGTGTAAAACAGCATAGCAGAGCTTTTCAAGGTGTAATTGAGATTTAAATGCTGCGACAATAAAACTAAAGAGAAGGACACCATACTATCAAAACTGTACAAGTTGGTACCCAACAGAAGAAATGGTCAAGTACAAAAACAAGAAATTGTTTAAGTATGTTGATATTCAACATACCTTGACCACTTGTTTGATATAACATCATAGCAATGCACATCAGCAGTTGCACCAGCAAGACCTACAGCCAAATTTGAACTAAATAAAATTTCCAGTTCCGTATTAAAATATTTAAATTAGTTATTCACCCTAGATTGCCTCAATCGAGTTAAAAGTTTAACCAAACTTTTAACAAAAATAGAAGTCCGAGTAAAACTCATAAATGTCCAGGCCCTGGAACTCTGCTTATAATAACCACTAACAGGGAAACATTCAATTCATCTGACCAGCTGTATTACACAATTGACCATTGCTTGCACAGTAGAGGAAATAAACTGCTGTGAGACAATAAAATCCATATGTTGACAAGAGTAAAAATTGGCGTCACGTGTAATTCTCATTTAACAAACAACAATTCCCAATTGTTTATTGGAAAATTAAGCAATCATGTAATGATTATCTTATCTTTGCACATAGCTGGTGTAAGTAACACGTGATGCTTGCACCACTGAGTTACATCTGTTTACTTTTACCGTTAAAACTAATAATCGTCCAGGTCCGGGAACTCTGCTTATAATAACCACTAACAAAGTAACATTCAATTCATCTGACCAGCTGTATTACACAATTAACCATTGCTTGCACAGTAGAGGAAATAAATTGCTGCGAGACAAAAGTAAAATCCATATGTTGACAAAATTGTACTTGTAAAAATTGGTGTCATGTGAAATTCTTATTTAAAAAACAACAATTCCCAATTGTTTATTGGAAAATTAAGCAATATGATGAGATGATTATCTTATCTTTGCACATAGCTGGTGTAAGTAACACGTGACTCGCACCACTAACTTGCATATGTTTACTTTTACCGTTAAGAAATACTATCTACCTAGAAATAGAACAAAATACAACCAAGCAGCTTTCTCTACTTTAACCAGATAGAAAGACTTAAACCATATCCCAAAAAGCCATGTTCCTGGAATTTGGGAAGCATAAGCTTCAACTTGAAATATCCATTAAATGAGTAAGTCACTACTTAAGGCAAGAGTGATCTCATCTATGTCTAAAAGTTGCATTCCCCTTGGAACAATTACCACTCAAATGAAACACAAGTAGCAGTCATTTCACAGAGAAAGAGGTCAGATAGAAGTACTTACGGATCCCGGCACTTCCAGCTGGCGATGGAGGCGTGGCCGAGTTCCCTTCAAGTGCTGTGGCCCCACCAAAAAGTATAAGGCGGGGCCCGATGTACCCTGGGCCCCCCTCATCTCCAACTGCCGGGACAGCTGTGAGCGTGTGGCCACACCTACAGCCAGGCCCGTCTTCTTTCTTCTCTATTACAGCATTCACTGCAGAGTAATTTGGTGCCGGTCTTGGCCCCGCTACAACTGGCTGAGCAGGTGGCTGGGGAGGAGGTGGCGCTTCTGGAGCCGGTGTAGTCTCGCCGGAGGCGGATTCCTGTGTCTCCTGGTTCGATTCAGGCTCTGTCGCCATGGGCGAATCCACATCCATGGTCGGCGTTTCAAGATAGAGAAATGGAGATCAGAGGTCAAGCGATGTGACCATGGATCGAACCCTAACCCTAGGTCCTAATTTCTGCTGTAAATTTCCAGAAATATATCTCGGATCAGAGAAAAAGATAGAGAGATTGGCTATCCTCCTATCCGATCGACTGTCGCGATCTATACGAAATGGGAAAAAAAAAAACGAGGATTGAATTGACAAAAATAAGTGAATAAAATTGGAAGGAAAAGAGATGCAAAACGAAAAGAGAGAGGATTGAAGGGAGGAGATACGCGAGGGGAGAGACGAAAGGAGAGAGGAAAGAAAATTCTTAAATCTTATGATAAACTAATAATATTTCTATTTTTATTTTTTTATATGTTGTTAGTTTATTTCTCTATTATCTGGCTTTGATTGATGAGCTTTTCGTCGGGACAGTTCAGGTCAGGCTTACGCTCTCGCTCTCTTTCTTTCTCCACAACGAGCGGGTCGGGTCGGGTCGGGTTGAAAAGGCACTTCATTTAGTTAGTCTCGGATTAGTTCATCGAATTATAATCTACTGCTAATGACAGTGGGTCCGATACTTCTAACTAGTTCTGGAATTTATCCTTTCCCTGCGCTCTCGGAGCACGGTATTCTTTTTTCTCAGGAGACTTGTGCGAATGGTTAGGACATTTCCGACCGTCGGATCCCATCAAATTGACCTGTATGAACTATGAACGACTGGTGCCACTTAGGTGAGCACTGAGCAGATTACTTTGTACTTGTTAATCTGAGTTCAATTCATTTCCACCAAAATATTTGGCAATTTCAAATTTCAGTTTTGAATGATGTTTAAATTAAATTTTTTACAGGGTTGTATGTGGAAAACTGCTCTGAGTTGTTTGTGTTTCTTTTAGTTGTATCAGAGAATGAAATGGAAAAAGGTTAGAAATTCCGTTTACTATTTGGAGGTTCCTACTGAAAAAGGAGCTTGCGAGTTGCGACGGCGGAGAACCGGTGGGACCCAAGAGGGAGAAAGGTATGGTGACCGGGAGAACCGGCATCTGGTGGTTGATCTAATGATGACGAACCGAGTTTCTATGACAGGTGTGTTGCTGTTTGCTCCGACATTTTTATTAATATCCAAAGTTAAAGAGAAATTAATAAATATACTCGGCTCCTCTTGGTTTCCATAGAAATATCTCTATTGGTCATTAAATTGCCGGTTTTGAATTTTTTTGTCTTGGTGCTCTCAATTTTTTTTTTTTAGAAACACTATGAAGAGCAAGATACTAAAATCTAATACTAAAAGTTCAAATTTTTTGTTTAAATTATTTGTTAGATTACTTCTTTTGATGTATAATTAGTATATTTATACTAAAATACACTAAATTACTTGAAATTATGTTAAATTACGCTAAAATACGGTAAATTACGCTAAATTACATATGAATAGGGACGATATCTTCACTGAGAAGGCGAAAAACAACGACGAAACTTCAAACGGCCATAAAACGGTGCTCGAGTGTCCGATTTCAGCAAATTATCACTTTTCGGAAAGCTTGCGAAAATACGCATGCGTCAGTGACAGCTATGTCGTTTTTCAAAATTCAGAATTGCCAAAAAACAAAGAGAAGAGCCTCAAAACTTGAGTTGAAGTTTCCGATTAAGATTTTCATTTCTATTATTCAATCTAAGTAGCTCAGTAAATTAGTTACATAATGAACTTGTAGAATACCAATTTTTACTATTTTTTATGATTCATGAAAGATGGCACAAAATCGGTCTAATTTAGCGTAATTTTGCGTAGTTTAGCGTAATTTACCGTATTTCAGCATAATTAGCGAAGTTATTGTAATTTAGCGTAATTTAATGTAATTTAGTGTAATTCAGTGTAATTTAACATAATTTCAAGTAATTTAGCATATTTTAGTATAAATATGCTAATTATACATCAAAAGAAGTAATCTAACAAATAATTTAAACAAAAATTCGAATTTTTAGTGTTAAATTTCAGCATCTTGCTTTTCATAGTGTCTCTAAAAAAAAAATTGAGGGTACCGGCCATTAAATGACCGGTAGGCAAAAAAATTCAAAACCGGTCATTTAATGGCCGGTAGAGATATTTTTATTGAAATTCAGAGGAGCTGGATATATTTATTAATTTCTATTTAACTTTGGATATTAATAAAAATGTCGGCTATTTGCTACTCGGATGGCCAAAATAATGAATGTTTTTCTTTTCATAGATTATGTTTGAAAAAGTGAGAAACTGCGCAATGAATGCTCTCCTCACATCATTTCCTCTCGTGCACGAATCTTGATACAATCTAACACCAATTCAAACAATGCTCCTACTGGCACTTGCAGGGCTGCGCCTATTTTTTATGTTGTCGTTGAAAGGTTTTCGTTGAACGAAATTGAATTATATGAAATTTCATGAAATACTCGTAGTTCAAATATAAACCATTTGACTCTAAACAAAGCGACATATATTGAAACACAAACATTAGTTGACATCAGAAAAAAAAAAAAATACATTTGACTCTTACATTGGATTGATCGGTTTTTATGTTTATGTTTTGGATCCGATTCGTAGTTATCGAATGTATCATATTTTAATTTCATAACTAATTATTATAAATTAAAGTTCGTTGAAACTATATCATTCTTAAGCAGTCATATTTTGAGATTTTTGCGGGTTTCGTTGATAAAATGATATATCTAAAAGTATAACTAATTATTATTGAAATAAAAATATCCACAAATGATAATGTAAATAAAGTATACTAATTCTTATAAAGTATTTATAAGAATGTTTACAATCCAACATAATATCTTTTAAATATCAATAAGAAAACTATTCATTAATAAATAAATTGTTTAAGCATTATAAAGATAACAAATCCAACAATTACAGGACCACCCCTATTTTAATTTTAATTACGTATATTGAAATTTAATTGAATTTTTGTTTGTTTAAAATTTTTATATAACTCAGTCCTCCTCATAAAATTATAAATTTGTGTTTGTAGTAAAGTTCTACTTGGTGTTAGTGAGGTCTTAGATTCAATTTTCATTAATTATATTTTTTTTTCTTTTCACATATTATGTATTTTATAATTTAATCTCTTATTTAAATTTTCTAGTTCCGTCCCTGAACAATTCATAAAGCATAATTCACTTTTATAATTATGTTATTCAAAACATAATTTAATATTCATTCAAGAACTATGGGATTAATTTAATTGTAAACACTATTATAATGATGTGGCAACCATATTTTACTAATCCAACCAGACATTTCTTACAACTAATTAACACTTTATCTGATTTGACAATTTGTATATAATTCATATTTAATATAACCTATTCATTTGTACGAGAATTTGCGCATTCGTTGTATATAATTTACATTTATGGCATGTCAAAATTCATGCAGCAGATTCAAACTTTTTCTTGCGCGCATAAATAAAAATCACATAACGCAGACAATTAAATAATAATGGTTCATGTTATTACTATCATATATTATAATTCCGATATTTTTTTAGTTACCACCTCAAATACTTTGAAATTTGAATCTTATCATTCCTTTAGGTAAAATTAAATGGTTACTATGTGCCCAGAACCAAGCTAGTGCATATGAGTTTCCAGCTTAAATTTGCTCATATTGAATTGAAACATGCGAAACTCGTGCGCAGCTTGGTGCTGCACACATGGTAACATTTTAATTTTGCAGAGATAAGATCAGAATTTCAAAATATTAAGATGGTAACTAAAAAACTTTCGGATAATAATTCTATAAAAATATAATTAATAGAGAATTGTAACCGACCTAAAATTTTTATTTATACCATAATAAAAAAAATAAACCAAAACACTCATGTTTGGTCATAATTCTAAAAATACTAAGGTCACCATGCGGCTCCAAAGACTGGGGGCCGCTAATTGGCCCTACGGCCCCTGTCTAAGGGCCTCCAAATGAAATAGCGACCCCATTTTTTTTTACATAAATTTTATTAACTAACGAACAAAAAACTTTGTTCTCTGTGCCGTTCATAAATGTTTATTGTTCTTTGTGTCGTTCAAAACAAAACAACCATTTTTATTGTTCTCTGTGCCGTTCAAAAAAAAGAAAAAAAATGGGGCCGCTATTTCATTTGGAGGCCCCTAGACAGGAGCCACAGGGCTAATTGGCGGCCCCCAATCTTTGGGGCTAATTGGCGGCCCCCAGTCTTTGGAGCCGCTAAACAGTTTGGCGGCCTGGGTGAATTTCGACTTCTGATCAAACACGAGTGCTTTGGTTTAATTTTTTTTTTTGAATATGGTAGAAATAAAAATTTCGAAAAGGGGGATTTTACTTATTGATTTTTTTTTCATAATTCTAGCGTGTATTTAATTTTTATAATAAATTTATGTTGTACGTGTGTTATTTTAAAAACAAAAAAAAATATCTATAGTTGATATTCAAATTTAAATATTTTTTTAAGATATTTAATAAAAATAATAAAGATTGAATGTACGCTAATGCTATGTTTTTTTAACCAAATTAATTTGAGTATTTTAAATCCTGAAGCAGAAAGTCCACACTGGTTTTTCCTTTGCATGGAATGCAGAGAACATATAAAGGCATATAAATACACAAGGGAACCTAACTTAATTATGAACATAGACAAAGTGTATATATATACTAGTTAGCAGGGGCGGAGCCAGACTTTCAGACTATGGGGGTCAAACGTGAATAGGGGTCAAGTATATAAAATTTTCCTACTACGAATGGGGTCAATTTCACATTATCCATAATATTTTACTTTAAATTATATTAAAATAAGGTATAAATAAAAAAAAATTCAAAATGAATGGGGGTCAATTGACCCACATTCATTGTATGTAGATTCGCCCCTGCTAGTTAGGCTCAAAAATATTAATTTAGAATGTCGGATCTCGTACTAAAAGGGATCAAACATTAATTAATGAAGAAGGTCGCAGATTTAAAATCCAAATGGAAGATCTCTAGCAGATATTAGAGAAAGTTAGATGGCTTGACCTCCAACTTTACTAAAAAAAAATTAATGATTCTACAATTAAGATAAGTTATTTCTAAACAATGATCGAAACCAAACCAAACATAAGTTTTCAAACAAAATTGTAACATGTTTCAAGACAACTAGAAAATTTAAATTGAATTGGCTGAAAATGCAAAATGTCTGATTATTGAAATTTGAACTCAAGTTTTGACAACTACAAAGTGAAATTTTAATCACTAAGTTATAAAATAAATATTTAGCATTTTATAATAGAGATTGAACTATATAAAAAAAAAGACAAATAAATTTTAATATACATAATTAAAAAAATTTAATTATAGAAGTAACTAAACACTTTCCGATTTGACTATATATACTAGTTAGGCTAGAAAGTAAATTAAGTGATTTTTGGTATACCTAACTTAAGCTCAAAAATATTAATTTAGAATGTCTAAAGGGATCAAACATTTAATTAATGATTCCAGATAGAATAACCCTTTGATCTAATGATAAAGACAATGTCCTTCTAATTAAAGATCGCAGATTCAAAATCCAAATAGAAGATCTCTAGCAGATATTAGAGAAAGTTAGATGGCTTGACCTCCAATTTTACTAAAAAAAAATTAATGATTCTACAATTAAGATAAGTTATTTCTAAACAATGATCGAAACCAAACCAAACATAAGTTTTCAAACAAAATTGTAACATGTTTCAAGACAGAACTAGAAAATTTCGATTGAATTGGCTGAAAATGCAAAATCTGATTATTGAAATTTGAACTCAAGTTTTCACAACTACAAAGTGAAATTTTAATCACTGAGTTATAAAATAATATTTAGCATTTTATGAAAGAGATTGAACTATATAAAAATAAAAAAGACAAATAAATTTTAATATACATAATTAAAAAAATTTAATTATAGAAGTAACTACACACTTTCTGATTTGACTGTAGATCCGGCACTGACCTGTTTGACAAACTTAGTCTCCGAATATGGAACCGAAATTGATTTAGGCAGATTCCACAGTTTGATCCGGACCAGGTTGGTGAAGTGATAGGAAGCGCATCTGCTGAAATCCGAGACCGGTAACAATACTGAAATCTCTGTAATCCGAATTCAACCGTCGAATTGTTCCAAGATGCGTGTAAGTAAAAATCAGCTGTTTCGAGATGCGTTCTCGGAAAAAATTCGATGGCTGGATTCGAATTGCAGGAATTTCAGGATTACTGTTCATTGGTTTCGGAATTTCAGCTGATCCGAATCCGAAGTGATATGTGATATTGGATTATTTACTCTTGCTAACAATATTGCAACAAGGCCCTCAAAAGTTAAAATATCTGAAATATTTGTTAGACTAGTAAATACTTGCAAAGCAATATTAGGAGGGGAGTTGTGTGCATTTGCCAAGAAATAATGACAAATATATAGAGATTGGAGAAGAGTGATTAGGGGGTGTCAACAAGTCGGATGGAAGCATTTTCGTATTCGTATCCATTATGTAACAAAAGAGAATTTTATTCTTATTCGTACCAAATAAGTTAACAGAAAAAAATCTTATTCTTATTTGTCTTTTCGAATACTTGTACGGGCCGGTAAACAGATAAAAAAGAGTCACTGACAATTTGGTATCTCAAATTGTGCTTTCGATAAAATATTTTTCAAAACAAAAAAAGAAGAAACAATTAATAATGAATACAACTAATTTGTATTATGCAAATTTAGTAAAATACAAAACTTTCTCGTATCGTATCATGTATCATCTCCATACAAATATATATCTAAATATATAATTTATTTTAAAAAAAAAGTAACTTATAGGATAATAAATAAAAAATGTTCTTACCTGTACTCTTACCTGTTATGATAACGAAAAAAATATGTATCCTTACCCGTACAGTCGTCCGGATAAGCTAACGAAAAACTCTTATTTGTCTTTTATAATACAATACGGATCGAATTAAAAGATTTCCAAAAGTGATATATTTAAGAAATTTTGAATGGGGAAGTTTTGTTTGGCTTGAGTGCCATCCTTAGCATGTGTTGCAGATATTTTTGTGATAAATTTATTTTTCAAGAATTTGATAACAAATTTCTTATTACTAATTAGAGTAAATTTGAGTAAAATCACTAATTTAGAGGGTTCAAACAAAATTAATTTTGTAAACTGAATATTTAGTATCAATATATAATCAATCTTAACAAAATTATAATATTTTAAGAGCATTAAGTATTTATATTCCTCAATACAATAAAATCAACTCACAATCAACTGTCCTTTATTTACTATTTTCATTGAAAACTTCAAAATGAAAATTAGAAAAGTGAAGAGGGCTCTTTCGGAAAGTTTATAATATTAGAACAGTTACATTCTTGCGCTTCACTTCTTCCAAATTTTTTTAAGAGTTACCAAACCAACAGAACCCATGAATCTCCTCTGTATATTAAAAAATCCTGTACCACTCACTGTAGCAGAGTTGGATTTGTTTAAAGGGTGTTCCAATCAAGGGCGGACCCATACACAGTCAGAGGGGCAGCTGTTTTTCTCTGGACATTGAAATTCAGTGGAAAAATACAGGCACGGTATCACTTTGCTCTTCCCTAAAAATTATTTTGTTCCTCTATGAAACTGGAAAGCCCGTCAGATCAGACCAAAAGCACTGTTAATGAGAAACTTTGTTGTTTTTATAGAAATTTTATAGAAATTTACGGATCTGAACCAACTTTGTTATTTTTTAATATATAAAATGATATTATTTTATTGTTTTTTATTATGTAAGACTATACTATTTTTATTGTTTTCTATTATGTTAATTTTTTTTTATCTAGTACCCGATTAGTTAATAAGTTTGAATCTAATAAGCTATTTTAATTCAATTCCTGCTCCTCCCTGACAGAAATTCTGAGTCCGCCTCTAGTTCCACTGAACACCTATAGTGCTTGTACTTTTGATATTGTACCAAATTTATTAAGAAAGATCTCCTGCATTATGCAACCTTTTTCTAGGAGATAATATTATATTATTTTGGGAAGAACGGAGTAGGTCCGATGCCCATCGGACCTACTTTTAGGTTCAACGCCACGCTGACCGTCCGATTTAGTACAAGATTTGTGCGCACGAAAATTGAAACATACACGCACGGGGTTTAAAGAATTCTGCACGAATCTAAAAGCAAATCGATGGTGATTAAACCCATCGAACCGAGGTAGGTCCGATGCCCATCGGACCTACTCTCAAGTCTATTTTGGGGTCCAATAAGGACTTTGGGAAGTGGAGGGGATCTTGATATCCTACCTAGGAGGCATGAAACAATGTGACCGTCATTATCCATCCATATATTATATTAGCACGCTTTAATAAACTTTTGTTGTATTATGTTTTCTCAAACAGACGGAAAACAAAGTATCCACCTGTACTAGTATATGATTATTTTTTCTTATTTATAATAATATACGAGGATTTAATTGAACGTGCAGTTTGTTTGGAATCTGATTCTGCTGCTTTTCTAATTCTAACTAATTAAAATTTTTATTCATGTATCTCGATAAAAAAAATTTCATGCACAAATTTCAACGATTTTAAATGGTTGGAATCGAAAAAACAGAACCCTGCTGAGTCCATTCTGTTTGTTGGACACATAAATGTCCTGGTTGGTATTCATCCATGACAAAAAGCAAAGCGCCGACGCGCTTTGTGACCATACATACCGCTACAAATCACATCCCCTGAGATATCTCATGTTTGAGAGCAGGTCGAGTCCGATGGGTTTCGGGACCGTCGATCTGCTTTAAAATTTGTGCACAAGAATTTTAAAGCATATGTGAAAGTTGTGTGTGCGAATCTTAAAGCAGATCGCGACGGCCATTGAATCCATCGAACTCACTTTGAGTCAGATGGGCATCGGACCCAAATTGACCTCCTCATGTTTTGGGTGACTTATTGGAAAATCTCAAACTGTTCAAATACGTTCTGCACGAATCTCAAAACTCAAATAATACTAACCCTCTGCGCTATCCTCGATCGAATAGGCACCGGACACGTCGGTCACGCAAAATATGAGATATCTCAGATCAGAGGATACGCACTCGTTACCGCTACTGGCTTGTAATTAAAAAAATATTTAGAATTTATCGTCTCCAGTAATAAGACACTGGAGAATTTAGTAAGGTACAACAGAAATTTTTTGAAGTGTTTACTAAATAAAAAAACCTGTTAAATTTTTATCTACTCATTTAATCATTTTATAATTATATTTTTATGAGCAGGTTCAAATGGCTCATTTCTTTCATGTCTCAATCGTGCTTCATACCGTACCACTATCTGCACTAATATTTGAATAATTAAAATATATAATATATATTTACTATTTGAATAGGATAATTAAAATTCAAAATCATACCGTACCACTATCCGCACAGTATTTGGATATTGGATATCCGTATTTAATTTTCAAATATGGATCCAAAAAACTGACATTGAATTAAATAATTGTAATTCGGCTTTAAGTATTTTACACAGTCAAGTACCTTAGAGAATATTCACTCACATTGTGGTGCCTCACCAAAACTTTAATTTAATGTAATTTATAAGACGAATTAAGTCAAGTTAAAATTTAAAATTAATCAAATTACATGACAGACTAATTCAAACTGAAATCAAACTCAAGTCCTACAAACCCCACGTCAGTATTATCAAAATAGTTTAAATTCAAATCGACGACTCAAACAAGTCCAAATACGGATCTTATATGCATCACAAAGGGATTTATGAACGTGCAAAATATATACAATTTAAACCGTCTTATATCAAGAGAAACGCTGCAAGCTTTACGAAACACTATGATCAATCTAGCTGATTTCTGGCCAACACCTTTTTCTAATATTATGAAATGTCTTCAAATTATTTCTTTTGTGACAAATTAATCTCTGAATTTTTAAGTTAAACGATTAATTTTTCGAATTGTGAAATCAAATGCCAATGACCTATCCAATAATTAATTTATTATATAATGCTTAATTTTAAGTATAAAACAACTATAATATTTATTGATAAATTTATCCTTGTTTAAATAGTTTTATGAATCATATTACTTGCAAACTTTAATATCAATTTTAATTTGATAATGAATTATTTTTACTATTTATTTATCCTTGTCACTTCTCCACCCCCACCCCCCCCCCCCCCCCCCTTAATTTTACCAAGCATTCTAATTGTGTGTCATCTCACATAAAATTTACTCTAGACCTTAAGCTGAGTCATCAATATTTGATTTTCTTTAATATTGCACCTACTGTTTTTCATACAGCAAGTTCTAGTTAATCACATAGCAATCTCTTAATTCAAAAGTAAAAACTAAACACAAATAAAAATATCTGGATTAACTAATAAAAAACATATCCGATTAACATATTCTTACTTCCAATTTAATAAAACTCACAGCACCCACAGCCCACCATAACACTGCAAAAACTATGCAGCCATATATTTTTATAAAAATTCAAATTTTCTACTCATCCTCCCGGCACATTTTGTCTATTCAGTCCGTATGACAGCCACATATTGTCAAAGTACCGACCGCCAGCTGCAAGTGTAGTTCCTAACCCCTACCACTTGCACCTATAGCTGCAAAATCAACAGCAGGCTTCTGGAAAACCCTAACCACCGGCATTCCATCACCACCATCATTTCCTACACGCCACGACCGATCCTTCTTCCTCTGCGGCTTCTTATGTTGCTTGTGTGACTCTGCCTTCCTATTCTCTTTCTTCTTCACAACCTTACTACCTTTCGAGCCTGAATCAAATTCTTCCATATCAGCCAACTCACGTTTATCAGGCATAGACTCTGACGAAGGATCCGGATCCTCATCATCTGAACCCGACCCAGTATCATCCCCCTCCTCGGTTTCACTTGTATCCATTCCAGGAGGCAACTCAAAATGGGGCAACTTCCCATCAATGTAATCCTTGAGCATCTGGCGGGCAGCTCGGGTCTCATCCGGTAACCCGCTAGATGCAACATGGCCCCTAGAGGCACAATAAACCCGCAACAGTTCATAGGATGTCGGTGGCCGGTTTTGCGGTTCATAAGGTTTCGGATTGGGCAACTTTATGTTATAGATCCGCTCTAGTTCACGGCGCGCAACCCGGTTTGCCACAACCTGTACTGCCTCCCTGCTCTGAGTCATGCGGTCAATTGGTAGAACACCACATGCTACCATTTCATGTCTTGAACTAGAAAATGAAGGAAACACTAAGCCAGGACAGTCACATAATACCAGCTCGTCAGAGATTATTAGGGTTTGGAAGTGCTTTGTTTTGCCTGGAGTTGAGGTCACGCCAGTTTTTTTTGCACCTACCAGTGCATTGATTGTAGAGCTCTTGCCGACATTTGGGTAACCAACAAATCCAACAGTTACTTGTCTTTTGTTAGATGCAGTTGATGAGCTTGATGAAGGTCTCTCTTTGGCCATGACAATTGATTCGGCCTCAGTTTGCAACCGGGTCAAGAGTTCATCCCGCCCATAAATTTTGGTATCCAAACCCAGCAAGTCAGACTCTTGTAACTCAGGTTCCTGAATCAGTGTCTTGCCTTCTAAAGCAGCTGAGGCGGCTTTGGCCGACCAGAAAAGAAAAAGGATGTCATGTTGGTCGAAGTATTCGGCCCATTTCTTTCTGCAGTTGTGAAATACGAAAGAGGTATTGATTGGAGTATAAGAATAGAAATAATTAACCTTATTGATCCTTTGGTTTATATTCTGGTTATTGCATAGTATATAGTAATACAGTCTGACGACAGTTAACCATATTACAACAGCCATGCTAAGTTATACGATAAAATTATGAAATAGACATATAGCAATATACTCCAAAGGAGTAATTAAATAAACATAAGCAATATAGAATATACTCCAAACTTAGTTTATGATTTTTAATTTTATTGTAACAAAAATTTGCACTATTGTAAGAGAAGTTGCACGAAGCAGGACGTAACAGTTGGAAGTAGAAGTGAATTTATGTTCTAACCTGATATTGAAGGGTAAGAGGTCTGCTTTATTAACAAGGAGCAATGTTCTCTTGTGTTCATCTATTTCCTGTGCATATTCCTGTATTTTTACAGAAAAAAATAAGCATGTTCAAGCTACAGAGATTGTTTATACAGTCAGGTTAGGAGTATATTCCACCAGTAAAATACGAGTGAACCACAGCCAGATATTTGTGCCTCAACTAACTTATGTTCAAAGCATAAACCTTTTCATCAAACAAAATTCAAGATAAATATAAAAAAGCAAAAAACTATTAAAGAAAATATGGGCATAGATGACATCACATACCTCGAGATCAGGGCAGCGGTAGAACAAGGGATCCCTGGCATCAACAACCATTACAATCTACAAAAATATAAATAATAAATCACATGGTACAAATATAGTGTGAGTCGACACCTTCATTAAAGGTGTTCTAAAACAAAGATGAACAACACAAATTATGATGATATCATTTAATAGAGGCACACAAATTATTTATTTGTCAATTACCTTAAATAAATTTTCTTCAATTATTTTTCAACTTGTTTGGGACTAAAGGCTTGCTTGTTGTTGTTGAAGTAGTAAGTTAATTCAAAGCCAAATAGGGATACCTTTAATCCTCAACAGTTCAACTAATCACCGGTCTAGCAATAGAATAAAAAAGCATGGTCATGCTGTACAGCTCAGTACTGATCACACAAAATAATAGTAAAATATGATACCAACATAAATAGGAAAAATTTACTTAAGAGCACCGGTAAACTGCAGGTTCATATTTACCAACTGGCACAATTTTATGCCTCTAGGCAGGAAAGTTAAGTACAAATAGAGTCATTAAATTGAACTATACCAGGTCACTACGTTCAAGTACTCTCCACAGCTGCCTCCATATATCAAGATTTTTCTCAAAGGGAGTAAGCACAAGCTTGTCATTCTCCTCCAACCTACATGAACAATGAATGCTTAAAAATACTCATACAGTTTTGGTCTAGCACCAGTATACCACCGATATATTTTTCCAGTAATGACACATATTAGTACCACATGCTAAAGGTTAAACCAATTTCTGAAAAAACTGCAAACAACAACCAACTATTATGATCAATAGAAAGCAAATGACAAAATTCACAGTTTTTAATCTGACCTTGCAAGCTTTCGGCGCCACTCTAAGAAAGCTTGTTTTTCATTAGCATCCAGTTCCTCCACTGACATATTAGAATTCCATGGCGGTCTACAGAACATCAAAACCGATTTTTTTAGTAAAAATCAACAAAAATCTAAATCAATTATTTAAATTTGACCAATACATACTTAAACATAGCGATACCCTACCAGCAATCCTTGCCTTCCCCCCAAATGACCAATAATGTTAAACTAAACCCTAAATTGAGCTCATTTTTCTCCTATTTACACTGAAAGATAGAAAATCAGTATACCTTCGAGGAACTTTTAGATTGTTTGCATGCAAAGCCTCCTCCTCTTTCTGTGCTTGCTTCCTCTCATCTGATGTCATGTCTCCAGCATCATCACTTCAACAAAATAAATGAAAAACATATAAAGCAGTTAACTAACCATCGGACCTAAAAAGGGATTGGCTGAAAAAGGATGGGATAGGGGAGCATAGACATACACAGAGATGAGAAGATCAGAGGGGCCGGCGTCCGAGGCGCCGCCGACGGAGAGTAGAGAAGCATCATCGGAGTTATCGATGATGGCATCGATTTCGTCGATCTCAGTGTAGGATTCGAGAACTTTGCGGTTTTGGAGGTGAATCGCGCGGCCTTTCTCCTGGGCCTCGAGTGCCATCCTGTTATGCTGCTTTATCAGCGCACGACCCAGCCCCTCTGCTCTCTCCTTCTTCCCTCCCATTTTTCTTTCTTTTTCTGTTCTTGATCGAACACTTTTTTTTGTTCTTTTTCTCAGCTAAACCCTATTTCGCGTGAGAAAGAGTGAGTTGGAGGCTAGGATGTCATGCCATGAGGGAAGATAGAGATGGAGCGACCGTCAAAGCCGCCCTAACTGGATTCCCACGTATACCTGACCGTCAGGTTATGGACTTTAAGCCGTTGATTTCCATACGAGATGTGAATTAGCGTAACTCGTAATGTAATCAACGGTTTAGATCAACAACAACGTTAATGGATGACGGGTTCTGAACGGGCTCGGTCAGGTGGAGGGCTCATAGCCGGGTGATTATCCCTGACCGCAGGAGATGATATGTGTCTATACCTTTGGGGGTGTTCGGCACCACATTAAATTTAAGTGGAGTTAAGAAGTACTTATTGCGTAGGATCGGATTAAGAAAAGGAATGTTAAGTAAGCAAAAAGGTTCTAAGGAGGCTTAATTTAAGAAAAATGGTGCTTTAAGAATTGGGACAAGAGGGGCTTAAGCTTAAGAATTTGGACAAAATGAGCAAAAGTTAATTCTCACTAAGAAGAGGTTGTTCGGACTGATTAAGCTTCTAAAAAGTCTAAAGGAAGTCTAAGGAGTCTTAAGGAGAGGTTGCCGAACACCCGCTTGCTACTTAATGGATGACGGGTTCTGAACGGGCTCGGTGAGGTGGAGGGCTCATAGCCGGGTGACTATCCCTGACCGCAGGAGATGATATGTGTCTATACCTTGACTGTGTTCGCAACACACGAAGGATTAAATTTTATGTGGAGTTAAGGAGCACTTGATCGGTAGAATCGGATTAAGAAAAAGATACTAAGTAAGTAAAAAAGTGCTAATGAGGTTTAATCTAAGAAAAATGGTGTCTTAAGAATTGGAGCAAGAGAAGCTTAAGCTTAGGAATTTTGGCAAAATGAGCAAAAGTTAATCCTCACTAAGGAGAGGTTGTTCGGACGAATTAAGTTTCTAAGGAGTTTAAAAGAAGTCTAAGGAGTCTTAAAGAGAGATTGCCGAACACCCGCTTGCTACTTAAACATATTATTAGACATAGATTTAAAACTTTGATTAGACGTCAATCAGGTTTATGATTTCATCCGTACAACATCATACAGTTTTAACATGATCCGATCGTATTCGATACAATACCGTACATATTTATGACATGATTATCTAATTTCGTATGGTAGTCATGAAGAAATTAAGATAATTTGAATGTAACTTGTTGTATTATCAAATACTATTAAATATAAATATAGATATTTCTAAATTCTAAATAACTAGTCGCATTGTTGCGGCTACGCCGCAACAGTTTTTTCTGATGTTTATTTGAGTACATAGGTACGTGGCGCATTTTTTTTTTTCTTTTTCTTTTAATACTCGCATCGCAAGTGATGATTTGTAACACTGCATGATATAAAGTGGGTGAGCCTACAGAATTCTTATCTATAAAGGTGAAATTGAGAAGATGAGAAAATATCTGATTTTCTTGATAATATGATTTCAAAAGGGTGGGAGGATAATGGTGTGCTCTACGGCACTCTAACATTGACTACCATGTTTTACTTCAATTTTTTATTATATATCTCATTAAATACCATATATTTCGAAGTCATGCCTAAACTAATTTCAAGAATTGAAATATGTATTAATATTTTAGTAAGTACAATATTTATGATAACTAAAACTTAGAATTTGTGATCAACAAAAAAATTATCAGATCAGTCAATACAACAACATAAAACATAAAACCTTTCATACAACAACAAAAAAAAAATTCTAAAATGTTAGAAATTTCCTTAGAAATAGTACAAATATAACTCTGACAGTCTCTCTCTTGCAAAGCCCCTCAACATTTTCAACTCACAAATCTAATTTTTTTTTACCTAATCAATTTCTACTCATGAGTACCAACTCTTCTGTCATTGATTAAGCGGACCATATCAATGATGCATAATTTATAACATCGATCAATAAACAGTTATACATTTGTTCATTCTACAGCAGACTAAACAGTCCAAGATTATAGATATACATGGAGTTAATATAATTAAATTTGTACCTCACTAAGAGCCTCCTTTAGAGATTTCCCTTGTTCAAGTGTGATTAGTTGTGATAGCTCATCCTTGTGTTCAATCATTAGATCATACCTTGAAACAGTCAAAGCCTCAACTTCATCATAAAATAATTTCTAAATTGCATATACCCATTTTTGGAGTAACAGTAAATCGTAAATACTAAATAATAAATATACTCATACTAGCGATATTACCACAGCCCACAGGTCTATGTGTATATATACAAATTTTTAAAATAGCATTTTCAAAACATATAATCTAACTACATCATTTAGTGAGGAACACATTAATCAAAATATCTTTATAATATAAGGGAAGGGGAGGCATACAATATCACTACAGATAATAAAGAATCATATGTGAAGGGGAGGACATAATGAATAATACCACACCAATGTTTTTAAAAAAAAAAGCAGAATGTAATACCATTTTCTTAGAGGTTTGCTCCTTTCAGCTGCTGTTAGTTTGCTCCAAGCTTTAATATAGTAAGAAGACAATAGACAAAATTATGAAAATACCCTCGACAACCTCTGTCAAGATTTTAAAAAAGACAAAAGTTGTGAAAATGCATTAAAACAATAACTTTAGCATGTTTCTTAGTTTTTTTTTGTCTTTTTTAGTGGTTGTAAAACTTGAGAGGACTCCATGCATGCTGCTGCATGCTTGTACCTGGAATGAAGTTTATTATGAGAGTAAAAGTTGGTGAAGTTTGGACCTAAACATTTCTCAACCAATCAATCAATTAGTATAGTAGTAAATGTTTCTCAAAGTTACCTTAAGGTTGTCAATAATCCAGTCCAGCTATGCAATCAATTGGTCGCTCAAACTTTTTTTGAGTTTTTTCCTTACAACCCAGCTTCGCCTCCAGTAGGCCTGACAAAAGACTGTTGTGCAACTTGTAGCAGGCAGCGATGCACAACAGAGGAGAGAGAGAGAGAGGATTTTTCGGAAGGGGGAGGAGGGAGGGGATGAGCTTATCTAGGTCATCAATGGCGATCTGCTGAGCTCGACTGAGCCTTACATCGAGTTAGAAAAGAAATCTTAGAAAGGAAAAGGAGTTCCTTAGCAGTAACAGATAGAGTAACATAGAGAATAAAAATCTCTAAATTGTTGCTTAATCACCGAAATGCTGCTTTTAAAACCAACGCATCTAAAGAGTCGGGTGATGGTATTGGAGGCATTTGTGTCCTGGGTCATATTTATCACCACAATAGATGCACTATCAAATTTCTATTGTTATTTGGAAGCAATTTGTTGGAACTATGACATTTTTGCCCTTCTACTGGTTGAGGAGGTCTAGGCTATGATTGAAGGGAATGGATATTTTTCTGTGGGTCTTGACTCTTTGTATTGTCAGTACTGAATCTAGTCCAACACATGAGATAAATTATACAGTATGTACGTACTAAGTACTAGTTGGCCTTTAAATTGAAAAAGAGAACTTGTGGCAACACTGTAAATTATTGGACCATAATATCCTTATTGTTACATTTCAGTACTTAGTACAAACCATCCCAGTCACCACCATAGTTATCAAACAGGTCAATTATTACTGACCATGTCGCTAAAAAATATTGCAATTTTACTACATCTATCATGTGTCTATTTCGTTTCCCAGAAAACCAATTTATGGGATAAAATACCTGTTAGGTGAAGAGAGATCCAAGAGAGATTGAAAACATAGTTTACAACCTGTGGCAGCAAGTATCAGTAAACGTTAACATAAATAAGAGGTAAATCCTAAACTATAAGCAGTAGCTGCAATGAGGAAAGAAAATGTTTGCTTATATTTTAAATATTGTTCAATTTCTGATTAACAAAGTTAATAAACATAGAGTTGTCTGATTTCTAGAGGACATGAGGGTGATGTCATGACCTGTACCGCTGTTATAATTGGGTTATGTGAAGAAGGTGAAACAAAGAAGGCAATTGATTTTGTAGATGTCATTATTCAGAAGTGCAAGAGCAAAATATAGAGAGTTATACCATTCTTATTGATGAGCTATGCAAGAATAGTGAAAGTGAGAAGTCATTGGTTTTTCTATATGAGATGATTGGAGAAAAGTGTGATTTTAATGTCATAACTTATAGCACCTTTTATTCCTAGGTTGTGCAAGAAAAGTGAAAATATAAATGATCTTTAAAGGGTGTGTGCAACAAAATTGAAATTGGAAAGGTAATTGGATTTTGTAAAGGTCGTTAGGGATTTTAAAGGGTGTGTGCCGCTTGGATGTGCGTCTACCTTTGGCATGAGCCCTAGAATCAGCTGCATCAAGGGTTGACGGTGATAAGGAAGGATTATTAGGAAAATTATAGGAGTATGTATCAGGGATGACCATGCGATTGCCGATCAGATTTTGTGCGGAGCTAGTAATCCCTAATGACGAGGTAGGCAATATTCTACGCACTTGATAAGGAGCTCGGCTCGAAGACGGGACCTCGTGGACAGCATCTGAGGATGGATCGCGAAATTTATACCGTCTTTTCATCCTCCAAAGGGAGGAAAAAAATGAAGAGTCGTTTGCAAAGTTGGAATATATAGAGAGACGAAGTAGTACTACTGGTAGGAAGAGTACAATGGCAAATCGAACGTAAGCCAAGGGCACACCATGAGACAGCAAATCTTATGCAAAGATGATAGGGAAAAGAGTAGATGGAAGTATGAGTAACTTACCGCGAAAGGAATCCTACTCCAGACAGCAGCGTGGTTCTCAACGGGAGAAGACCTGGCATAGATGGCAAGAAGCAAATATGCATAAGTATTTACAAAATTTTAAGTAATCCATGAAAAAAGGATAACATCGTGGAGAAACATTTAGATGAAGCAGTAAATATTTGAAAGGGATATACCATACAGAAATCCAACTTTTTCCCCCTTTATCTTTTTCATCTTCAAGTAAAATAATTACCTTCAACACTATGTCAGTTGTGGGGAAGAACATTGCGCAACTGTTACCTCGCAAGATGGTGGAAGATCGAAACTGGGAAGAGGAAGACAAAGAAAGATACAGATGGTCAGCTATTTCTTAATTCCCCTAAATGCAAATTAAGAAATGGAAACGCAATGATATACATCAATATCAGATGTCAGTATGAAAAATATAGAAGAATTAAGGCAAAGATAAATGATGGGAAACTGGAAGCAAATTCTTTTTTTTTTCCAGCTTTCATTACAAACAGGCTGATATTGAAGTCTACTATTTTTAGGAGGAATACAGATAATTGAATGAACAATTGTAAAAAAATATATATATATATATAATAAATTTGATATTGAAGTCTACTATCTCTATGAACTCACGTATTTATCCAGTATAACTATATAATATATCTAATTTCTCCAAAAAACAGTTAAATTTAATATTAAAACTCTAACAGTTACTTTACAAACAATTATAGAATTATGAGCAGCAACAGACCTACACTGAGAGTATCAAGAAGAAATTCGGATCTCATAATATTGATTCAAAAAAATGAAAAAGTTTTCTGCTGATTCTATTCTTCTGGGACAGAAGAAGGAAAATTGAAATGAAATAAAGAATTCAGAAAAAAAAATAAACGAAAAGAAAATTCTTTTTAATAAACCGGGCAAGGTCTCTTGTTCAAATCCAGGATGGCCCAGCTGCGCCAGGGGAAAGAATAAAAGAAGCAACTCTTTCATGCATACTCCACTCAGATGTTAGCAAGAATTTGACTTTCAGATGTTAGCAAACAGATCAGGTACGCCAATCATTTCTTTTCACTGAGGTCATATTTTGGTGCTAGTGATAGAAATATCAAGGATCGTTTCTTGATCTTTCCTTTATATTTTATTTCCTTCCTAGTAAGTTGAAACAATTTTACCATTCAATGACTTGGGGTTTATCTAAAGTGAATTAGCATTTTACGTTCTATTGCCAAAAACCTAGAGAAACCCTTTGGATCAGAATAGCAGCTCAGTAATATAACTAATATTATAGCTAAGCTGTATGATAAGAGGTACAAAACAAATATTATTTAATATCTAATTGGGGAAAAAAAACCTAGGAACTTGAACGATCCAATACTCCTATAAGGGTTGTTGTATAAACAAAAGGAGGTAAACGCCAAAATCGATGAAGACACTGCTTTTGAATTTAGATCAATTAAGATCTAATCCTTTGAATTCATGGCTAGAAAGAGTACCTCTTCGCTTCTGTCGGTAAAACCCCACTCGATTTTGGCTTGAATGAGGGGAGTGCAGGGTTGACCAGTGGAGGGCGGAGCTGCTTGGAGAATTGCTTGAGGGGAAGTTCAGCGGAACCCAAGAAAAAACAGGTAAGTAGCAGGAACTGAAGGGGAAAAGAATAGTCGGTAATTCATAGGAGAAAAATACCCACCGAAACAGAAGAGGAGAAGGCGCGGCGAGCGGCTAGGGAGACACGCAATGGGGGAGTGACTACGTGGCGAGCGGGGACGAGAAGAAGGCGAGAGGTGCGACCTCCTCCTTAGCGGCGCGAGACGATCCTTGTGCGGTTTTCGGCAAAATCGCGTGAGAAGCGCTAGGTGCACGGTCCGTTTTGTGAAGCTGACGAATGGAGGCGTCACTGTGAAATAATCTGATTCATTGAGAACCCATCAGAGGGCAAGGAAAGATGGTGACACTGTTCATCGCTGACGTCACAATCTATTGAAAATTAGAGTATTTATAATTTGATAAGAAAATTAAACTTACAATAAATTCCGTTATTTTTTACGAAACAGAGTGTCTGAGTGTCGGAGAGGAGTCCGCATCTTCTGCATTAACTCAAAAGAACATTTTTTAGTTTAATAGATCTCGGCTGTCTGATCAGGATCATAGCCAATTTGGCCCACGTTTATGATGCACGGGGCCCTTTAATATTAGTGCATATCTCAATCGGACGGTTCAGATCTATTAACGCATGTTCCGTTAATGCAGAGGATACAAATTCGTTGGAGAGGGGAGGGGCAAAAAACTAACTGAGTTGAGTTGAGGTGAGGGACGGACGGCAAGGGCCAATGAATGAAGGAATAGGAAGTAAAGCTGAGCCGTTCAATGATAGAACAAAATGATAAATCAGAAAGAATTAACCAATTGCTATAAACAAATTTAAATTATGGATGTTTGAAATTCTTCACTAATTACTGCAAAACTTCTCCTTAAAAATTTAAGTTTTCTTTTCTCATTTATCAATACAATTAATTTATACTTACTTGGTATTTACATTTTCTTACCTATAAATAAAAAATTATAAGTTTGTATTAGACACACAAAAAAAAAATATACGTATAAAAGATAATCATTTTTATACATTCTCAATATCTTATTTATTTTGTTCAATTTACAACACCAACAAAATACTTCCTTAACACGTGGAATCATCACGAGCGTAACATTATTTTCTTTTTGAATAACGGCTCAAAATGCCTACTTTCCTCCAACATGTCAAAAGGCCCAAAATACTTACTGGATTCAGACATTAGGCCTGCATAAATTACAACAAAGGCCCAATATGTTTCTTTATTTACCAAACGATGGGCCCACTGCCTGGCCATCCAGGTTGTTCCCAGTGACAGCTCACTAGTTCCTACTCCCCCTCACGGCCTCACCTCACCAACACCTCGTCCTCTCCCTCCCTCGCTTTCCCCAATAAAAAAAAAGGCAAACAACTGAACAAGTAAAAAGAGAAAAAAAATCTCGCCGGAGCAATGAGGCAAGTAGTGGCGCTTCTACTCCTCCTAGCCGCCGCTATGGGTGCCTCGGCGGCGGACCAGAATGGAGTGTTCGCGCCGTGTGCCGACGCCAAGATCCAGCGTGGCGATGGCTTCAGTTTAGGCCTCGCCTTTTCCAGCCACGAGTCCTTCTTCTCTGACAAAACCCAGCTGTCGCCGTGCGACCGCCGCCTTTCTCTCGGCTCCAACTCAGCCGCTCAGCTCGCCGTGTTCCGCCCCAAGGTCGACGAGATCTCGCTTCTCACTGTCAACACGACAACCGGATTCGATCCTGTAAGTTTTCTGCTTCGGTTCCTTTTTGTTAGGTGGATAGATCTGTGCAGTTCGATTGGATCGTTTAGTCATGTGTTTTGTGCGTGATATGGGAGTGGTGGTGTGTTCTATGAGTGTGTTACTGATACCAGAGAGAGTGTTTACATTTTCCTAATAATATATACAAACAATTGTATAATTTTAGGAAATGTGAGTGGTTTGTGTGTGAAACTGGTGAGGTGATGTTAGCTGCATAGTTGAGGACAGAAACAGGTTTACTTAATTTACAACAACAACAACAACAACAACAACCAAGTCTTTTGGCCCCAAACCATTGGAAAAAAAAACATTCATTATAGAAATCAGGAAACTTTTTTTCTCTATTGGTGAAGGATGAACAGCTTAGCTGAAGCAATTTCCAATGAGTTTATTTTAAAATCTGATCTGAATTTAACATCACTTGAACCTAATTTGGATATAACTTGACTAAACTGTCTGAACTAGATTGACATGAAAAGTTAACATAAGTAATGACTTAACGCAGTGAAACTTGGTTGAGTCTTGTTGATGCAGAATTGTGTAATTGATGATTAATTTATACAATTGGGTCAGCTGACATTAAGGGCTACAATGCAAAATGTGCAGGTGATGTTGCGCCTTGTGTTTACCAAATTTGGCCAAAATTTAGGCTTGCCAGTTCAAATTCCAATCATCGGAATTAATAATTAAGAAACCCCGAACCGTCTCTCATTATTCTAAATCACAACTTCATGATGGTCTTGTTTTATTTTTATTGTTGACTAATTGACAAATCTTATTGGGCTGTTTTTTTTTTTCCATTAGTTATGAAATTGAGCCTATTTTAACCATTTCTAGAGTTTGTGTCAAATTCTGCTTGAACAGAATTACTAATGGGACACAAGACACTATTTGGCAAGAGAGCTCTTCATGCATTATTTTTAAATTTGTTGGATTCCAGATAAATAAACTTTGCATTGTGATAGTTTATTTATTTTATTAATGCTGTTTTTTACAGGTTTCAGCAGGAGGGTATATGGTAGCATTTGCCGGCAGGAAATATGCGGCTAGGTCACCACCTATCTTTGTTGCTAACAGCTCTTATACCGTCTCCAGCTTTACCCTGGTATTTATATTTGTTAAATAGAACTCTGCATGCTTACCAATAAATTCTTCTTCTTTTGTTTACTCATTACTTGTTTGCCATCTTAGTTGCATATAATTTGGGGAATAATTCAAAGCAACCTGAAAGTGATTGACTGAAATTAAATCAATCATGAACCTATAGGAACGCAACCAATATAATTTACTATATAACTGAATCATATCCTAGTTGTTGTTTAAGAATAGCCCAAATCTAAGGTCATCAGGAACCTTTATACTCAAATGACCCGAGACTGAAAACTAATTGATTGATCTGAGCGGGCAAAATGTAATTTAATGGATTTTTATTTTCGTCTTATATGCAAATAAGTCCGGCATTTCTGTGCAATACGCATTTTAATTTCCTGGGTAATTTGCCTATAACCTCCAGGTTCTAGAAGTACCGGGTAAACTATTGAAACATTCAATATTTAGGTGAATAAACCTTTTTCACAGTAATACAACAACAACAACCAAGCCTTTAGTCCCAAACAAGTTGGGGTAGGCTAGAACTGAAACATTCAATATTTAGGTGAATAAACCTTTCCCACACTAATGTGGTCCTAAAATGTATTATTTTTCATTGACAAATATGAGACATGTTGTGGGTTAATTTGCAGTCAAATGGAATACCATTTCTTATTTGTAAAAATTAATTTGTTTAGATACTGGAGTTCAAAAAGGGAAGACTGCAGAACCTATTCTGGAAGAATAATGATGGGTGCACCAGGTGTAGTGGCAAAACAAATTTTGTGTGCCTGAACAAACAGACGTGTGCAATTCGCACCAACAATTGCAAGAACCAGGGATCAGTTGATTGCAGTATTGGTATCCAGTTGGCTTTCTCTGGTACCGACAAGCATGAGTCAGTTCTCAATTCATGGTATGAGGTCTCCAAACTTCAACAGTATTCTCTTTACGGGCTGTACTCCAACCTCAAGGGTTCATTGACAAGTCAATACAGCAAATTCTTCTAGAAATGTATCCTTTGCTGGAACTTTCATGGGCTGTTACTTTTTCAATCTTTTTTTTTTTGGGCCAATTTTTGTTTTAGTTTAGGAGATGTATATTAATTTGTTGTTTTAGTTGTGCTAATGGTTAACTCACTGGATATAAATTTTTTATTCATTCTTTGTTTGTTTGCCTTTTTATTGTTTGGAAATTATTAAACTCTTGTTGGCTAATTTTTTAAATGTCCGTTCTTTTCATATCAGAATTGTTCAAAGAAAAGCTGGCTTGATGTTGTGTTATAATTCTTTAGCTGACATGTTAGTCCAGTGTTTACTTCAGGATCATAGAGTATATAACTTGAGTGTTATTTAAAATAGAAGTATATTTAATTGTTAAGCAAGCATGAGTAACGTTCAAAAGAAAAGGGGGGAATTTCACGTATACCCCTCAATTCAAAATTACGTATTTTCCCCTCTAAATTTTGAAATTATGTCTCTTCTAAACTTAAAAAACTCACAAATTTACCATTTTATTGTCTTTTATATTAAAACTCATTTTAAAATTTTAAAATATCCATTTTACCCTTTATTAAAAGCATATAAAAGCCCATCAGACTCAAATTTGAATATGAAGGGTTCTTCTACCGTCCGATCCGCGCGCATTGCATTAAGATCTGTGCGCATCGCTTCAATATGCGTGCTGATCTAGCACGCACGGATCTTAAAGCAATTTCGATCCGCGCGCATCGCATTAAGATCTATGTATGTCGCTTCAAAATGCGTGTGTGTTCGCATCAAGATTTGTGCTGATCTTGCGAGCACAGATCTAAAAGCAGTTCTAACCGTAGATGAACCGTTTAGATTCAAATTGAGTCTGATGGGCTTTATATGTTTTTAATAAAGAGTAAAATGAGTATTTTATAAATTTAGAATGAGTTTTAATATAAAAGACAATACAATGAGTAAATTTGTGAGTATTTGAAGTTTAGAGGGAGAAATGCGTAATATCAAAGTTTAGAGGGGGAAATACGTAATTTTGAAGTTTTTGAGGGGTATACATGAAATTCCCCCAAAAGAAAAAGGTGAAGAAGTAGAAACTGAACCGATATTATCTTTTCTGCAATTTTAGAAAGTGCAAGGGGGCTAATGGGTTCTTATTGGACAAATTTCATATATATACAGTCATTAGCAAATTATTCTGATTTTACTTGTGAAATTTATTTGCGAGCTCTAATAAATGCGACACTGTTAGAAAAAATAAAATGACAGAGAACAAGTCAGAAAACCCTTAAATGAAAGATGTCATTTATAGAGTTGAGCCCCACGGATCAGGGCACCACAATAGACGAGCTCAATATGTTTTTTTTTTTAATATTTTAATGCTAATTATTATTATTTATTGATACTAGAACTAGTGTTTGACATGAATTTTTTCTTTCAAATATTATGTTCATACATGGAAACTTATTATGGAAACTTATGTAGTGGGTTGCATGAACTTATTATGTACTAATTGACATTTTAGTTTTTTTATAAAAAAAGAAGAAATAGTGGCTTTTTGGAATTTTCAGATTCTATTGAACCGTTAGATTAGTTGACATTTTAGTTATTTATCAACACACGAGTTACATTAATCTTTACTTTTAGGTTCAACGAGCATGATGACCGTCCGATCTAATTTAAAATTTGTGCGCACGAAAATTGAAACAGACACGCTCGAAGTTTAAAGCGTTCTGCACGAATCTTAAAGCAAATCGACGGTGATTAAACCCATCAAACCAGAGTAGGTCCGATGTACTCTCAAGTGATCTTTAATATATAAAAAATAATAGTTTATGGTACTCTCCTTCAAAAAAGAAATATCTTTATGGTACTAGTTATATAGTTTCTAACTGAACAAGCTGGTACCAGATTATCTTTTTCTTAATGCTTTGGGTTTGTGTTGGTGTTAATGATTTTGATCCTTCAACTGACATGACAAATTTAGAAAGTAACAGAATCATTTTTTTTTAAATTTAAAGGAAGGGAGAAAAGCTAGGCCGAATTTAACTGCATAAAGCTGGTCCAATGAGTTAAACATTGGACCAGGTTTTTTAATGGGTTTTGCCTACTCTTAGATTTGATTTTGTCTATCTCTAGATTCAATTTGGAGTAACAATTGTCAGTTCAGAATTCAGATATAGATGTGTGAGTCGTTTAATATAATTAGGGAAGAAGGGTATTTTTAAATCTTTGTTCATTTAAGATAATCATATCAGATTCTATGGCCATCTGCACAATAGATATTTATATTTTTATGGAGGCGATTCGAACCCGAACCCGATCTCTAACCCGATATCTGCCTACTCTTGGCTCAAATCCTTGCTACGCCACTGGGTATGAAGATTAATTATTGAATGAAACGCAAATGTAGCTTTAAGCTGAGAAAAAAGGCAACAGCTTTATAGGATAAGCCTGAAACTATTTAACTATTACCAGAGTGGTAGCCACCAAGAGAGCATCAAAGGCACTGCACTGCTTTTAAATCAAAATATCCAACTTGCCTTTTTTGAAGCTTTTGTTATGCAAAGTTCATGCTGCATGGCTGCATTCAACGGGGAAGATTTCGAGTATAGATTTTAATCGAACAATGCGTTTTCAATATCATGGTTATTTGATTGGAGCCAATATGATATTGAAGAGGAGAGCACACAAAATTGATTGCTGTTTTCAATATCATGCATTGAATACCTATATTTAGTCTTAGATGTAGCTTTTCAGCATCCTTCTTATCCTCATCTTCACCTTTCTTTTCTTTTCATTTTATCTGGCAAGTATTGGTATTCATTTATTTTTATTTGCTTTTATCTTCGAATAACTATTTTAATTCAACATATGAAGTGACGATAGGGTTTGACTAGGGGTGGCAACGAGCTGAGCTGAGCTCAAACTTGTCACGTGCTGGCTTGTCCGAGTCACGAGCGAGTTGTTTTAGAAATTAGAGCGGAAATCTCAACTAGAAATTGTCACGAGCTGGACCGAGCTAGTTTGCGAGCTGGCTCACTAGGTATGACTGGACCTTGTTTTAAGAAGAAAATAAATTCTACAGAGTATATTTTACTGAGGTGACCGAGTTGGACATTATAAAATACACGCAAATTCATACAAATTGACAAATTGATGCCTAGTCGAGCTAGCTCGGAAACTGGCGTGCGAGCTATGCCCAGCTTGAACTCGTTAATTCTGGACCGAGCTAGTGGCGAGCGAACTTTTAGTGAGCGAGTCAGCTGCGAGTCATGATCAAGCCACGAGCTACAAGCTTTTTTGCCAGTCCTAAGCTTGACCCTGCTTTATCCTTTTTAAAGAAAGCTAAAAAGTTTACAATTATATGCAAAAATATGTTCTTCTTAAGATTATAAAATAACTACACATATTTTACTTGAAAAATACTAATTTGTCTTGCCTCTAGGAATTATCTTAATAGACAATACGTTAATAGATACGTATCACACATATTGAATATTTGTATTCTATAACAAAAGAAAAAGATACTAACTTTATTTTATTTATAACATTATTGACTAGAAGATGAGACATTTCCTTACTATGTGGAATTAGTACATCATTATATAATAATTTTGACCACTATTGGCCAGTTAATTTGGCCTCTTCAATCTAACCTCCTTGAATTCATCCTATAAACAAATCAAAGAATCCTTCCACTGACCTTATTGGTGTTTTCATATTCAAATTAAATCTCTGCTTCTTTTTACTTCTATTTTTTTTTTTAAAGTAGTGGTTACACAATCAAGAGCCAACTTTAATTTTCATCTACACAATAGCATCAAGAACTAGATTGTATTTCTAGAAAAGCAAAAAAGGTGTTATAAAGTTTGTAATTTAACTAACAACGGTCTCTTCATGTCTACAAGTAGTAGACATCCCCCAACCCAAAAAAAAAAAAAAAAAGAGTAAATAAGAAAGAAAAAGAGCACTAACTCTATGTATCTTGTGGTACACAATGTGGTGCACACGGTTATGTGTATGAGAGAGGGGGTAATAAATCTACACAAGTGTTGTAAAAAACGGCCGTTTAATCGGCTGATTAGTCGTTGGCGGCGATCAAACCGTCACGAACTTTTCCGAATAATCGGCTGATTATTTCCGATTAATCGCTTGGCGGTACTCTGTCCATCCAACGAACGCATACCATTATTTACAACACTGATCTACACAACGTAAATGAGAAACGTACAGTATGGAGTAAATACATTTATATAGTAGGGGATAAATTTAGTCCCAATTAGAAATAAACACCTTCATTCATATATTAAGCACGTAGATGTTCTAATCTGCCAACTGTTTTGAGTTAATCAAAGATGAAATTTCAGATTAAATATCAGCTCTCCAATCAAATATTATGATTCTATGCATCTTTTTATGTTTGTTTACGTGTACAACTCTAAATTTATTTAGACACGTAGTCGCCACACGTACTCTCCACATGTCAATTAGTATATCTTTCTGATTGGTCATGATTTTTTTTCTATATTTTAAATGTCATTTAAGAAATTTTTGAATTGATTGGTTATGTCTTCATTTTTTTCTATTTTGTTATATCATTTAAGGAATATTATTTGTCATTTAATATATCATTTTGTTTGAGATTTTTTTATGAAAAAATGACAAAAGATCAAAAAGTATATATTATTTAATATGTCGTTTAAGGAATATTATTTATGTGTAAATGTCATTTAAAAAATGTTATTTGTCATTTAGTCTAAATTTTGTATGAAAATATATCATTTTGTATGAAATATTTTTTATTTTCTTATAGTATGTCCCATTATAATGTACGGTCAGAATACTAGTATTAATAAATTTAAATGTGGTTTGGGTATCTATGTATATGCAATCAAAGATCTATTTATGATCTGTTAGAGATAACAGATAAGTCAAGCAGTATATGGGGGGTGTAAACTTAAAAAATGAATTTCTTATTTTTGAAAAGAAAAAAAAAATTTGGAAACCAAGATTTCATAATTTTGAATCAGTTCAGATCAAAGGTTTAAATAGCGTTTATCGCGTCATAACGAAACGGCTGAAAAAACAGCGCTATATGGCCATAGCGTTATAGTTTTTTGGTCCGAAGACGCTATAGGGCGCTATTTAGAATATTGGTTCAGACTATATGTACTTCGGAGTTATAACAAGCGTTCTTCGTAGTTAATTTGAATTTTATATGGGAGAGTATCAATGCGGAAAATAACAAGTTTTTATTGTTAAAAAATGTCACAAACTCACTTTTTTATTTTTATTTTAAAATTTTAAATTTAAGTATCAAATTCAAACGTTGATCTTGTTCATTTAAATGAGAGATGCGTGCACGTAAAATTATATTATTTTAAGTTTATTTTATACTAAATTAAGTGTCCATAAATTAAGTACATAAAAAATTAATTACATTAAAATCTTTAACCGCTTGTTTTGATAATAATTAAATTCGAAAATTAAATTTTTTATATGAAAATGAAGCTCTCATTAAGAAGATTCGTTCATTTTTTAACCACTTAATTAATTTAGTACAAAATAAACTAAAAAAATCATAAAATTGCACGTGCAAATATCTTTCATAAATATGAGCAAGATCAATGATTTGAATTCGACTTTTGAACAAAACAAAACTTTTAAACAAAAAAGTTAATATATATATATATATAGAGATGGGCTATTGTGCTTCGCGAAGTAAATTGGGGGGTTTACTTCGGGCCATATTTTGCATTTTGAAAATCCAAACAATCGATCCGAACCGTTCAACATGTTCTAAATATTGAAATGTGCTTGGAGACTAAATTTTACATTTTTTGAAATTTGTTTACTATTTATTAAGCCACTTTGAAAATTACTGATCTGGTGGTCCAGGAAATTTTACTGTTTTTTTACTGTTCACAGTGGATCAGCGATTTTCAAAGTGGCTTAATAAATAGTAAAGAAATTCCAAAAAATGTAAAGTTTAGTCTCCAAGCACATTTCAATATTTAGAACATGTTGAACGGTTCGGATCGGTTGTTTGGATTTTCAAAATAAAAATATGATCCGAAGTAAACTGCCCCATTTACTTCGCGAAGCACAATAGCCCATCTCTCTCTCTCTCTCTCTCTCTCTCTCTATATATATATATATATATATATATAGATGAGCTATGGTGAGACGTGAAGTAAAACCAAGGTTTTACTCCATGGCACTATATTTCCATTTTGAAAATCCAAACAACCGATCCAAACCACTCAACATGTTCTCTATATTGAAATGTGCTTGGAGACCAAATTTTACATTTTTTGAATTTTTTTTACTATTTATTAAGCCACTTTGAAAATCGCTGATTTGGTGTTCCAATTACATCATTTTATGGAAACACATCTTGACACTGTATTTTTATAAGTTATTTATGTAATTTTAAACTCCAAACAGTCAATTCGAACAGTTCAACATGATATCCATATTAAAATGTATTGGAGACCAAATTTTACATTTTTTGAAATTTTTTTACTATTTATTTAGAATTTTTGAAAATCACTGTTTTTCAATGATCCATAATTGTCTGAAAACAACATGTCATCACTTTTTGAATTTTTAAAAACAAAATATTTAAACTCAAATAACAAAACAAATTCGTTAGAATTTAAAATCATCTATGTGATAGTATACTTCATTGCTTCATATTTATGTATAGAAGATGCTTCTTCTCTCTATATTAGAAATTGTACTGGTCATTTATTTGGGTGATGAAGATGCATCTATTTTTATATAAAGCTAGTAATAAAGATAAAAATAATTTTCTGGAAATAAGATATGAGTGGATATCAGACAACAATCAAGTTTGCATTTGAAGAGACTGAGAGACATGCATTCATATAAAAAGTTAAATGGTACTGTATTTTGTAAGAAACGAATGTGTATTATATGACTTCATATATACTTGTTTATAATTTTTTATCTCTTATATAATATTCTAAAACATAAAAAACCAACATAAAGGTCACACAAGCTATGGTTTTACTATCAAAATTAGAGTGGGAGAAATGGCACGGCGGAGCCGGCTCCGTCACGGAACGACACGGCAAGCGTGTCAGTTACATGCCGTGATTTGCGTGTCCCGGTTGTGACCATTCGCGTGCCGTGTTTATCTTTTGAAACTTTAGCACGACATGGCACGCCACGTAGTCACACGAGTCACGTGTAGTTAGGACCATTATATATTGATTTAATGGTGAATTTTGAATAAACTAACCTAAATTATGGTTAAATTGTCACGCGAGTCATGCGAGTCACGTATGGTCACGGTACGTTTAGACACGGCGTGACTCACGTAGCGTAACCATTCGCGTGCCGTGACCACCCCTTAACATTTTAGTCACGGCACGGCACAGCACGAGACTAAAATCACGGCACGGCACGGCACGTTTTTTCCACTCTGATTCAAAATTATCTAAAAACATGAAACTATTTCTCAAGTAACACTAACGAACAAAGAATCTGAATCTCATATTTTTGTAGTGAATATACAATTTTTGTGTCAACAACTTTCTTTTTAGTCATCCTTTAACTAATAACTTTATAAAAAAAAATACAAAAAGAGAAGAAAACCAAAGAGCATCAATTGGCTAGTGATGAACCCACTCATGAGGCTTTGCCTCTACATGACCTGGATGCCAACACCAATAGAACCAACCACATCTACACCAATATATAACACCTATAAAAAATAAATGCGCTCCTTCCAAACGGTTGCTGAACCTGGTCTATACAATTATTGGTTACAATTGTAACACCTTTTGCAATTGATGATAATAATAATAATAATAATAAGAAGAGTAAATTTTAACTGGAACCAGTCAACTCAGGATCTGCTCAATATTCAAATTGGGTTTATCAATTAATGTTTACTTGACTTTGATCTTTAAGTAAAACTAGATCATTAATTGGGGGTAGAACTAGGGTGCTCTTGAGTTCACCAAGTCCTTGGTTAACTCAAGTCTAAAACCCATCGGATCGGCCTCAAATGAAGAATCCGAACTGTTGAAACCCGTCTACCTTACGAGTGATGCGTCTACATGCAAAAATTTTAAATTTTGAAATTAATTTTGCATAGAGTCAAGTGGTCAAAAAACATCAAAAATGAATGCATTAAAATTAATTTATTAACCTTCTAATTTTGACCGCTTGACTTTATCCTAAATTAATTCGAAAGTATAAATTTTTTACATGTATACGCATCACTCGTAAGGTAGGCGGGTTTCAACAGTTCGAATTCGTCGTTTGAAGCCGATCCGATGGGTTTTAGACTTGAGTTCACCAAGGGGCTCGGTGAACTTAAGAACACCCTAGTTCTACCCCATTAATTGTATATATGTTAGTATTCATTCTAAACTAAATTTATACATGAGTTAAGTTGTGACTAATTCTTCAAACTATTAAATTTATGTTAAAAGTTAACTTCTTATTGTCAATTTTAATAAAGTATGGTTTGTTTAGCTAAATAGAATCATAGGAGTTGAAGATTTAGGAAATTTATACCACTGATATTATATAATTTTAATGTGTGAGATTACTCAAATTCCAGTTCATAATATCTGACATTATATGTTTTATCAGTATAATATTGTTGTATGTCAGTATAAAATTATACACACTTACAAAATCTAGAAGAAATTCTAAAGCATGTGGAATTAAGAAATGCTTGTACAATAGAATGTTGAAGAGGAACATGCATATGAGCAAAAAAGATACCAACATATTTTGGTGGTTATTTTTCAGAATAGTGAGCATTTCATAATAGTTCAACTGAATCTACTTGCAATAAAAATGAGTCCATTTCTATCTCTAGTGGAGGTTGACACCAACTTTTTAAACTTTGTATGTAAATAGATTATCTTATGCTCAAGGATGATTAACACTTCTATGGTCTAAAATTTCCAAAATTTGATAAATTTAAAATACACTCAGATTTTATAAAATTAGACGAAGCAAGCTATCTATGTGCTGTAAACTTGCATATGAACTTATATTATTGTTATTTTCAAGATTTTATTTAACTAATTTTAAGAAATATTACTGAAATGTATAATAATTTGATTGTCAATTTTTTTTATACCTTTGTATTACTCAATTTTTTATTTAACTAATTTTAAGAGAGTACAACAAAAATTGTTTATATCTATGTGTTGTTTAAATAATTTGATGTGTTTACATGTCAAATTTATAAATTTTCAAACTAATTTAGTATAAAGTCAAGCGATAAAAAAAGGATGGTTTATAAGTGAATTTAAATACGTTCAATTTTCATCATTTTTTACAGCTTAACTTAATGTTAAATTAATTCAAAAAAAATATCAATTTGATATGTAAACACATCACTTGTGAAGTAAATCCGTTTCACCAGTTTGGATGAGTCGTTTGAAGCTAATTCAATAATTTTTTTAGTTAAATTCACAAGAAACATGGTGAGCTTAAGGGCACCTAGTTCTACTCCATTGTCTGTGAATTTTACAATGTATTTTAGAGCACCAATGTCTTTTTTAGAACAGGCGTAGGCAAAAACAAACCAATGGAGATCATGACACCTGGTGCGCTCTATTATAAAATTAAGAAAAAAAAAAAACTGAAACTCTGATTTAATTTTTTAAGCGTGCATGTTAATCTCCTACTACTTAAGCACTAACTAATATAGATAATACGATTCAATCTCTCTAATGACACCACTTGGCTACCTCTTGTTGCCATTAATTGGATTTCCAAAACTTCTTTATAAAAAGAGGTTATTTAAAGATAGCCCCCCCCTAGCAATTAATTACACTTAATAGGGTGTCCTCTTCATTTTCAAACAAACACAAAAATAATAATTATATACATAATTAATTAATCTTTGGTCTTGTTTGTTTATATAACATGGAATTAAGAGGAAATATTCGCTCATATTAATTGCAAAGATATTTATGATAATTATTTCAATCATTGTAAAATATAAATTATTACTCAACTTTGAAAAGTCTCCATTCGAATTTACTAATACAAAACTAAGTATCGGATTTAATTATTTTATTATTTAACTACCTCATATATTTACGAGCTATATTCTGCCTGTAATTATATACTTTAGAGCATCTATATTCCAGCAACTCAAATGAGTTTCTAAATAAGTGTTAACTATTTTTTAGAAATTAAGATCTCTAAAATTTCTAACATCTCACATCTCTGAAATTAATTTTAGAGTTTCTATTAAGCCACATCAGCAATAAATTAAAAATAGAAATAATTTGAGTCAATCATTTAGCCAGCATGAAATTTATAAACAGTTTCTTATAAAAAAACTTGCATGTATAGTTTCTAAATAAGAAACTCTCCCACATCTCTGAAACTGGATTAGAAACTGTCACATTAAATTAGAAACTCTCATAATACCAGAGATGTAGATGCTCTTACATGCGGTTAGAAAATCCATAATTTTCTTTTAGCAATAGACTAACTTATAATACAATAAACAACATCGAAAATAAAATAATATTTTCAGCACTGTAGATCTGGATTTCTTTTTAATGACACTGTGGATCTAACTATTTTTTATAGCCCTCCAACTGTTTTTTAGCTTTATCTCTTAGTCTTTAGATTCTCTGTCAGAAATTGCAACTAATTATATTAATTAACCCTAATTATCTAATGAGGTCCCCATGCGAACCATTTAATTATTGTGTCACGACCATGTCTTAATGAGTTATATAGAATTCAGAAGCTTACTTTATTCTATCAAGAAATGTACCCAAATTACACCTTATAATTTCTGATAATAGTTTTACAGCAGGAGATAGGGGTGTTCATTGGGTCCGGTTTAGTTGGTTTCGAACCGAACCGAATTAGTTTGGACCAAACGGTTCGGTTTTTTCAGTTTAATGGTTCGATTCGGTTTGCTTTTGAAAACCGAATTATAATTTCGGTTCGGTTCGGTTTGAAAATTTTGAAAACCGAAATAATCGAAACAATGGAAATTTTATATATTATGAATTTGGTCCGGACCGCCCCGGTTTATTTCTTAATCAATTGCTTTAAATACTTCGGTTTATTTCTTAATATCCCGATTTATTTCTTAATATCCCGATTTATTTCTTAATACCTCGGTTTATTTCTTAATATACTTCGGTTTATTATAAATCAATTGCTTTAAATAAAAAAATTAATATATTTCGGTTTGAACCGAACAAACCGAACAAACTGAAATAAAACTTTGGTTCGGTTTGGTTCGATTGCAATGCTAAATCGGTTCGGTTTGATTTATTTTTTAAACCGAATTATAACTTTGTTTGCCTAGTTCGGTTCGGTTCAACCGAACTGAACCGATGAACACCCCTAGCAGGAGAATTAGCTTTTTGATCTAGCATTAAAGATAATATTCTTCTTGTGGAAAATCATAGGTTCAAAGTCCGGCTAGAGAATTTCTTGTGAAAATTAAAAAATGATGACTGTCACAGTCACTAATTCTAAAAATATTACAGTATGTTTTCTCCTTGAGACAAAAAAAAAGTAATAAAAATTGCCTCCAATTGAGAAAGCATGTTCAATCAAGTTAAGATATACTCATCTTTGAGAAAAATGTGGATTGCATTTTGTATGGTTAATTCATTTTTTTCATTGTCCTTGTTTCTTAGACAATTAGAAATTAGAAATTTTATTGGCCATTTCAATAAAATGAAAATGGATGGATTCTTCTAAGCAAGAGCAAATAGGCTTAAGGTTTGCTTGGTGTATAATTGGGAAATTTTTTATTGGTAGTAATTAATAGAAAAGAAGAGAGACAAATAGTAAGATTACAATAATATTTATATTAGTAGTAAGATCGGTAGAATTTCTACTGATCTAAACCAGTTTGTTTTTTCTCTTTTTAATTTTTTCTAGTAAAATATATTTTATTTTTACAAAAATAGATAAAGTATCTTAAAGTTTAGATATATCAAAAACATTCCATCTATTT